>JRHT02000130.1:17479-79050 GCA_011800875.2 Suillus brevipes Sb2 | reverse complement strand
GTCCTACAGGGCCAGCCGGTCACATTCTACGGGTGTATCCCCATATTTCTTACATGCTGGCCAGTACTGGTCACACAAGGTTGGCCAGTACTGGGTCTACGAGGGTGGCCAGTACTGGTCCTACACAATTGGCCAGTACTGGTCCTACGAGGTTGGCCAGTCAGAAGGTATGGGCTTGTCCCTTATTGTATATTTACTGGCCAGCACTTGTCCTACACCGCCGGCCGGTTACATCTCACGGCTGCCCCATTTTACTTACATGCTGGCCAGTACTGATCCTACAATGCTGGCCTCCTATCATCTACGGACATGTCTCTTGTTACTTTGATACTGGCCAGTACTGGCCCTACGGGTCTGGCAGATTACTATCTAGAGACCATGGGCCTGGTACTTGGATCCTGGCCAGTACATGATCTACATGCCTGGCCGGTCACAATCTATGGACATCTCCTATATTACTTAGGTACTGGCCAGTACTGGGCCTACGTGGCTGGCCGGTCACCCTGCCACCCCCATCTTATAGCTTATTGATCCTTACTGTATGTATAATGAGCTTCAGCCAGAATGGCCCTACAGGCTGGCCAGTACATTGTCTACATGAATTTAGTACAGTCGGCCAGCCTCCGGCCGCACACATTGTACGGTCATTTGGCACGTCCGGGGTACAGGTTCTACGTCATGGCCTTCAAGATGGTGGAAAAACCAGCGTGCCCGAGACGACGATGCCACGTGTTGAGAGAGGGAAGCGTGGATGAGGCTTTGGTGAGCATCGCGCGTGCAGGGGCATGGTACGTCGCATCTAGCAGATACAATCCGCTCTTCTGGTGCACATGTGCAATGCACGGCCCGTCTCCATCGTTAGAGCGTAGTGTACCTCCTGTGGAGGTTGTCATGAAGGATATGCGCGCAGAGGCGAGGGTGGAGACAGAAATGAGTGTGCAGCGCAAATCAGGGACATGCAGGAACTCGAGATCGTGTTCCGTCAATGAGTCACCATACCGGAGAACAAGCTTCACTTTACCCCAGCCTGGGGCTAACACCACATGCTCATCAGCTAAGGTCACACGGATAGGATCACGCAGTTTCGTATAGTGAGAGAAGCGTGATATTTCGGGCTCCATATGGGCCGTTGAGGCAGAGTCTACGTGGAACGATCCAGTTGGTAAAGTAAGAGCTGATGAGATACTGGCTGAGTGATCCTTCAGAGTAAGGATGAAAGGAGGTGGTACGGTAGACTCGTCAGTTGGGTCTGCCGGAGGGAGTACTGTGTTAGCGGCGGTAGTGGCAGGGGAGGAAGGACGAGGTGCTGACTTTGGAGCCTTCTCGTCCTTAGAGAGCCGTGCACGGCACTGCACCCAGACATGCCCGGCCTTTTGACAGTGGCCGCACTTAGGTCGCCATCCTACTACCCACCCATCTCCTTTCGTCTCATCGAATCCCTTCGGTGGCACACGTTCATTCGTCTTGGGGTTGGACGAGTTTCCACCCCGGTGTCCAGAGAGCATGGCCACGTGGTCCGAAGTGCCACTGGTCCCACTGCGATGTAACTCCTGCGTCTTCAAGCGGTTGACGACGTCGCTGAAGTCCAGCGAGGTGTCACTGTTGACGAGAGTTTGTCGAAGCACATACTTCAGTCATAACCCTATGTACAAGTGGTGCCCCGGATGTGCCAAATGGTTGTAGAATGTGTACCACCCGGCACCGGCCTGTACATGCACATTGGTGCCGGCCAAGGGTGTATGAGTGGTACTGGCCAGGTGATGCTGTCTATACATGTGGGTACTGGCCGACCACTGCCCATACATGTACATTGGTGCTGGCCAGAGTTGTAGGGGTGGTACCGGCCAACCACTGCCCATACAGTGTGGGGGTGGTACTGGCTAACTTATACATGTACATTGGTGCTGGCCAGAGATGTGGGGGTAGTACTGGCCGGCCACTACTTATGCATATACATTGGTGCTGACCAGAGGTGTGGGGGTGGTACTGGCCGGCCACTGCATGTGCATGTACATTGGTGCTGGCCAGAGGTGTGAGGGTGGTACCAGAGGTGTAGGGGTGGTACTGGCCGGCCACTGCTTGTGCATGTACATTGGTGCTGGCCAGAGGTGTGAGGGTGGTACTGGCCGGCCACTACTGGTGCATGTACATTGGTGCTGACCAGAGGTGTAGGGGTGGTACTGGCCGGCCACTGCTTGTGCATGTACATTGGTGCTGGCCAGAGGTGTGAGGGTGGTACCGGCCGGCCACTGCTTGTGCATGTACATTGGCCAACAACTTAGGGCATCAGGAAAAACGTACACATTGTTGAATGACTGTATGATACTTGGCCAAGTCTTTCCATGACTTGCACTTCTAAGACACTCAATTCCAGCAGGATATTTGATTTATGCAAGTTGACCAGTGTCAGTAGATAATGTAAGTGTACAAATATATCTCACTGTTCATGTCTTATGTGATCATGGTCAAGAACCCATGCATGTAAAACAACTCAAGAATGATAAGGAAAGTGTAGGGTGTACTGATGGAGGGCCGGCCGGTGCATGTCCAGACCATGTACAGGGGGGGCAGGCCGACACCTCAAGCATTGACAATAGAGCCGGCCGGTGCATGTCCAGACCTTGTACAGGAAGGCAGGCCGACACCTCAGACATCGACAATAGAGTTGGCCAGATCAGGACCATGAGCATCATAGTCAAGAACCCCAAGTATCTAACACAACTCAAGAATGATAAGGAAAGTGTACTGATGCTATTGATGAGAGAGCCGGCCGGTGCATGTCCAGACCATGTACAAGAGGGCAGGCCGACACCTCAGGCTTTGATACTAGGGCCGGCCGGCGCATGTCCAGGACATGTACAGGAGGGCAGGCCGACAATTCAGACATTTGTAACAGGGCTGGCCGGTTCAGGACCAGGGTGTGTACAAGCAGGCAGGCCGACAGATCAGATATATTATAATAGCCAAGACTGTTAAGTGACTACAATCATCTTGTCTTTGAATGAATTTTTGGCATCCAATGCAAATCTTCCCCACAAGAGCACCTGTCGATGTGCATAAGCTTGATGACCAGGCTTTGTAGCTTGTTGGTATCGTTGGTCCCATTCTCCCATCCTGTATTTAAACCAACTCACTGTCCAACCCATTTCGTGTTGGACCAATCTCAACTCCTCCTCCCACCTTTGCCATCTAGCCTTAGCTTTCAACCAATTTACCCTGTAGACTAATACCTGTCACTGCAGAAAATAGGCATATTAGATATGACTTACATTCATCCATCCACACATCTTCCTCCGTATCATGACCATTGTTGACTCTCCAAAACCAAGCCAGTCTGTCTGATCCCTGCCCATATCTGTTCTCTTCCGTCACTTCCTTGTCCACACTGAGCTGGTGTGGCTGAATGTCTTGATAAATCGTCCTCAGAGTATCTTCATTAGCCCCTAATCTCTGCATTGAACTCCTTGCCCTTTGATACCTTCGGACACACTTCTCTATTTTGATACGACATCGTAAAGCCTCCTGCTTTGACCTGGTTCCTGTCCATGTGGAATCTGCGCTTCGGAAATGTTGACGGTAAATTATTGCTTTATGACCAAGAGCCTGCCGTAACTTTTCCAAGCAATCATTTGCTTGACCCTTCCGTAACTCCAGTTCTTCAGCTTGCAGAGTGTGCAAGCCCAGGGCTAAAGCCTCATTTCGGGGCACTGAAGACGGCATCCAAATGCCCATGGCTTCTGCAGAAACTTCCTCATCAATATCTTCCAACACATCTTCAATATCTGTAGCCTCCCGTACTTCCTCCACCACGTCTGCAGTGCAAAATCTGATGTCATCCATGTGCTCAGTACCTGCATGGACTTCAATTCCCTCTGTCATAGCATCAGCTATTTCATGAAATTTCGAAATACGTGCAGCCAGTTTTTGTCGTTTCACTTGAACTGCAGCCCTTTGAACCGCAGATGCGTCTTTGGGAAGCTGCCAAATAGCTACTCTGAGTGCGTCCCTAGATAGTAATTAGAAATATGTCATCACCATCAATATATGATAAAACAACATACTGCGAATCCTCTATATTGATGCCGTCAATGAGCCAAGAAATTGATCCCGACCTCCCTGTATCAGCATATTCTGATTCAGTTAATTTTAGCCGCATTTCTGCCATTGTTGGTGCTTCCAATCACCCAATCAGAATTTACGGCACATGGAACGGAATAGAAGATTCGAAGTGCTCACCTTTATCTATCTTTAGCTGGTAGATGTTGAGATGGTCTCCACGTTCTTTCATTGCCTTCTCCTCATCTTTTTCCCATGCCCTTACTTTGATGACATCTAAAGATCCTGTGAGCTCTTCAAATGGCACCCTAGTGTCTTCAATGCCCTTGTTGGCCCGTTTGTACTTTCTCAAGAGCGTCTTAACTGCATCAGTGTGAAACTGTGATGTCATTCATTTCCAAATATAGGCACTTACCTATTCTGACAAGTTTTTTCCAATTCGAGTTACACATATGATCATCAAGAATTTCTTGACGGTGGGCTTGGCTCATAGAACGTGCCGTGGGAGATATCTTGTTAAAGGGAGCCCAAAGTGTCTCCAAAATTTCCCCGTCAATTTGCCCAGCTCCTTGAATGAAGTTTAAGCTGTATCTAGCAAAACAGGCAAGTTTATGAGCACTCAAGTGAAATTTCCCCACTGCAGCCACAATCTCAGTGTTATCTGGGAGTGCCAAGCCAGGGCAGTTGTCAACTCGTTGATCGAAGTTAAGGCTCCACTGGCACCCCACATCATAGATGATCAGGGAGTTGTCAATGTTGCCAGCAGCATGCTTAATGGCATTGCAAATAGAATAATCTATATTCATGTGGCTTGAAGTGATTTTGTCAGTATGTCAAGCCCAAGGCTTGTCTTAACCTGGATTGAATAAATGAAAGAAAACTTGCCGTTCACCCTTCTGAAAGTCTACTATGCAGTGGGGAACAAAACATCCATGCCGAGCACAAGCAGTAGCACCGACCCCTGTAGCTCGAAGGTTGCTTCTGTTTGTGTTTGCTGCATTGACTGCCCGATGATTGCTACAAGAGGATCGCTTTCTACAGGTTTAGCCACGACTAACAATGCAAAGCAACTTGATTCACCTCTTTACTCTCCGTAGCTGAAGCCAAGTGAGCTTGGTAATCTGTGTCTGTCACCATATAACCTAAACCATCTGAGAGGAAGACATCAAGCTGAGGCTGTCGCATGTTCATGTGCTGAGCAGTAAAGTTTCCATCTACCACAAATCTTCTCATAACAAGCCACCTGCAATCAAAAGTCAGCCACGAGTTATCTAGGACCAACAACTAGAGACAAAAATAGTCGGCCGCGACTGATGTTGTGCTGTGTACAGGAGGTACCGGCCAGACTCAGCTGACACATATTGCCGGCTGCGACTGACTCTGTGCTGCGTACAGGAGGTACCGGCCAGGACTCAGCTGACACATATTGCCGGCCGCAACTGACTCTGTGCTGCGTACAGGAGGTACCGGCCAGGACTCGGCTGACACATATTACCGGCCATGACTGACACTGGGCTGTGTACAAGAGGTACCGGCCAGGACTCAGCTGACACATATTACTGGCCAGGACCACTGCTGTGCTATGCACTGTAGGTACTGGCCGGAGTCTGGCAGACAACAATTGCTGGAATTGACTTGCCTTTCGTACTTCTGCTCCCAAACAACAGGCATATTGATTCCTGGCTGCGGACGAGAAGGGCAAAATAGAGCAAGATCTCCTGCACTAGGGGGTGCTTCCACATCATGGCCAAATCCAAACCATTTACGGTTCTTCAAGTCGCGCCAGAGTCGAGACACTCTCATGAGTTCACGATATCGATCCTACAAATGGGAGTTTGCATTCAGTATGAGCTAGAATTATGGTATTGTCAGTTCTGCTCACCGGCACAGCATCTGGGAAAGCATTATTTGTCAGCCGTCGTATTTTTTCAAAGAAGCTCATTGCCGAAGTCTTGCATTCCAAGGCATCAATGAGATAATGATCCAGTACTTCGAAGGTGAATGCAGTCCTAGGGCGCGTGATACTGGCGGGAAATAGTCCAGCTTGGAGCAGTTGCAGGTGATGTTCGTGATGTGATCCTGGACACCGACACCACGACACATTGTGTGTGAACACCCCAGAAGAATGTACAATGATCACAGAAGAATCTTGATCAAGGTGACTTTGTCCATCTCCGTAGCAAGGGCAAGACTTTCCACCGTGGCCCATGTACCATATAAATCCTTGGGCAGAAAGAGCGTCGTCTTCAAAGCACTTCCCGTTCCAAAATTGGATTTTGTGAAAAGGCAATGACTGATGTGATTTGAGGAGGCAAGGGCGACACCAGCTGTGGTCACCAGTACAAGTTGTGCAACGGAAGGAACTTTCTTCACATTGGCAAGTCTCACAGATGCCTGCGGTGGCAAATTTCTCTGAGTCCAAGATGACATCTAGATATGCCTGTCAATGAGTGAGATATTCTGCTATGAAGTCATTTTGTGTCTATGCCGTTGATGAGAAACAATTACTAGTAAGCTATGGGCTGTTAGACATACCTTGGTTTTTCTCCCTTGCTCAACAGCCTCGTTGTCAATAACAAAGTCACCAAACATTTCCCGATTTAAATCTTCTTCTTGGATGTCTGGCGATTCTGTGTGTACTGCTTTAACTCGTTTTCTTGGGCTGGTAGTAGTCTCGGGCAAAGATTGATACAACGGATCAGCACAAGTCTCAACCCAAGAGGGATTTCCCCTCTTGTCTCTTGTACGTTTGTGAGTAACATAGTCAACATCCGGATCCTTTGTTTGTGATAACTTTCCTCTATGTTGGAAAGAATAAGAAACAGCCTTGAGACGCTGCTTTTTTTTGAGGACATAGTGCTTAGACCGAGGAAATATTCCAGTGTCTGAAAAGTCAACCGATTAAAAATCACAAGCTTTGTCTAATCGGGTTATCTATTTACGGAAAATGACTCCTCGTCCCCTCTTATTTGATCTCCGAATGGCTTTTAAACCCCCCTTCTTACCTGCCCCCACTCTATTCAGAAAATCCCGCTGGTTTGGAAACTTTGGTCTCGGGACACCAAGCCTATCGTGTACTTTATCCTTGACAAAGTGTGCAATCACAATTCTCTCCCCATCACCCCACCGTGGCACCCCATGCTCCAGCACCTTCCCTAAAATGTAAACCATAGTACCAGGGTAATAAGCTAACTCGGCACCCAGATCTGGCAGAGCTAGTACGGCACGGTGACCTTTGCCAAGGCTTGCCAAAAGGTCATAGAATGAAGGCGATGCTCCAGGGTCTCGGTGATTTGGGGTCTCTCGGTTGACAATAACTTCCAAACCAGAAAACTCCGAGGGCCAAACAACAGGATCTGAGGTACGAACCGTATTCTTCATATTAGCAACTGATTCCACACCGGCCTGATATTGCTCTGGCGCAATAACACTGGTGATAGCGGACCACAAATGTTCGGTTACGGTTATTTCGGACAACCAATCTCGGACTGCAGGTGAAGAAAGGGAGCTTGATTGGTACAAGTCATCCTGAAGCCGCTAGCCCATTTAAGTTAGTTCCGTATCAAGGCAAGCATAAGAATACAGAGTTACCTCATGGCGTTGCATGAATCCTCCAGGGCATAAAGTCACCCTTCCTACTCCAAATTCTCCCCCGCTTGAAGGCGTGACAAATCCTTGAGAACGCCAAGGCTGCTTTGCCTTCTGAGTTGGCTTGGGCAAAGACTGATCTAAGGCAGGTCTCAGCAATTTGATGGACTGGTTGACACGATCCTAATTATAACTTATTAAAAGGACTTGAACTGTAATATCAAATTCATACCATTCTATCAGGCACCATGATTTCCGGCAAATACCAAGCGAGGATCCTTCCATGCCTGTCAACAAATGTTGCTGGCTCTGATATCGAACCAAATGAAGGACAGTGGAAATATTTAGCTAGCTTTTATCTTTGGCTGTCAGCATGCGATGGATGGGACGCCTTAGCGCTGTCCGCCAACCGATCTGCATCCAAATCCGCTCGTACTATGGCAACATAATGAATGACAAACCCCCCCAACCATCAAATCAACACTTACAGGGATTAAGTACAGCATAGGCTATTATGACCGCAGCCCTGGTAAGTTCAATCTCGGTAATGACATTTGCCTTGACATTGCTACCAGTACTGGACAGTGAGTCCTGCCACTTGGCCCACAATCTTGTCCTTAAATTCCAGCTGTCAAATTTTGCTGGAGAGTGACGTGAGATTCCCTTACCTGGCTCTTTGCAGCAAATTGTCATTGATTTTGTCACCTATCAGCAACTCATACGGCGATGAATCACGTAGTAGGTCATCTATAAGCTTACTGAGGCTCTTGGACAGGATTGTCACAGCAGGATTCGCCATTTTTCAGTGGTTGGAGTTTGGAAAATCAGACTTGAAACAACGGAATGGTAAAATTTTCAACCACAGGCGGTCTAGACTATAAATGGTTTTAATTTACAAATCGGGAATAATCAAATTTTCAACCGCAGGTGGTCTAGACTATAAATGGTTTTAATTTACAATGTTGGAAGATCCAAATCGGGATCACTTCTAGTTTGGATGGTGGGATATAAGATTTGCAAAGACATACCATCCAAGCTCAGAGGCCTGTATTGTGAAAGAAACAGATGAGAAACAGCAGTCCCAACTTAAGTTACCTTACATCCTTCAAATTCAAGCTCAAGAAATGGCAGTCCAGACATAAAAGCTGGGAGAACCTTTAAATTCGAGCTTTATGCTAATGGCAAGTAATAAACTGGTCTGCCGTCTTTGGGTCAGTGTGGTTCTGAAGACATTCTCCTCGAAGGAGGATAGGAGGATAGAAGTCTTCGAACGTCTTCAGAACCAAACTGACCCAAAAACTTCTATCCTCCTTCGAGGATTCTTGATGTCTTTGGGTCAGTGCAGTTCTGAAGACGTTCAAAGACTCCTATCCTCCTTCGAGGAGAATGTCCCAAAGACGTCAAGAATCCTCGAAGGAGGATAGAAGTTTCTTGGGTCAGTGTGGTTCTGAAGACGTTCGAAGACTTCTATCCTCCTTCGAGGAGAATGTCTTCAGAACCACACTGACCCAAAGACGTCAAGAATCCTCGAAGGAGGATAGAAGTCTTCTAGCGTCCTTCGAGGATTACACTGACCCAAGACATTCTCCTCGAAGGAGGATAGAAGTCTTTGGGTCGTCTTCTGGGACGTTCCAAGACTTTCTCCTCGAAGGAGGATAGAAGTCTTCGAACGTCTTCAGAACCACACTGACCCAAAAACTTCTATCCTCCTTCGAGGATTCTTGACGTCTTTGGGACATTCTCCTCGAAGGAGGATAGAAGTCTTCGAACGTCTCCAGAACCACTCTGACCCAAGAAACTTCACTGACCCAAAAAACTTCTATCCTCCTTCGAGGATTCTTGACGTCTTTGGGTCAGTGTGGTTCTGAAGATGTCATGAATCCTGTAGGACTGATCCCTTACTCCAATTGTCTTCTAACTGAATCCAGCAGCTGCCGCATCTATTCTGCCGCATTTAAGACCAAAATGAGAGAGCACTGAGGGTACTCTCAAGCACCCCCTAGTTCAACAATACGGTGCTGCAAAAATTGGCAACATTCTTACTGCAGTACCAAAAAGTCACGTGACTTATTCACACGAACGTGCAGGGTGGTGTCACCATTTGGTTACAATTTGTACAAATCCCAACTAAGTTACATTGGCGGTGCATAATTCTGTCTAATTGAAGGAAAAAAACAACGGTGTGAAAAAGCCAATACAAGGCTACCGCAGAGGGGCCCTCTCTGCGGCAGTCTAGTACCGCGTAATACAGTAATAAAAAGTAGAGCGAGAAAAATTTAGCTAACTAAATAACATAATCTGTGAACCGCGCTGCCAATCAGTATCTGCGAAACGAATATCAAACAGATTACCTTTGAATGTCAGAACAAGCCGGAAAAAAAACTGTAAACTGCCATCAGCATCTGGGAAGAGGTCAAGATACAAGTTACCTTATGATGGAGCGGTTGTCATCCCTCCAGAGAAAAAACAGCACAAGGATGGTGGGAGGAGGCGCACCAATGTGGACACTTAAACCTCCCAAGCACAATGGTGGTTGAAGGAGGGGCGCACCAATGTGGACACTCAATCCTCCCCAAGCCAAGCCCCCAGTACTCAATGATAAAAGAAGGGAGGAGAAGTGCGCCAATGCACACATACATCTCCTCCCAAAGCCCCCAGTACTCAATGGTTTTTTAAGGGAGGAGAAGTGCGCCAATGCACACATACATCTCCTCCCAAAGCCCCCAGTACTCAATGGTTTTTTAAGGGAGGAGAAGTGCGCCAATGCACACATAACTCCTCCCAGGTGAAGCAAGGAAGGAGAAGTGTGCCAATGCACACATATCTTCCCCCAAAGCCAAAATCCCCCAGTACTCAATGGTGAAGCAAAGGAGGAGAAGTGCGCCAATGCACACATACATCTCCTCCCAAAGCCAAAAGCCCCCAGTACTCAATGGTGAAGCAAGGGAGGAGAAGTGCGCCAATGCACACATACATCTCCTCCCAAAGCCAAGCCCCCGGTAATCAAGGCTCAATGGTGAAGAAGGCGTTCAGTAAAGAGACAGGTACAAGAAAGACATACCTTAGTTAGTGGAGAGACAGTTCAAATAAGACAGACCTCACATCTATAGGCGCCCCAATAGTATACCAAAATAACTAGAAAGAAGGTGTTTAATGAAGAGACGGTTCAAAAAAGACAGACCTTAGACCTAAAGGCACCCCAATAGTGTCCTAAATTGGACAGAAAGAAGGTGTTCAGTGAAGAGACGGTTGAAAAGAGACTTACCTTAGGTATCTATCCAACCTATGCAACCAAATTAGAGATAGAATTGGAATTGACAGACACATACCATGCAGTAGGGAATGAGCGCTCAGTGAGTTGTTAGCCACTTACACAGCTTGCGTCTGTGTAAGTGGCTAACAGGGTGAGCGGACAGAAGAGATGTGGTTTGAAATTGAACCGTGTGAAAGTGTTGCGCTGGACTATATGTTCAACATATTTGATGTTGTTTGTTGCAGCCACTGACGCGATCACATGACTGGTTTGTTTGGTGCGGAAAATGCCGGCCCAACAACAACACGATCACATGACTGGTTGGTTTGAAATTTCGCAAAGTCCTTTGCTCTAACATTCCTTTTCCCTTACTCAATTCAATGCCGCCTAAAAAGAACACGGCCAAGAAGTCTTGCGGCGGTTCTGCCCGGAAACATTTGGCGCCTGCCGGCTCTCCTCCGGCGCCCGCAAAATCGTCTACATCATCCGTTGAGGAAGAGGACGCTAGGATTCCGGAAGGACACAGTGTAGTAAGTTTTTGTTTGTTTCCTTGTGTTCCGTTGACTGACTGGAGGTCAGTGGTGTTTAATCTGTCGTGATGGCGCGGAGGGTGACATTGTACTCTTTGAATGCAACGCCTGCCCCCGCGTCATGTGCAGCAAATGCATTGAGGTGCCCAAGGCACATGTCGATGCCGTTCGGTCTCCAGACATAATCTTTTTATGTCTTTCTTGTCACTCATTGCAGACGGTTAAGGAGCCCGCGCCATATTTTGTGAGTCTTCTCTTTCTTATTCAAATGTTCTATTGATTGACTACTTATCTTTCTTCAGGGCTTCTACCATAACGTTCTCCCAGAGGAAGGAGGAACACCCTTACTCCCAGGCTTCCTACGGCTCAACGGCAAGTATGAGCTGGCGTCCAACTCCATCTTGGCAGCCACACCACTCGCCGTCGTCCATTTTACCCTGGGCGCCAAGTATGCAATCTCCACACCCGTTCCACTCCTCTCGCATTACCTCGACAAGTACTACCCCAGCGGTGGGTTTCTGTACGTCGAGATCTCGTTCGACGTCGCTTCGTATACGAAGATCGACAAGTACACCCGCGACCAGGTCGAAACGGTTGCTAAGCTCGTCCGTCACCTTGGCTCCACTGGTCGGGTCTTTGCGTTTCTCACCAACCATTCGGAAGAAGGCAGTGGTTGGCTCTTTGGAGGGAAAGAGGGTCGAGGTGAGGGAGAGTATGTTGCGATGGAAGTTCAGCATGTAAGTTTTTAATTTTTGACGCTTTAATATTATCGTTTCATCTATTCTAGGTTCTGTCTACAGTGTTGATGCCCTATGCCAGGATCCTCAAATCCGCACACATCGTCTTCCTGGTCTGTGGTTCTGTGGTGGAACACAACGCGCCCTACACTCAGCTCAAGGAGTCCGTTGTAGAGACTCTTTCATTCCTGAGCTTACATTGACAGCTTTTCTATAGTTTCACTTACCTTCATTTTCCCTTCCTTATGTTCGCATTTTTACTGCTTACATAATCACCAAATCTTCGCCCTATTCCTCCACCATTTGACAGACTATCAGTTATATTTCTGGTAGCTCTCCTTCTAGGATTGGCAGCTTCCCCAGTTTTGTAGCTTGTGTAGTTTTTGTAGCTTCATAGCTCACTACCTAGCTCCTGATATACAGTCTTTTCCTCATTCTGGAGTGATCTCTTAGCTTCCTACACACACACACACACTCTCTCTCTCTCTCTCTCTTTTAAGCTTTGGTAGAGACATTCAAGTCCTTTGGGCTCATTCTGCCCACCTGCTTCCTTTGCTGCCCATTTCTACTTGGTGCAGTTTGTTGTTATACACCGTTCTTCAATTCAACTTCGCTTCCGCAATTCTCTTTCCCGCTGCTCGCTTTCAACCTCTCGTCGCCACGAATTTCTTGGTCGCCATGGCGGAACTTGTTGCGATTGAGCAACTCAGCATCCACACTATATTTCCAACCCTCCTTAGTATGTCAGGCGGTCTCGGTCAACACACCAGCGTCATCCTGATGACTCCTGTCAACATTGACGGTTGCTGCAAGCTGGAACTCACTACATTCGCACGCGCTCACACTCAGACTTCGCCTTGGGGACTTCATATTCCTGCACAATGCCCCCAGTGTGGCTCTACCAAGAGCTGGGCTGACAGGGTTGCTGTGACAGTTTCTGATGAGAGTCGCAACGTGCACGCCTCATGCCAAGCCTCTGTTTGCCAGTACATCTACACATGCAAGTACACTAACTGTGGTAGCGCGCAAAAGTTGCCATGCTACAAGTTTTCTGTCACCAAGCCTCCTGGGTCCATCATCAACAGTGCCAGGACCAAGAACTGCGCTTGGTTCCAGTCGCCTTCTACTCATTTTGTATCTCAGTCTTTACTTGAGTCTACCCAAGGCAAGCGCAAGAATGAGACAACGTTTCCTGGGACTGCAAAGAAGGCGCGCAGGTGAATTATGTATTTGCTTGACGGTGTATGTATATAATTTGAATTGATTGAAGTATCACTTTTGTCACACGTGTGATTTCATAATGACGCGTCTTGGTTTGGATGCACGTGATCGCGTCTCCTTCAAAATTTCAACTTTTCGGCCTGGTCTAAGGTTACGCGACGCATACTCACCCTTACCAAAAGCTCCTGTCTTACGTTTTCTTGTCATCAATGGCTGAATGGTATGCATCTTGGGAGGGAGTACTGACTCTCCACAAAGATCAGTTTGTAAATAGGAAGAATTCCCGTAAGAATCTCCTACAACAGATCCGGAATGAAATTGTCGCAATTCATCGTACAAGAAAGGATTCCGAGGATTTACGCAAGGGATTGAAAAAGGTACTGTTTGGTTTGAGTATACAGTGGTACTGATATAATTGTTAAATAGGCTATCAGGAGGTACTACCTCCAGTTCTTAACGGATGCTGAGGATCGACGTGCTGAGCAAGAGCTCTTGGGAGATGCGCCGGAGGAAGAACCATCTGGCATGTCCCCTGAGGACAGGGAATTGGCAGCTCGTCCTAAGGACGCGGGGTTCTACAAGAAGGAGCTTAATGCTTGGGACGTCGCGCAGAAACTATTTAAGCAGGAGATGGATGACTACGATAAGGAGCAGCAACAGAAGAAAGGCGTGCAACATTCTATTAAGTATAGGACTGGACATGCGAGGGAGTGGTTCAACAACATGACCTCTGCACATCGCAAGGAGGTTGAGGAGGCAAGGGACAAGTGGAATAGGGAAGGTGCCCCAGCAGAAGCACAGGCGATGTAAATTGCCTATTTTTTTAATTCAATTTCTACTATAACAACATTGGCAGGTATCGAAAGAAAGCCCTCAAAAAAGTTCTTGACGATTTTACAGAACAGATACGGCGTACTATGGGTTGCCGAATCGTGATGTTCGTCAGTCACAAGAAAAATGCCGATCAGACTTTAAGTGTCAAGATGTGAGTATTTATCTACTCTCCTCAGGGTAAACTAACGATTTTATCGTTATTCAGTCATGAATCTCAGCCTATCAATCACAAGAAACCGTTTAGCATGAGTTCTCGAGGAAGCAAAGAGTGGATGTCCGAAGGTTTTGAGAAATATGCCGAGTGGTCGAAGGAAGAATTTTGTAAGTTCTATATCTTTGGGGATTGGTTCAGACTGCTCAATAACCACGTATTAGACCCCACCAATGATGATGACTCCTCCGATGAAGACAGTGAAGTTGGAAAAGATGCGATACCTGAAATCATCTTGGACGAGCACGGGTTTGCAACGCTCCCTTCCCGTAAAGAAGTGAGCCTCAAGGGGCAACAAGAATTGGTTCGGCAAATTTTTTATGCATCTTACAGTGAGTCGTTGATCACTTCATCTGTTGATTTTAACTCGACTCAACTTCCGTTTTTCAGAAGTCTTCACTGGTGGCAAAAAGTCTGTACCTTGGCTCTCGATTGCCAGCAATCCTTTGGTGTACCTGGATCCAGACTCCATTCCTGACGGTTTCGTTGTGCAAGACCCGTCTCATTTGAAGGCGCAAGAAATAAACAATCTCTGGCGCCATTGGGAGGCCAGGAAGGCTTTGAAACAGAAACTGGTTATTTTTGTCGGGGCCGTGAGTGGCCACATGAACAAGTCCCTGCTCGTCGATGCTGTTTATGTGGGCGAGAAAAAATCAAAAAAGAAGTATGTACCAGTCGACACTGATGATGAAGAGGAGGCTCTGGCCGAGGCTAAGGCTTCCTCCAAGCCCAAGGCCAGCACAAGGCCCACCAAGAATACAAGGCCGCAGATCCAGGACAACTCTGAGGATAGCTCTGATGATAATCTCCCTCCATCAACAGGGCAGGTTACGCGACCATCACTTGCTCAAGAAGGCGTGCGCACACCAGCCACTGTGCCAGTTAAAGATAGGATGTCATTCTTACAGTCTCTCAGCAGCAACAACGAATATGTGCTTTTCATTTCATGTCTTGGTGACTTGAAAAAGGTACATTTGTGATTGATACCTGGATTGGTGAAACTTGATACTCACTTGACACAGGGACAAAGCTCTGAGGCAACAGAATGGCCCGCTTGGGCGACATGGAGTTGGGATGAATCACACCTTCCGAATAGTGTGCACTCAGACGATAGTGAGTTGAACAAGTTCTTGGAGATGGTCGTCTCTGCCAAGATCTCTGGCGTGGTGTCAGCCATGAAGGTCGGCCTAGGTCTTGGGATGCTGCTAAGAGAATGCAAGCGAGTTATTGAGTATGAGGAGGACGAAGCTACCCCGAACACCCCCTCTTACCTTGGCACCTCTATTTTGAGTATCAAGACCTATGACCTCGTCATAGAGGCAATCAATACAGCCAGAGGCGGGGTTATGCAGATGGTCAAGGCGAAGGAAGGACAACATGCTGCCATTGCTGAGGCTGCTGCTGGTGAAGAACTCGGAGCTGATACTGTCATTCAGCCTATTTCGACCAGGGAAGAGAAAGAGGATGAGGGGAAGGAAATGGAGGTAGACGAGTTGAGAAGGAAGGTTGAGAAGGAGTTTCGGGAGATGGAAGAACAGAAGGTGAAAATGGCGATGCTGCAGGAGGACATGAGAAAGCTGGAGGAGCAGAAGCGAAAGTTGGAGGAGGACAACCAGAAGCTGTTGGAGGAGAACGAAAAGGACAGTGGGGGTAAGGATGATATGGAAGATAAGGAACAGCATGGCGAGGAGGAGGAGGCTGAGGAGGAGGAGGAGGAGGTAGTTGTGCAGAAAGGGAAGAAAAGAGGAAAATCTGGGGGATCCGGAAGGCCATCCAAAAAGGTTACCACTGACATTATTCGTCGATCTGGCAGATCCAGGCAACCTTCCAAAAAGGCCATGCGGAAGTGACTTAGCATAGCTCATCGTATTCTTGCTGTTTGAACTCATAGATCTACTTGATATTACTAGGCAAAGCAATATACATGATGGGGTGGCCGGTATATAGTTTACAATGCCAGCCAAGACTTTATACCTGATTTTATAAGTGGGGCTGACTGAGCCGGCCAGCACCTACCCTACATGGCCGGCCAGCACCTTGGTACATGCTGGTACCTGCCCTATGGACACGGCCGGTACCTCTGTACACAACAGTACAGGAGTGCTGGCCGGAGGCTGGTTCCTGGCCAGTACCTGCCCTATGCACCCGGCCAGTACTACTGTACAGTTGTGTATAGGAGTGCTCGATATCCATCTAGTGATGAGTTCTGAAGAGCGAAAATGGATTTGCCCCTCCTCAAGGACCCCATATGTGGTATGATATATGCTTCTAGGGACTTCTTGACTGGAATGTGGAATTTTTCAATGTACTTGTCAAGGACTAGGGTCACTACTTGGTCCTATGGACTCGGCCGGTACCTCTGTACACAACAGTACAGGAGTGCTGGCCAGAGGCTGGTTCCTTGCTGAGCTGGCCAGTACCTGCCCTGCACACCCGGCCGGCACTTCTGTACAGATGTGTACAGGAGTGCTGGCCGGAGGCTGGTTCCTGGCTGAGCTGGCCAGTACCTGCCCTGCACACCCGGCCGGCACTTCTGTACAGCTGTGTACAGGAGTGCTGGCCGGAGGCTGGTTCCTGGCTGAGCTGGCCAGTACCTGCCCTGCACACCCGGCCGGCACTTCTGTACAGCTGTGTACAGGAGTGCTGGCCGGAGGCTGGTTCCTTGCTGAGCTGGCCAGTACCTGCCCTGCACACCCGGCCGGCACTTCTATACAGCTGTGTATAGGAGTGCTGGCCGGAGGCTGGTTCCTGGCTGAGCTGGCCAGTACCTGCACTGTGCACTCGGCCGGTACCTCTGTACACTATCATATAGCTGGGCCAGTACCTGCCCTGTGTGGTCGGCTGATACTCCTGTACAGTCATGTGTAGGAATGCTGGCCAGTACTTGTCCTACATAGCCGGCCAGGCCTAGCTCTACACATTATCTCAGTGCCTATGCAGAGTTCAAGGTACACCGGCCATGCCCACTTCTACCAACCGGCCAGCTACATATCTACCTGGCCAGGCCGGTGCTGGCTGGGACATATTCTACAGCCTTTTGGCACATCCGGGGCACCACTTCTACGTCCAATGTGACTGAAGGGTCTGAGTATTTGACGGCATAAACCCATCCGTCACTGGCCTTGATCGGTGGCGCTATTTGTCGGCCGGTATCCGGGTTCCAGCGTCGTATGGTGCCGTCTTGTGATCCACTTGCTATCTCCAGAGCATCAGGAGACCAATCGAGGCACCTCACTGGCGCGTTGACGTCGTGCCCCTCCCACGGGTTGTCGATCATACTGCCCTCCTTTATATTCCACAACCGCAGTCTGCCGTCTGCGCTTCCACTAACGATCGTAGTGTCATCGAGATGCACTGCAATCGACCCCACCCCTCCTCCTCCACCATTCCATGACTTTCCTACCGGCTCTCCATCTATTTTCCACTGATGAATCGAACCATCATCCGACGCGCTCATCACATTGCAACTGGCTCTCAAGTACGCAAGACTCCATATGCAATCAGAGTGACCCTCGATGATGTGCTCCGGCGTCAAGCTCCCTGCTGGACGTTCTGGCTGTGGTTTATTCCATGACGTGGTCCGAGTATTGTGGTTGACGAAGTAGGACCGACCGAATGGTGAGATGTGCCATTCGCATTCGGGATCAACGAGAACTCCAGCATAATCTATGTAATATCATGAATTTGTCGCTCCTAGTTGCACTCCTGGCAAAGGTCGGTTGTAAGAGGATATAACGAGTGTGTCATCTTGATAATGAGTTTGATCCAACATCTGAAACTGATGCCATAGAGGAGGGAGCGCTTCATTTCCACCTGCTTCTGATTGAGTAAGCTGGTGGGTATCACAAGATGGCTCCTTACCTTTCCAAAGTGCATCCTGACGGTGTTGTGCACCATATGGTGGTGGCACCTTTTCGCTCGTCCGGGATAGTGCAACTGGTGCTGGTGATTTCGACGGCGCTTGTCGTTGTCCGTCTCTCTGGCCTGCTGATATGCTTGAAGCACTTGCTTCACTGAGCATGGCTTCGATCGCGAAAGAATAATGTACGGTTGGAAGGTTGGATAGTGAGGTAGAGCGGGAATGATGATGCGCAAAATCAGTAGTGGTAGTGAGAGAGAGACCTGCTAAGCGCTCGCTCGAGTTCGCATGCTGTATTTACTAATCTAGCGCCTTCCTTGCACCGCCTGCCAATGAAGCGCAATGAAAATAGCAACAATTAATGTTTCGCGACATTAGCACAGTCTTGTAACTGTTCTGAGTGGTGAGACACCTGGGCCGTGACTGAGCGTCTCGATGGAACTTTGGAGAGGAAAAGTCGGCTATAAAGCCACAGAAGTAAGCAGGACACAAGGCAACCGTGACTGCGAGCGGGAATGGAAGAGGAATGTTCAAGTTCTCAATGGCAGATACTGCACACGAATTTGAATGAGAGAATGAGGTTCCCTGCGTGGATGGACACTTGAGTAATACCAACAGAAGAAACGAATCGCTTGCCTTGGACTTGTTGAGTTCTGGAACTGTACATCGAAATTTTATAGCTGGTAGTGGCTTGACCTATGATAGAGCATGGTTAATGACTCGTAGTGCAACAGAAGTGGACCGGCATTTTCCGCATGAGGGGGTGCAAGATCTCATTGCATCGTTGATGTGTTACAATCTACGAGTAACGATTTTACTCAAAAGAAGCACAACTCAACACTGTTCTCAAATGGTAACTCTTATCTCGACATATTGAGCCCCATACAAGCACAGTCAATTCTCACTCATCAGTGAACACCTAAGTCCTTGGTTTTGTAGCCGTGGGAACTACATGAGGGTCCAATTATTTTACTGGCAAAGATGATTATGTATACTACAAGAATTTTGATTTGTTCGTAGCTAGCTATGTATGCTTACCACTATGGACCAGCTGGAGGAATTCATGACGAAGTCATAACATGCCTCCATTACGACCAGCAATGGATGAAAGTGCCCTTGCAGCAACATGGTTGAAAAATCTCAACTAGCATCACCTATACTTCCCACTAGGATAGCATCCAAGACTTTCCCAAGGTCATTTGCATTAGCATGGGTTACCGAAGATAGATTCACCTGGTAGTTGGTGACAAAATCATGACATGTCGCAATTGTAGCCAGCAACGGATGGGATTGCACTCGTGTTGACGTTGTTAAGCTTTCTCGGTCGCTATCACTTATTGCTCAAATTACAATGGTATTTAAGACATTCCGATCAAAGGTCGCTTTAGCACGGGTGAACAAATATAGATTCGTCCGACAGTTCCCGCAAAACTCGTGGCATGTAGCCATCACAGCCAGGAAGTGACGGGTTCGCTTTCACGTTGATATTGTCGAGCACGTTCACTCACGCTCATCGATGTTTTATTCCATACAACCATTCAAAGCATTTCACGGAACAGTCGCTTTAGCATAGGTGAGCAAATATAAATAGGTCCGACAGCTCACAACAAACTCGTGGCATGTAGCCATCGCAGCCAGAAAGTGACGTGAGTGCACTCGTGTTGACGTTGTCGAGCATGTTCACTCACGCTCATCGATATTTCATTCCATACAATCATTCAAAGTATTTCACGGAACAGTCGCTTTAGCATAGGTGAACAAATATAAATAGGTCCGACAGCTCACAACAAGCTTGTGGCATGTAGCCATCGCAGCCAGAAAGTGACGTGAGTGCACTCGTGTTGACGTTGTTGAGCACGTTCACTTCCACTTGTGAAGTTTTATGTTATCTGGTCATTTAAAGGATTCCACAGAACAGTCGGCTTTGCACGGATGATATAGATTCACCTACCATTGCAGCCAGCAAGGGATGGGAGCACACTGGTGTTGACGATGTTGAATGTTTCATTTCCTTCTTTGTATTTACTATTAGGTACGACAAAAAAAGCGATCGTTTGAAACTAGGCGCCGAAGACGGCGGTGACCTTGCTTGAATCGTGTGTGCTCCATTACATCGACTTTGCAAGGATTGTCAACCTGTTCGCAGTGCTTCTCAGCACCTGAAGCGCCCACAAGTAGGTTGCTGGCTCAACAGAAACACCGGTCGAAGGGATGAGGTTTCAAAGTTCACCTGAACTTCTCTTCCACGGTATCTTCGATTACTTGACGCTTGGTCGAATCCTTGTGCAGCGACTTAAGGTCAGCAAATAGGGAGGGAATCCCTTTCGTGAGCGCGTTAGTCAGGTAGGGTTTGATGAGCTCTGTGAATTCTTGTCCAGCGGTCACATGAAGAGGCAGTCGACGTGGAGCGGTAGCAAGCTGGACATTAAAGTAGCCACGGTGCATTTCAAGCGCTTTTTCCTGATTTTCGTCAGTGACATTAGCTGGGAAATAGTCATTACACCAGGTGAAAGTGTCAAAAAATTGGCACCCACCAAGGTCAATGCGGTCTTTTGCTCATCATCCGCATTGCTTTCCTTCAGTTTTGCCAACAAGCGAGCTGTAAACAATGGAGTTCTCTCAAGACATAAGCGACTTGTGGTCATACCTTTCATCTCCGTGCCCGCCATGCGATCCAGCCGCCCTTGGCTCTGTCATGTGACTCGAGCATGTCGACCACGGACTGGAAGTCGGCCATATCCTCTAGTATGCGAATGTGACACATCAACAGCTCCGAGAATTCCACATCGTACGATCCTACGTTCTGCAGACACGTTATATGAGTGAGCGATACAATGATATAAACGCACGTACCCGAAGAAACCCTTCAATATATTCAAGAACTTGTTTTGCCTCAGCGAGATTTCCAAGGAGTTGATATGCGACCGCGAGACCGACCCAGTGATGTCGATTGTAAGGCCGTAGGCGGAGGAGGTTATGACGTGTTTCTACCAGGCCCTCATATTGACGCATCTGCGTTTCCGATATGCTTGAACCCGTGCAAATAGGTCGACAGGGCATGTGATGATATCACAGACGAGATAGTCGCACCGGGCTGAACAAGATAACAGTTCAGGGTTGCGAAGGTCAGGACTGTATGTGGCAAAAACTCACTAGCTGCCAGTGTTCCTGCATAACCCATCAACGATATCTGAACGGGACTTGGCCTTGCAACGAAGATCTCGTTCCTCGCTCCTCTAGTATAACCGCCCAATTGGCGCAAAAATCATCGTGTTCCCTGGAGGCTACCGATACTTGGGCAGCGAATTTCGCCACACGAGCATTTGAACCCAAAACATAGCGCATTACACGCTCCAACGTCCGTCTGTCCAACAGTAAGCGCAATTACGGGCGGATGACCAACTTGAAGGGACCACTCACTTATCGTTTACTGCTAGTAATGCCTCATCGCATGCAGATCCTCTGCAGATCCCCAAATTTTCCTGCAGCGAAATCGAATATGTGGTGACAAACATAAAAATAGCGGTGCTTACGGGAAATCACATCGTTAAGTCGCTGTTTGACAACGTCCTCATCCTCGTCGCATCGATGACACCGCCCTGACTCAAGTGCAAGGTGGATTTCAGGCCCGCTACAGCCAACTTGAAGGTCGAGACTCACATTGATGTTGCTTGGTTCAGATCAGAATGATGTTACGTAATTAGCTGAGCTGAAAGCTAAGATTAAGTAAGCTAAAGTAGTACTAAATCTGCAGAGTCTGAATGCTCTGCCGATAATCAGATCGATTGTGCTCTCCTACTTAAACGATACGATGGAACAGAACAACTACAACAACGTCCAAGCGCAAGAAGATCCTGTGAGCCGAAGCAGAATGGATCTGTTCCTTACTTGCCTGACTTCATTATTAGTTGCCTGCCGTGCCGCCGCTCATCATATGCGATTCAGCTATTGTAATTGAACTAATTACACACCATTTCCGACACCACTAACTCAATACAGGCCCTTTGGAATGCGGCCACAGACACAGCTCAATTTCTCATAAACCATGGAGTGGTGTTGCCACCGGAGCCGATTCACATCACTGTGGAGGAGAAGTGCTGGGTCACGTTAATGGCGCTACAGAGGGAAGAAGAATTGAAGGATACTCTCAGGTATTTAGAGAAAGCTTGGCGTGAAATCGAGGAAGTGAGGAAGTTGTTGGGGATCCAGACGACTTCAATCGAAGGATCGATGTAATTTTCTTGGTGCGTCACGAATCGCATGAGCGACGAGAGGCTGATATTCCGCAGATAGCGCGAGATGCACGGCACAAGACGTTGGGAGCACTGTCAATAGGGAGATTAAGAAGTAGTGTTAGAAGGAAACCGACAAATTTGACTGGAATTGTTGAATCAATTGAGCACAGAACGCGCTAGGAATATTCAACCCAAGACCATGAAGTGATCTGCGTGAAGGAGCAGATAACAACTGTGCGATAGCACTGTTTAGTTTATCGCAGAGGGCCAGGAGCTCCTCTAGCAGGCCGACGTCTGTCGGGGTCTGCACTTTTTCTGTGATTTCATCGACAGTGGCCTGGACTTGCTGAACGAGGTCTTGGTCCGTGGGTGACACGAGGGTCGGGGAGGATGCGCCAGAAGATGCGACAGAAATAGACCTTGGGCTGTTCACCAAGTTCTCGATTTGAGAAAGCAGCGTATACGCTCTTGATATAATCTCTGCATTATTCTTCAAAATCGTGAGCAGGCTGATCATATATGAGGAACATCCATCTACCTTGAGCCCGCCACCTTGACGTATTGATTTGGCTAGTTCACTTTCCTGGATCATGTTCCACACACCCTTACCAAGCCCTCTGTTGCTCGCCGGACTACGAAGCCCATCAGAAACATGTGCCGCTTTTTCCGCTTGCTCCGTATTCCGGATACAAGTGTTGAAATTTCACGACACATTCTGTGTAGGGCCGTGTTCGTGAAACATACTGTGAAGATCACTAAACACGCACCTAGCAAATTCCTCGTCATCTGGAGGAATATTGACATAGAGACACCGCATCGTGTGATTAGCCTTGAGTCCCGAACTCGGTGCCATGATGGCAGCGATGTCCAAGTTATTGTCTGTGAGATCAAGGTGGAGCAACGAGTTTGATTCAGGAAGAAATTTCGCTAGTGCGATGGCGCCTGGTGATGTCAGATTGGTGGAGGATAGGAATAGGCGTTTGAGAACGTTATTTAATGTGAAGGCCGTCACAGAGCTGAGAGACTGAGACCGATGGGCGGATGAAGGGCGTGCGTAAAGGATTTGGAGTGTGGGTAGGCGACCGAAATGTCGGAGATGCTATTTCTTCAACAGTGAAATGACTGTAGGAGGCATATCGTATACCGGAAGGCATCAAGGGCCGAGAGTGAGGAAGAACAAGGTTTGCAGGAAGACGGAGATTGAGATCAGCCTATGAGATCAAGTGGGAGGTTTTCGGTGTGATCCAGGTCTTGGTGACTCACTGCGAAGAAAGTTTCAGTGGAAGTTGACATTTAGAGAGGAACAGAAACGTTAACGTACGTATTTCTCCTAGCGGCGCTCTCAAGTTGCTGAGTAGTACTTTGACGTGTTGCAGCACGTTGTAAAGGCAGGTCCTCTATTGCAGCTGCTCTTAACCAGTCGTCTTTGCGTTGCGGCTGAGCAGAGTCCTTTGAGAGACGGTCTAAGACTATGACAGCAGCTTGTTTGAGTGCTGCAAATATATCTCCTGACGGCGTTCCCTGAGAACGACATTATGAACTTGAAGGGAGTCTAATTGCCTGAGAAGGCGAGCCACGAGCAGGAAGTGGAATTGCGGCGAGAACTGCTTCAAGAGTGAGAGAATAGCGTCAACCAGTGGACGACTGATGGGAAGCGTGAGTCGAGATTGCGGTAGCACGAAGTTTAGGTGAACTTACGAGGTTAAGTTGCAAGGCGATTAGCAAGATTGGGGCGAGGGAGGAGCGAAAAGAAGAGTTGGATTGCTATAAGCAAACTTTCAGTGTCGTCAGAACGGAGTGTGGTGGTGACAGCTGATCACATACCTGCATACGAACGTACAACCGTCAAACGAACATCGTTGATATTAAACTGAGGTGATGGAAGGGCTACGAAGGCTGTGGGAACAAGACGCTCGCAGACGAATCGCCAAAGGCATGAAGACCTGAAGGCAGCGACTAAGAAATGTGCTGAATCCACAAAGAACGAAATATATAATACAACGCTAAGGTTGAGTAAGCGACACAGGAAAGGAGAGGGACAGTGATTTGCTCACACCATGGTATGGGTATAGACTTCAGCAATAGTTAACGCGTTTCATCTTGGGTTTCATCTCCTCCCAAAGCCGGACTTGAACGATGCGTTTCTTGGCATCCACCAACCCCTCCGGTGCCAACCTCTGCGCACAGGAAGCGAAGATGTTCTCTTGTATCTTGCCCTCTGATGAACATCAAAACACTCTCCACGTATCGTTGACGGCAACCATCTTTCCCTCGGCGTCTATAGGAACCGCGAGACCACCCGAATACCACTGCAGCTTCCCATTGCCTTGTGACCCTCTTATACTCTCTACCCGATCAGCAGCGGCTGGGTGAGCGATGCCTGCAGAGCCCTGAGCATCAGATAGGAGTTTGCTGAGCTCCGAGAGCTATTGAACTAGCTGCGGACTCGCAGAGTTAAAGTGATGCGGAGTGCTGAGTCGAGAAGCCTAGGACCGTTGCTGGCCACGAGCCTGTTCCACAAGTTCAGCAGCCTGTCGTAGATTGTCACGACGTATGGCGCATAAGGCTTCATCGATAGGAAGTGGTCGTGCACTACAAGAAGTGATTGAAGCTTCACGCCGTGAAATGATGGATGATTGTTAGATCGTGTGGCTGTCAAAAGCTCAAAGCACGTCTGGATATGCTTCAAGGGCAGATTCATATTGCTGAGCTTCTGCTAGGGGAACCCACTCAATAGCCTCCTTCATGCATTGTAGAAATCCATGAGTATGCTGTTTTGAAGCAAGTCTGAAGTTCTCGATGCCGAGCTCAAGGTGCGAAGACTTTCACGGCGCAGAGGAAGGTAAAGTCGAAATAACTGAAGGGACACCAATCGGGGGCCTCGTCGGGGTCCTCCATGACAAGTTGAATTTGATGTCGAGGGCTGTAGTGATAAACGATAGTCGGAATGGTGATACGGATGAACCAGGGTAATGGACCAGATGGCTGCGTGCAGGTAGAGACACGCTGCCTTTGAGAATAGCAACGTTTGAGTGCTGTCAAAGACGTCGCGCGTAGGTTCCTAGAAGGATACTGACGAAAGGTGCGAGTTGGGAGAATGTGAGAGAGGAAGCGTCAATCAGGGATGGAGGCAATGAGGATGAGCACTGGATTTTTCAGCTCCATGGAGGTGAGCCGGACATGTACGTTGTAGAGACTCGCGTCTCGCTGAGCGTGCATTCCCAACTTCTCTCACTTCCTAAACAACTTCCAGCTCTTATCCTTAGGACAAGTCTTGTGCCTCCGCGCACCTTCATTTTATTTTTCACAGACTCAGCGCGCGCGCGTCTGCCGCGTGCTTCCGCGCCCTCCGCGCGCCGCGCGTCTTGCTCTATTACCCATTTCCTGTCCATCCCATGTCCGCTGGCGTTCATTGGTGCGTTCTCATGATATTTCCTTTTATCTGACATAACTCCGAGCTCATACTCACGCCGTCGCGCTGCGCGCGGTACCGAAAACCCTTATTACATGTATGCTCACTTATATTTAGCTTACTCGGCTCGCAACTTCGGACCTGCGCGTCTAGCGACGCTTGTAGTTTACATATATTCTGGACTTCATGTAGATGTTCTGGATCGTTTTTCCCTCCCAGCTACTGCCTCTGTGTAGTAGACAGCTTTAGACTTAGAATCTATTTTCCTCGCACTATCGCGCGCCGCGCCGCATTCGCCTGATCATTTCTAGTTCTACTAGTGTGATCTACTTCCTTATCAAAGCTATCTAAGTCGCACATCGCGCGACTTCTCTATCCCATATCTTAGTGCGTGCTTCTGCATCGCGCGCGCCGCGTTTTCCGCTCTCGCTCTCGCGCGACCGCTTCCCGCGCTCCGCTCTATATCGCGCTTCGCGCGTTCGTCATTCTACCCCCTACTAGTTCTTGTGGTTCCCTCGTTCAGAGAGGATTTCCCTTAGCTCAGTAGCTGTCCTTGGGTCGAGACCATCACTCGCATTCAGGACTTACTGTTCCATCATCCCCCTGTGTTTTCCCCACGGTTCAGATTCCTCTTCTTCAACGTATTGCCAGTGCAGTCCGTGACTCGAAGGAAAACGGGTGGTCGCAGTTGAAGGCGAAGTTATTGATCCTGATGCTGGATGAGCTACAGTATTCAAATGGGAAAAAAGACACTCACCGCTTGGCAGCCATGCCCTGCAACTTGATTCCTATAGATCTGTTTTCTCAGTAAGACGAATGCCACAGAAGCCTGATAGTACCTACTGAACTTAAGGGAGCTGGTTCGAGTTTCTCGGACGACACCAGATGTTGAACGAGGCGGTCGTACAACCTTATGGTGTATCCCGCCCTGATGACAAGGGCCAGAGCAGAAATTCGACTGAGATCCAACGTTTCTAAGCAATGATTGTATTTCTAAAAGCTCCTGTTAGAAATGACGACCAGAGAACCTCAAAACGCTTACCAGCGCCTCGGCAACTGCCACTAAGCACTGAACACCCAGCTTGTTATCGCTCAAGTTGAGGACCTTAAGGGTCCTGTTTCGTGTGAGTACTTGTGCCAGATAAGTAACCCCATTCTACGGCGACGTCATCAACAGATAATACCATACTCAAGAAAAGCACTTACGCGAAGGTCGTTGCCTCGTAAATCCAATGTGCGGAGAGCTCCAAGCCTTGGTGATGCATCGAGAGCGCGCACCTTGTCCAGGAGTGCAGTACTTGGACCGTCATCGCCTGTGGGCCGTACCATTGGGATGAAGTCCGCCCTCCGACCAATAAGGCCCGGTATTTGGTGCAAGATGGCGGGTAGTGACACCACCCTGTGGAGATGACGTGATGATGGGGACGGGATGACCAGAAGCCGAGAGCGGGAGAGGTTGTGCTGCCGCAACACCTCGGCGAGCACAAGGTACATATGGCGTGTAAGTTGTTTGAGGAGGCATGGACGATGGATGGCATGGAGGAGCAGTACAGGCCCTGTACGCGTAACAGGTGATGGAGGAGGTAGATGAGCAGAAGGGGGGATCGGGGAGGAAGGTGCACCAATTGGCAGGAACTTAAGCAGCTGAATGCCCTGTAGCAGGGCTCGGGGCCATCAAGCCTCCCTCTTTTTCATGTACGAATATACGAGAATTATACGGCCAACCGGGAGAACCTTGAGGAAGGCTTCCTCAAATCAAAGCTTCTTGTTCTGGTGAGTTACTGTGATGGTTTGGAAGAACTAGCAATGCGTAGCCCATCCATTCAGAAATGGTGATATCGACGTGCTCGACATCATCCGGGAGGGAGATTTCTTCAACTTTTCCGCGAGTGACGCTATACTTGCGTTATCAATCATGCAGAACAGACAGAGAGAACTAGCAGATGCTCTTACGTGATGACATTCCCTAGCCCGTTTGCTTTGACAATCTGTTCAACCCTTTCGGCGATGTCGCTTGCATCGAATTCGCGTCAAACTGTTGATCAACGAGTGAGCGGTATTCTGCCATGTCCCGATGGGCCTGTGCGAGCTTCCTTTCAAGGAACTGCATCTGCCGAAGCGCGCTTGGTAGATCAGCGGGTGGTTCCAGGCGTTGGTCAGTGCTGGAGAGGTCTTCATCGTCTGACCAGTCTGCCATTTCTAATTCTGTGAATGATTGAGCATCGTATGAAGGACGAGGGAGACATACCGTCATTGAGCCCAAGCCCCCAAAAACCGGGCCCGAGCCGGGCCTGCACATCACTGCTCCATAGCATTGAAAGCAGCACACGTGACGTCGCTAAACTTGCGCAACTGGCGGGAGAGCCTTTGAAACGTCTCATCCAGAGCAGATAAGGTGGTTTCGCCCCCGATACTTATTTTCAACTTCGTTCTCCACGGCGTTGACCCTTCTGGGTCACCTGCAAGTATGATGCAGGCTTTATTGCTAGCAGGAGCTGGACATAAGGTCCCAAATTTCAGTCAATTCAGCCATTCAACGCGGACAAGAAGCGCTGGTGAAAAAAGGTGACAGCATCCAAAGGGAATACATATCATTTTGGTTGAACAACCTCCTGTCAAGGCATTATTTGTTTATATCAGGTGTGTTTAGGGCAGATATTTGCATCAGTCACCTTGTGATAAGATCTTTCCATACGCACACAGATTCTCCAGCCAGCCAGAATGGAGAACAGTGGATTGAGCGACCTTGCAAAGGACACGAGGATAGTACCAATTGCAAATTATTAGAACAAATGCATGCATGTCTCATAAAGACTAGCAATTCAGTCAATCATCCAGGAAGCGATGGAGTTGGTTTTTGCACAATGAACCTAAGTAATTTTTTGCGTTAGTTGCAATTCTGGGGATGATGGTATGATAGGAGAGAAAGATGGTGCAATGACAGAAGGGATGTGACCCTAGAACATAGCAAGTGGCACCACTGCAAGAACAGACTATAATGGTGCCTCTCTACCAAAGAGATGGTGGTGTTAGAATGAGTGAAGGGATCTCAACGTAGGACAGGCGGATTAGGTAGAAAAAAATGCTCACAGAGATCGTGTACTGGCTGTGTGTTGAATTTTACGAGTAGGCCCCTTTAATCTTGATAACCTTTGCGTCCTGGTGGCCATTGGGATCATAGCTGGTATCGATCTGATGGGACGCTGATGGTGATTGTGATAAAGAATTTACTCAAAAACTAGTACGAGTCAGACGACACACCTTACTAAGCACTATACTAGGAAGTCTCATCCCAGGCTCTCAGCGAGGTATGATACTATCATGATGGCCCATTAAATTGACTATATGTGCATGTTTCAACATAACGATTAAGTACTCGCGATTACTAGTGTACAACGATGACTGCATCACAAACTCTTACTAGAAAGAGAGGTAGGAAAGAAGAAAAAAATGTTTCGCTTGCATCTATACCGTGGCATTGATCCTCTGCTTTTTTCTCGCCCGAGTGTTACAGGAAGGTCCGTCATTAACAGAGTCACCATCACCTTGTGATGTGCCGCTGTATGCATAGGTCGAGCCTTCATCGCGATCAGACAGGCTACGCTTTAGGCCTTTGTCCAACTCGGTATGGTACCAAGCTATGTAGCGCTTATGAGCAGTTTGCTCGGCAGAGATCAGGAAATTGTCACGGCAGAGATCCCATTCCAATTTGAAAGGGAAGCGAATGTCGTGCTGCAACATGGGGCTGGTATCAAACTGAGGATCCGATTCTTGCAAGCAAAGTACAATGCTGTCACGCATCCTGCTGAGGCTCCGCTTGATCAGGGCGTTGACATCATTCATGTCAAGATCTGGAAATAGTGTCTATATTGTAGTTAGTTCAATGGCAAATGATGATAATACAAGTCACTTACTCCGTACGCGACATCAGGACCGTCGTTGACATCTATGTCGATCGGGGTATCCCCTCTAACCCAGACCTGGAAACGGGCAGCGCTGATGGAGCACCACGTGTGCCCGGCAACAACGATGGAGTTCCGGGGAGCTGAGGTATCCATGAGAGAAGTGAAATCTTCCAACGTGAGGTGAGACTCGGCCGAGGGCACGAGGGCCTTGGTGTCCTTGTTGAATTTGGGGGCCACTAAAAGTTTGTAGGCATCGGAAGTAGGTTCTGGAGACTCATAACCACCGTCATCAACTTTGAGCTTGACGACCAACTCTGCTTCGGGATTGGACGCAACCTCCAACTTGAACTTCTCATGGAGGTCGCCCTCATCCTGCGAAAGAGCAACCTCGCCCAGGGCAACGTGTCCGATTTTGCGGCGACCATTCACTTTGTTCATTATTTTGAAGGACAACGAAAAATCTGGCGTAAAGACTGAGCGGGAGTTGAGAGTGTTATGGGTGCAGTTAGTATCTAACATGATAGTGACGAGGCGCTCGTTGATAGGGATGCCTCCCATGAGAACTAATTCGGCGCCCAGGAATGAGATGCCGACTTCGTGGAGAGGCAGGGCCATTTCGACAATAAGGAGAGATTTTTCTTCTATGAATGTCAATCTAGCGTGAATCCGTTTAGCATTGGTAGTATTCACACGACCTGGAACCTTGCAATCGTTCTTACCTTGGTTTGGGGTATATGCGCTTGGTCTCAAAAACCAGCTTCGAGATGGCTTCGTATTCGTCGGTAGATATATCAAAAAATGTCTGAAAGTGTAATTTGATGAGCCCAATGTGTGACCTCACGCTTCGATTCCCGCAACACTAACCCTACTAGTACTGAGCTGACCAGGATGGTTGAAATCAGATTCCAAGAAGCTCAAGACGTCCTTGCATCGACCTAGGAGACATTAGAGGCTTCAAGACTTGCTAGTAGAATGCAACAAAATAAGAACATACCTGAAGAAATGAAATCGTGATCAGTACTAGATTGGTGCCGCTTGGTGGCAGTCGACGAAACAAATGGACTCTCGGTTGGGGTCGCGGGAAGAGTACTTGAGGTTAGTTTGTTCCCGTTTGTGAGGTAAAACGTTTTGGGAGATTCAGAAGAGCTATTGATTGAATTCTCCTCCCAACTCAATGGTGAGGCAGAACTGGAAGCTGGTGATGATAATGATTTTTTTAGGTAGGGCTTGGTTTTCGATTTCACAGTCTTCTCCTGAGAGGAATTAGTACGACCGCTGTTTCTGCTAACAAATTCAGGAAGAGAAGTATAGCAGGACTCGCGACTGATTACCACAGTCGACATGATGCTATCGTGTACACTGAATGTTGCGTGGCTCATGCGAAGTGTGCCCTTGATGGATGCTTAGCTAATACTACTCATTGGCTCCTGGTTGCTATTATGAGCAGACCTCCTGTATGTAGTACCAAAATATAAAGCAGCCCCCTGGCAGAGAGTAAGTATCCCAGTGATCCACTCCTAAACACTGCCTCATCCATGGCTAGATCACCACATGGAGGATCACTGTGAAATATCAGAGTTAACGATAATATCAGTAGTCTGACTCTGGAGCTCATCCAAGTCAGCGGCGAGACTCGTAAAACCCTGCTGATAATTACAAAAACTATCATTACGGCGAGTGATAAGCAGCTGGACATGCTATAATAGAGTAGAATATTTCAAAATATCACCGTGGTCTGCAGGCTAGGGCGTGGTGAAGTGGGATGAGGGGAAATGAAGAAGTGAAGAAGCTGTGAATCGAATTTTACATATTCGACGTTTATGGTTATTACCATATATGTCACAATGCGCGTCTCTCCTAGGGCCGAGTTCAAGTTTGCGAGATGCTTAGAACGTGGTGTAATGATTCAAAATCCATTGAAGCTACCGTGACTGCTATCGTTAAACCTGGTACCGTCATACCTACTACTACTACCAATACTAGTACTAGCGATCCAACATCTTACATACCAGGGTCAGCTTCTTGTGTGCTAGTTGATATTAACCACCCAGAGCCACTTGCACGTTGGTTCTTTCTCGATAGACGACCACCTGCACTAGCGGCCTGGTACCCTTGAGTAAATAATATAATCTGCGACTGACTGGGCCTTGCATACTCGATGATGCACCCGCATACACTACATGCGAACTTTGCCGCAGAACAGTTGTCAACAATCGATCGGGAGACGCACTTCCATTGACGGAGACACTTGCAGTTCGAGCATTGAAGGGGTAGCGCATTGCCCCATGGACGCTGATTCTCGTCGAAAAAGGTATACGTCGACACGATGATCGAAGACTTGTCGTCCATGTATAGTTCCCCCTTGTTGTATTCAGCGATAGTTGGTGGACGACGGCGGAGAGTATTCGTTACATGAACGTGAACGATAGAGGCGTGCATTGCGAGCCGAGGACACACTGCAAGGAGACTTGCCATTGTTGGAGTTGGGGTTTCAGTTTTGGGACTGATTAACATTGCATTAGGCTATCGTTCAACCTCGCCACTTCGTATCACATGTGTCGCACTTGGCACCACATGGTCATTGACTTCTCCGGCTCTTTGAGCCCCGTATCTTGTAGCATTCAAATACCTTGTCTTCTTGCTCTTTGCGTCCCTCAGTCGTTGTTCACCAACACTGAGGTACGCGTCTCGTTTGTCTTACTGTTTGCTTCACACTTACTTAGAGTTGCCTTAGCGTTGTGCTTTCCAACAGGTACTTAGATTGTGAATATAGTCGTTGTTCACCAACACTGAGCGTTGTGCTTTCCAACAGGTTATGAGCCCCGTGTTCTAAACAGCACGGAATCTGGAAGTACCACGAACTCCCTCTACTTGGAGCGACTCAAATCCTTAGTTCACCTCCTTCTCTGACGCGTCGTCCCAATAATGGGGAAGTATGACCACATCCCAGAGTTGACCGGAGCGGATAACTATATTCCCTGGGAGACGCAGGCGCAGCTCGTCTTAACGAACGATGACCTCTGGTGTCATGTAACTGAAAATGCAACTCCGGGCGACATTCTTGGAACGGCTCTGTACTTGCCTGTCGCAGCTACTCCAGCTACTCCCACTGATGCCGAGAAGGCAGCTATGCGGACCTGGCTTATCAACGACTCTAAGGCAAAGACAATCATCCTTTGTAAACTCGCACCTAGCATTCATCTCCTTATTCCTCGGAACACCTCCGTTACAGCGCGTGAAGCTTGGAAAATTCTCAAGGACCACTTCCATCGTAACGACGTCAGTTCTCAATTTGTCATTCGAAGACGCATCCAGGCACTTCGCATGAAAGACGCACATGATGCAAACAACTACGTCGGTCAGCACATCAGTTGCCGTGATCGCCTTATAGGCATGGGTGCTTCCTATTCTGATGAGGAAGCGGTGTTCAATATCCTAACTGGGCTGCCTTCGTCTTCTGCATGGCAACTATTCCGCACGCAGCTTGAACAGCGCATGCATGACAGCTTCTCCGCCACAGTAGTCAGTTCTGCGCTCACTGGCACTGGGAACCCCATTACTGCTTCATTCCAGACGAACGCACTCACATTTGAAAGCTGCACGGCACGCATCACTGCAGAAGCCTCACGCATGGTCAACATCCATCCTGCAAACGCGTCTGGTCCAGGGTCCGAATATGCCAACTCCGCATCCACCACAAACTCCTCCAACGTCAACTCTATCACCGGGCTGAGGAAGCACAAGAACAACCCTCAAGGCGTCTTTTGCCTCACGACCGGATGTGGGCGCGGGGATCACGATAAGGAGCATTGCTATCGTGAAGGTGGAGGCATGGCAGGACAAGCGCCCTGGCAGCAGAAGAAGAAGAAGGAGACCGCGGCTGTTGCATCCAGCACACCTCCTGTTCCCGCAACGTCAACGCCTGCTCCAGCACCCACCATCGCAGCACTAGCCACCCACACACGCGATCTATCATGCGCAAGCATCGAAGAGCTGCCTGATGAGGCCTCTGACAACGACGTCTCGGCTATTGCTCACGCACTGTCCACCATTCTCGACTCTGGCACCACCAGCACGCTCATCAGTGATCACACCATGTTCTGGACCTACTCTACCCAGGATCCCGTCATCGTGAAGACGGCAAATCATGGCTCGCTTCACACGTCAGGACGAGGCGATTGTGTCGCCTGGCTTAAGATTGGAGGTACTCGCCATCGAGTAAGGTTCTCCAACTGTCTTCATGCGCCTGGCGCCATGTTGAACCTTCTATCAGTCGGATGGATGCTGTCAAAAGGGTGGGAATGCAATTTTCGAGGTGACCCTGCACGTTGTGAACTTGTGTACAAGGGAACATCGCTCGGCTCAGTCGCCATGTCTGGGCGTCTTTTCTATGTTGATCTCGAATTCATTCCCCCTCCTCAGTCAACACCTCTTCCATTGGAGCCGTCCGAAGTATCTGCGTTTGCCCGCGTTCCACTGACTTATGATATCTGGCATGCTCGCATGGGTCACACTGGCGGAGAGTCTGTCCGACGTCTTCCTCACATTGCTCATGGTGTTACCATCGACTCGAACGTCGCTATGTCACGCTGTGAATCATGCATTATTGGCAAGCACCCACGGCAGCCTCATCCCACATCACAGTCTCCTCCCGCCTCCCGTTTTCTGGAGCTCATTCACTCTGATCTGTGCGGTCCCATTCCAGTCATAACGCCTCACCATAAGCGCTACTTCATCATATTTCTGGATGATCATACCGGGATTCTCGCACTGGAACTCCTGGCAACAAAAGACCAAGCTTTGGAGGCGTGGAAGAATGTTCGTGCGCGGTGGGAGACTCGGTCAGGTCTGCGCGTCGTCTCCTTTCGCTCTGATAATGGCGGGGAGTTCCTGAATGACGCGTTCACTGCAGAACTCAAGGCTGCTGGTATTGAACGACAGCTTTCCGCGCCATACGCACACCAACAGAATGGGAGGGCAGAGCGAGTCCTTCGCACGATTGAAGGACGGATGTATGCGATGTTAAACTATGCAAGGCTCCCACGGAATCTATGGGGAGAAGCAGCCCTCACAGCTGCGTATTTGTTCAATCGCACTGAATCTCGCGCGCTCCCTGCAGGGAAGACACCCTATGAGATGCTCCACAAAGTTAAGCCTGATCTCTCACACATTCGTGTCTTTGGCGCACGATGCTTCGCACGTATACCCTCTGAACTCCAGGAGAAGTTGGGCCCGAGATCTCGTGAAGCTATCTTCATGGGTTACGCCCCAGATGGTCGAGCATGGCGCTGTCGTGACACGGCGACCGGTAGTTTCTTTAACTCCAGGGATGTCATATTTGACGAAACGTTCTCCGGTCGTCCGTTCCCAGCAAACGGTGATGATTCAGACGAGGAAGATGACGCACAGGCTCCAGCATCACCACCTGCTCATCCCCCAACACCCACAATTCCCTCATCATCCTCTGCGCCTGCACCCTTACCAGAAGCACGTCGTTCAGAACGGGCACGCATTCCCACAGCACGTGGACAGGTCTTCCAGGAGCAGTTAGCAGCGGATCGCGAACGTTTGGCACGTCAGCGTGAATTGCGTCAAGCACGCATTCAGGGGGTGCCTCCTGAGGGGGTGAATGCTTTGCCTGACGCTCCACCAGAAGAAGGTACCACTGATGATCCAGATGCCATTGTTCCAGATGAGGATGAAGTGGGCTATCCCCGCGTTCTCGCCAACCTCATCGCCACTGAATTTGCCTGTGTCACCATCCGTAGTGATGCTCGTCGGAATCCTCTCACCGCAGACTACAATATGAAAATTCCACCTTCCACCTTCGACGAGGCAATGCAACGTTCGGACGCGAATGAATGGCTCAGTGCCATGCGTAAGGAGATTAACCTCATGTCGGAGATGAACGTGTATGAGTTGGTGAAGCTTCCGGAGGGGCGAAGGGCGATAGGATGCAGATGGGTTCTTGAGTTCAAAGAGGATGCAAAAGGTGGGCCTGTGCACAAAGCTCGTCTCGTCGCGCAGGGGTTCTCGCAGGTGCCAGGCATCGACTTCGGGAAGACATTCGCACCTGTCGCACGCCCATCATCCATTCGACTCCTTTCCGCACATGCAGCAGCTCACGATTGGGAGATTGACAGCTTCGACGCAAAACGCGCCTTCTTGTGGGGCAAGCTGCGCGAAGATGTGTACATGCGCCAGCCGCCAGGCTTCGAGAACGGGGCAAGCTTGGTATGCCATCTTCTGTCTTCGCTCTACGGACTGAAACAGGCTGCATACGACTGGTATGAACTCCTGCGTGCGGTGCTTATTCACCTGGGTTTCCTGCGTTGCGAGGCAGACTATGCTGTCTTTGTGTACGACCACGTCAACAGTGAGGGGGTGCACGTCATCTGCATCATCGCATGGCACGTCGATGACGGCCTTGCGGGCTGCAACAATCGCAAGTTCCTCGACTGGATCAAGGGTCGCATCGCAGATCGCTTCGGCATCGCAGACTTAGGGCCAGTTGTCAAGCATTTGGGCGTTCAATATGTTCGTTCGCGCGCTACTCGAGAGTTATGGATGCACCAACAGGAGTACATAGTCTACCTACTCGAAGAGCATGGGCTTCGCCAATGCAATCCTGTATCACTCCCCATGGACCCTGCCCTTCCTTTTGGGTGAGACACAGACATCCACCCTCACATCGACAATCTTCCGACCGAATATCGCAAACTCGTCGGGGAATTGCTCTACCTCGCAATGTACACTCGCCCTGACATTGCCCTCGCTGTTATGAAGCTGTCGCAGCATAATTCCTCACCCGAGCTCCGTCACTACGCTGCTGCAAAACGTGTCCTTCGATATCTCTCTGGTACCCTGTCGTACCGTGTACACTACGGAGGAAAGAATGCCGACACCACCATCCATGGCTTCAGTGATGCTGATTGGGCCACAAGCCCAGAAGACCGCATCTCCATCACTGGGTACGTCTGGTACTACCATGGAGGTCCTATCTCGCACGCAGCGAAGAAGCAGAGCACTCAGGCATTGTCGTCGGTGGAGTCAGAGTATATGGCGTTGACAGGAGCAATCCAGGACGGCCTATGGATCAAATCATTCTGCGAATGCTTGAATATCGCGTTCACCCTGCCTCTCAAACTCTACGCTGACAACACAGGCGCCATCGCGTTGTCGACAGAGGCCGCCAATCACATTCGCACGAAACACATAGACCTACGCTACCATTTCATACGCAAACACATCGAAGCCGGCACCTTCTTACCCATCTGGGTCTCTACACATTGCAACAGTGCCGATATCTTCACCAAGGTTCTTCCGCGTCCTACGTTCATTGCGCACCGTGCGGGTCTCTCACTTGTGGCGGGTTGAGGGGGTGTGTTGGAGTTGGGGTTTCAGTTTTGGGACTGATTAACATTGCATTAGGCTATCGTTCAACCTCGCCACTTCGTATCACATGTGTCGCACTTGGCACCACATGGTCATTGACTTCTCCGGCTCTTTGAGCCCCGTATCTTGTAGCATTCAAATACCTTGTCTTCTTGCTCTTTGCGTCCCTCAGTCGTTGTTCACCAACACTGAGGTACGCGTCTCGTTTGTCTTACTGTTTGCTTCACACTTACTTAGAGTTGCCTTAGCGTTGTGCTTTCCAACAGGTACTTAGATTGTGAATATAGTCGTTGTTCACCAACACTGAGCGTTGTGCTTTCCAACAGCCATGACCTCTTGCACAAAGAAGCCTTCAATGAGGACGCGCTCAACATAAGCGGCGTTGTGCTTTCCAACAGCCATGACCTCTTGCACAAAGAAGCCTTCAATGAGGACGCGCTCAACATAAGCGGCTACGAATGGTGTGGTGAGACAGACATGCAACCCTTCAGCACCGAATGCGAATGCGTTCTCGATATCATAACTGTGTAAATGAAATTCAGCAACGAGTCAAGCTCGCAGGCAACCATGTAACCCACCGTTTGATACAAGCTGTAAAACTCTTGAATGACTCAGTTTCACGAACCATATGCCCACAAACTAGCATCCATAATGTGGCGCCCTTGAGCAACTCCTCCAAGCCAGCAACGAATATTCCGTCAAAAAACTGTCAAGAGTGAATACACATAAACAATTAGAAGTAGATGCCAACTTACGTCGTCGACTGTATAGGCAACAGGGGTAGGTTTCGCAACCTTAATTTTCCCCTTTCCCACAGTTACTGCGCTCTCGTGCCCCCCCCAGATATCACCCCGTATCGTTTCTGAGTGCGTGAGGACGAAGACTTCGACACGATCAAACTCAGTTCGGCCCACTTCATTTACGAGTTTCTCCATTGACTTCTCGTGTCTCTTGAATTTTTCGTCCGTCCCGATGTCGAAAATGATCTCGTGATAGTGCAAGTCCTTGGCAGAGATGTACGGTAGCAATAAAGCCTGCATCATTCTTGCAGGTGACCCGGTAGGGTCAACGCCTTGGAGAACAAAGTTGAGGATAAGTATGGGGGCAGTACATATTTCTGACCGACTGGTCAGCTCGATGCGGGCATTGACAATGACAGGAAGTTCGAGTGCTGGGCACCCTTGAGCGTCTTCAAAACCCTAGTTATGACAATGAGTTAGACGACTCAAACACTACTAGTAGAAAAGCCAAAAAAAACCAGCTTACGAAATAGGGTTTGATGATGCCTTTAGCAGCACGCTTATTCTGGATTTCGTGACATCCAGGGCAAATGAAAAGAACGTCGTTGCGTATGGCAATCTTCTGTGACTCAGTCGGAACGCAAACGCAACGTTCACATACAACGCGCGGGCAAGACGAGCACTCGTACAAGACATCGGCTCCATCCCGGCAAAACACACACCACTAGTCGCCGAGAGTCAGTAGAGTATTAAACGTACTATCTCACTGGCAAACACTTACGAGGTTCCATCTTTGGGGTTTCAGCCTCCTTTCCTTTCGATTTCTAGTAGTAGCAATAGGCCCGTTGAAGACACATTTTGCAGCGACACGCCGGGTGGTTTTTTTGAGCGGCAAGGTACCACGCTTTGCAGGCCCTCCTACAGTTTTCCCCGAGGTTTGCCGTGTACGAGCCATGCGGGAGTCCAATTCACAGACAACTAGTAGCCCGAAGAGCGTGAGTGGTTAGTCTATAGTACAACTACTAGTATATACGTTAAAAGATATTAATACCGCGATTCGGAGTTTGGCCATCATGGTCCGCGACCACATCATGACGTTATGGTCAGTAGGGGAAAGGCTCCGGGCCGAAGTAACGGAGGTATTCGTCTGAATGACACCTATGCCCCACCTCCAAATGTGCACCACCTGAGGCGCAAACAAAGCTGCTATACTGCAGGCTCCCTCGTTATCTACGTCGATCTCCTCTGCGTCACTTTTGAATCTCCTCCATGACTAGGCTGAACAATCCCACGTATTGTTAACATACATATGGGAATTTCAAAGTAAAGAGGTACCTACCCATTTTGCATTGATCCTCTGACATTCCAAAGCACCACTCGCATGCAGCTTTTCCACGTCAGCGCTCGTTGATGGATGTGCTAGCGGCAGGCACGGAGCTGGGGCAAGTGGCAAGCCCAATCAGGAGGTGTTAGTTAGGCGTAATGAGCAATATAGCAAGGAACAGTTAGATTAGGTTATAGACTGTTGAGACGACACACCGACGACACAGAGCCTTCCGACTGCTCGACTTCATCTGCAACGATCCTGTCAAGCTTGGGTTTACCAGGCCGTGCATGCTCTGCAACTACATCGATATCCCGTGCTTCTTCCTCGCTGATATCAAACAAGATCGAGTCGAGCGTGCCATCAGGTGAGGATGACAACAATCCACGGGACTACCGGCATCTGACTGGCCTTCCCAGCCACTGGTGGAGTACATAGACGTTGACGCCCCTGCACGTCCCATTGGAGAAGGACGATTACTGAGAGAGAAGTGAGACTCGGGGTACATCGAATACCGACCGCGTGTCGTCGGCGAATCGCTATACATGTAGGTTGGAGAAGTGAAGGTGTCCATTGAAGTCTCAGACCACCTTTAAACCGTATTTATAGTTAATGGGAGGAGTCTGTCCTCAGAAAGTCCTGAGGTGGCAGAGAAAGGGCGGGGAAGTAGTATATGGTGGGCAGGGAGGTAGACGATAAGTCCAAGACAAGAAGTGACCAAAGTAGGAGTGCGGAGGTGTCTGACTAGAAGCATTCAAACAATCATAGGCATCATTTGCATAACGCTACTGCTGTCGTGATACCAATAAAGACAACTGCGAGGGAGCGTTTTACAGTGTCTCCAAGAAATCATACCTACACAAACTCATCAGCACAAACTCAAAAAACACAATGTATATACATACTTCAGGAACTTAAGATGAAGATGAGCATCGCGCAAAATAGATGTTCCACCAGCTGTTCACAAAGACGTTGAAGATGCCGAGGAAGATGACGAGGAAGGTCGCAGACCATTTTGCTTTGAAGCCCAATGCTACCATTGTGTATACTGCGAGTCTCCGAGGAGCGACATGAATTTGCAGCCAGGGAAGAGGAAATGAGGGGGATGCGGCCTGCGAGGGTCAAAAATGTAGATGTACGCCCCAGATGGATCTGCAGCTTGCCATAACCCATGAGTGGACGACCGCAGAGAAGAGGGTGTGTCACTCATCAAAACAACCTGTCTCCTCGTCCCGTCCGATCACATTGACATCCATCAGAGTGTTCCATTCGTCAGGATAACTGGATCATACGAGATGACACAGACTCGAACACCACGGCCTCTGAAGCAGGAGCGTGTGGCGCAAATACCATGTTCGGGTGGGCTTGAGGCCAGGAACCGTCTGCGGGACATGTGTGGATTGTGAGGATACAAATATTGGTAGGAAAAGGTAAGTTCTTACCACGGAGTGAAGGTATTGGATGTTGAGCCGGGTAGTACTAGGCGGAGAGTGCTCAGGCTAGCGAAGTTGGAGGTCAAAATGCGGATGAGGCTATACGATATTTGAAACCCGCTGGAGGTATTGATCAGATCTAATAATGTAACGATTTACAGACTCACCTGCAGCTGCCGTTGCAGTTATGTTGAACGTTGAATGTTTGTCGATTTTCACTGGGGTTGAACGTTGATGCATCGATGTTTGAAATTTGATTTATCTGATTCCGCGACGAGATCATCGGAGGAGGCCGGGAACAGCGCTGAGTCAACGGAAGAAGTCAGCGAAGTCATTGACATAAACCGAGTTTGACTCCGGTGACCTAATAACTCCATGAGGTATCTGCCCTAAAAAGCCGGAATATAGAACTAATTACTAGTAAACGAGTGAAAACAAAAATGAAGGTGCGACGAGCTTGCACGAACTTCGTGCCGAATGACACAGCTGATGGCTAGAACTATTCCTCCGGCCAATTGATGAGACCCATCATATCTAATTCAAGACTCGACTCGTAATCTACCCTGACTGCCGTTGGAGCGGTGGCGGCGGGGGCAGCAGCAGCAGCATCAACCTGGGCCTGAGCGGCGGGCTCGGGGGTGGCGTTTTGAGCGCCAGAGTGATCTCTCTCAGTCTCAGTCTTATCTCTCCCAGGCTCAATCGGTGTTGACACTATCACCGTACCAAAGAAAAATCGGCATTATTGAAGTTTTAGTTGAGGATGTAAAAATTATGCCCACTTTTAACGGGGCCGTTAGTAAAACTGTGGTGAATGAATCCGTCGAGCCTAAGAGCAGCCATGCGTCGTTTACGGCGACCTCTCGATGGGTCACAAAAATGGAACTTGAGAGGTTTGTCTGCTACAAGGGCATCAATCTTAGGAAACACCAATGAACAAATGCGCTTACCCATCGTTGTGCGAACGCAAAGATCACTGGCAGAGGAGAGGAGAGCGGTCCACACGAGGCTTCGACTCCTGAAATTGACTTTCTCAACCCAGCCTTCATGCATCATGACTAAAGTACATGTAACATGGCATCATGGTGGTATCGGTAAAGTCCGCGAATATGCGAAGAGAATGTCAATATATTTAACAATATCCAGATATTGTCTCAAAGATGCATTTGGGCCGTAATTATCTGTGATAACGACAAAGTGTATTACTATACCAAGAGACAGGAGATAGAAAATTAAGAGGGCACATCTTGTGAGGTACACAACGTTTCGAGAACGCCAGGAGGAATTCGTGGGAATACTCCTCACGGCTGAGGAAGTGGCTAACGAGATCAGTCCAAGGATGCATACGACTAATGGCGGGCTTACTGGGGGTAATGAACGGGGCAGACTCTGCAGTGGTAGTTGGATCGAAAGATATCAGCTAGAAAAGCTATAGCGGGAGGTCAACGAATAGTAGTCCTTAGCCTGAGATATCAATCGTCATTAAGACGCGCAAATAGCCCTCTGGGAGCAGACGCTCGTAAGTTCGGAGGGTCAGATGACCTCAGTGACATAGAATTTGCGATAGAGCAGAAACTCGGGTAAGGAAGGTTAGATAGCCTGAGTTGCACGAAGTGCATAATTGAGCAGATGCTCGCGCACTCGGAGGGCCAGATGGGAATAGCAGTACAGAGCAGATGCTCGGACGAGGTCAGATGACTCGAGTTGCATGAAGTGCATAATCGAGCAGATGCTCGCGCACTCGGAGGGCCAGATGGGAAAAGTAGTACAGAGCAGATGCTCGGACGAGGTCAGATGACCTGAGTTGCACGAAGTGTATAATCGAGGAGCAGATGCTCGCGCACTCGGAGGGCCAGATGGGAATAGTAGTACAGAGCAGATGCTCGGACGAGGTCAGATGACCTGAGTTGCATGAAGTGTATAATCGAGCAGATGCTCGCGCACTCGGAGGGCCAGATGGGAATAGTAGTACAGAGCAGATGCTCGGACGCGGTCAGATGACCTGAGTTGCACGAAGTGCATAATCGAGCAGATGCTCGCGCACTCGGAGGGCCAGATGGGAATAGTAGTACAGAGCAGATGCTCGGACGCGGTCAGATGACCTGAGTTGCACGAAGTGCTTAATTTAGTAGAGCTCATGCACTCTCGTTGTGCCAGATGACCATCATGGCCACGAAGTTCGCTGGCATGACTGAACAGAAGAAGCGCGACGACGGACCGATAGCCTGGCGTAGAAGTTCCAGTCAAAATTGATGGGCATGTGTTTTGAATTTTCTGTCAGAACAGAAGCTGGCGGATTGTGAACGCGTGAACTAAGGCATGTGTTTCATTATCATGATGAACGTGGTTGCAGCAGGATCATGATGGCGTTGAAGCTAAAAAACCACGCTTACTAAGAGCCCGAGACCGAGTCTGACGTGTGCCTCGCCAAAATTAAGAGCTATCACATGACGTGCTGAATTCTGATTCGATGCCAACAAGATGACAGATGAGAAACAAACATACTTACAATGAATAATCTCCTCCATAAGTTTTCCTTTCAATTTTTCAGATATGACATCACACTGGTACCATAATATACAGTACAGTCAAATGCACAAATTGATACGACAAGAACCGACGTGCTGTCCAAAGGACAGACGCACTGCGCCGTTGAACAAGTACTAAGGGTGACATGTCACTTTAGGTGACTGCGTGCTCATGGGTCTTGCCCTCCTTTCCAATTAAATCTTGGAGCAGGTGAGATGAGTGAACCGAGCAAAGTCGAGAAGCGTACCATTGACAGCATCCATGTCCAACTCAAACATACGGTACCACTTCTGATGCGTCTCCATCAGACCATTGTAAATGCTAATATGTTCTCCACAAGCAAAGCAGCGTCAGCACAGGCTTATGTTTGCATCGATTTAACGTTAAGCACCATTAGCATCAAGTCAGGGGCTCAGAAGACCAAATCACACACCAACTGAGAGTGGGGAATTGCAAGAGCACAATCAGCATCGAGTTAGTAGTTTAAAGGGCAAGATCACACACTCTCTGAGAGTGGGACATCACGAAGCAATACCAGTGTTGAATCACCAGCTCAAAACACCGGATCACGCACTGCCTGAGAGTGGGACAATGCAAGAGCGCAATCAGCACCGAGCGAGCAGCTCGAAAAAGCAGATCACATACTTTCTGAGAGCGGGACATTGTAAGAGTGCGTCAGTGTCAAATAAGCAACTCAAAAGACAAATTCACGCACTTCCTGTGAGTGGGATATCGCGAAAGCACCATCAGCACCAAGTGATCAGCTCAAAAAACTCGATCACACACAGCCTGAGAACAGGACATTGTGAAAGTACCATCAGCATCCAGCGTGCAACGTAAAGACCAGATTACGCACCAACTGAGAGTGGGACATCGCAGGGCACCATCAGTGTCGAGTCAGCACCTCAAAAAAACAAGATCACACACTTCCTAAGAGTGAAGATCGCGAAAGCACCGTCAGCGTCGTGTAAACAGCTCAAAAAACAAGATCACTCACGAACTGAGAGCGGGACATTGCAAAACGCCATGAGCATTAAGTAGGAGTAAGGATCTCAAAAGACAAGATCACGAATTCTCTGAGAGCAGAACATCACAAAAGCACCATCAGTGTCAAGCCAGCGACTCAAATACAGGATCGCGCACTTTCTGAGAGCAAGACATTGCGAGAGTGGTGTCAATGTTAAATTAGCATCTCGACAGACCGGATCACGCACTTTCTGAGAACGGGACATTGCCAGAGTAGGGTCAGTGTCAAATGAGCAGCGTAAAAACTCCGATCACGCACAGCCTGATTGTGAAAGTACCGTTAGCATCCAGTAAGTACCTCAGAAGACCAGATCACCCACTTCCTAAGAGCAGTATGTCGCGAAAGCACCGTCAGCATTGAATGAGTAACTCAAAATTCAAGATGACAGACATTCTGAGAGTTGGACGCACAAAGCACCATCAACATCAAGTGAGTGGCTTAAAACACCAGATCACGCACGAACTGAAAGTGGGACATCGCCACAGCATCGTCAGCATCATGTCAACAGCTCAAAAGACCATATCACGCACGATATGGGAGCAGGACATCACGAAAGCACTGTCAGTGTTGCGTCAACAGCTCAAAATACCGTATCACACACCAACTGAGAGTGGGATATCGCGAAAGCACCATCAGCGTTGAATAAGCAAAAGCTCGAAAGACCGGACCACACACTTTCTGAAAGCGGGACATCATGAAGCACCATCAGTGTCGAGTCAGGACCTCAAAACACCAGATCACGCACAAACTGAGAGCGGCACATCGCGAAAGCACTGTCAGCACCAAGTCAGCAGCTCAAAAAAGGAGATCGCGCACAGGCTAAGGATGAGACATCACGAAAGCACCGTCAGCATCAAGTCAGAACCTCAAAACACCAGATCACGCACTTCCTGAAATGTAACATCGCGAAAGTACCGTCAGTGTGAGGTAAGGAGCTCAAACACGAGACCACAAGCTTCCTAAGAGCGGGACATCACAAAAGCACAATCAACACCAAGTGAGCAGCTCAAAAGACTAGAACACAGACTCTCTAAGAGTAGCGTCAGTGCCGAGTGAGTAATTCAAATGACAACTTCACGCACAGGCTGAGAGCGGGACATCGCGAAAACACCGTCAGCGTGGAGTGAGTAGCTCAAAGACCAGATCACATACCGACTGAAAGCAGGACTTCCCAAGAGCGCCATCGGCATCGAGTCAGCAGCTCAAAACACCAGATCACATACTTTCTGAGATCGGGGACATCGCAAGAGTGGCATCAGCCCTAGCGAGCAGCTCAGAAGATGAGAACACGCACTTTCTGAGAGCAGAACAACACAAAATCATCGTCAGCGTCTAGTAAAGAGCTCAAAAGACTATATCACGCACGATCTGCGCACGATCTAAAAGCGGGACATCGCAAGAGCGCCATCAGCATTGAGTCAGCAGCTCAAAAAAACAGAGCACATCCTCTCTGAGATAGGGACATCGCGAGAATTGCATCGGCCCCAGTGAACAGGCCTTGGAGGCGGCTCCTGGAACCACCGGTGTCAAGAGTAGTCCACTCCTCCACCAAAATCTATGTGCTCAGCGTTCTTCGCGTGTAATCCATTATTTGACGATTAGGAGGAGGACCAGTTTCAGGACGTAGAATTTCGAATAGTGTGGTGAGATCCTTTGGCAAAAATATCAAATCAGGTGGGACAGAGTCTTGTGCTTGAGAGAGGAAGGGGTGAGCATGTAAATTGAGAGAGTTTTCGCTTTATCAGAATGAAGGTTAGCAAAAGCATTTCAGGTGGCGTATGGCGTGGACATACGATGGAAGTGGGGAAAGAGAAGTGGGGACGCTAAGGTTGAGAGTATTAGATGAGGGTGAGAAATGTTTTCGGGAAGACAATGATTGAGGTAACTCCTGTGAATTCGGGCAACCAGAATCAGCACGATGCCTAAGAGGAAATAAGAACTTATCCTTGCCTTGAAAGAGGGTTCAGGGACTGTCTATCCTCCTTGGATGACAAACGTCTAGAACCAGGACTATTTGGATGAGTCTTCTGGGTAGCGATTGATTGTCGATGACGCTCTGCACTGATACGGCTGACCGTCGATAACCGATGGTAGAATACCGCGGAAGGTGAGGGTTGCGCCGATACATAAGCAGAGCTTGATAATGCTCGAAGTGCTGGAAGAGGACTCTGCAATGAAACGTGGAGTTGCAAGTGAGTCCCGATCTACTCCAGGTGTCTCCAAATAAATATTGGCGACTACTCGCTGAAGAACAGGCCTGTAAGGTGATTCGGGAGCGTAAAATGGTTGGGGCGCAGAAACTGGAAAGAAAGGTATCGGAACGAGTAAGGGTCTAGGGGAGTCGGGAGCAAACGGTGCAGAAGTGAAATATGTGCTGACTCCGGAACTTGACTCTTAAGTGCTCCGATTCTGTCAGTAGAGATGTCCTTGAAGGTGGAAAGATGGAACGATAGTCTCTGTACGTTTCGACTGAGCCAAGAAGGGGAGGATGGAATGAATGATGTGCGTGATGACGGGTTGAGAAGTGAGCTGGTGGCGAATCGTGATGGTGACGCAGTGAACTCAGACTCGGATAGATCAACAAGAGTGTCTGATAACAGGAGGAAACGGCTTTGCGACCTGCTCTGGATGTAAGGCGTCACTGGCAGGCGGTAGAATCGGAAGGGGTGCTGGTGATGACAATGCTATAGCTGCCTTGCGAGCTAAAACAACAACTTGAAGTGCGGCCTTAGAAGGGTTTGAAGAGTTCTTCAAGTTGGCAACCGCAGGCTCAATGGCAAGATTTGAAGGGGAAGAGGTATGCTTCGTCGATCACGATGTATTCGAAGGAGAATTTCTTGAGTGCCAACTTTCGATGAGACATATTTCATGCGAGGTAACGCAGACATAGAATTCCTGAGCGCGCGGAATCCTGAGCCGTTTATGTCAAGCCGAACGTTGCTCAATTGATGACTTACGTAAGTAAGAACCTGTAGTAAGAACTCGACACCTTCAAGGATACCGTCGGTCCGTGACAGTCCGTAACGATGGTTAATATATTGAGGCCTAGGCCTGCTTGTACATGTCACATAGTAAGTCACAGAATGTGCATCGCTACAGTACCAGTATCGGACGAGCCAAGATCAAGTAATAGAGCATGCTAGTGGGCCGTTTATGATATATGAGGACTAGAAAAACTCAAGCTAGTCAAAATGACAAATGGTCATCCTCCTCGTCCCCGTCCTCCCCGGCCTCGTCCATTTCCTCGCACTCAGGATCATGGTCGTCGAAGTCTTCATCATCCCACTCGTCTTCACCTTCATCTTCATCATCTTCGCCCTCCTCGCCATCGCCGTGGCAGTGTTGAATAGCCTCGGTTTCGTCGTTCTCATCCTGCAAGTGTGAGGGGTTTGCCGAGAGTTCAGCACTGGTACAATCTCTTATCAGCTCCCGCACAGCGGTAGGATGGCCGATTCCGTGGTGCGTATAACGCATAAACATGTCTCGATCGACAAATCTGAGCGTTCAACAGCTTGAGTAAATAATGAGATGGAGGATGGGACTTACATGCCAACGTAGTATGCCTCCCAATCATCTGATTCATCACCTTGACGTGCGAATGACTTTCCTGGACGAAGATAGGTTGTTCCGCGGCCAGCAGCAAAAGCCGGAATCAAGTGAGCACTTCGGATGACCTGGTTAGGGTCAAGAAACCCGAATGCATCGTGGTCGGACTCGTCAACAAAGGCGACCTGTGGAAGACGAGCGCAGTGAAACCCTGACTGGTGGTCGATTAAGGGCGCCAGCCATCTGACATAGAGCACCTCAATTTGGTGCTTCTTCATTGAACCTTCAGCACGAAGCCATACATCCATGTGATATATGCCCAGAACACGGGCATACCAATATGGATGACGGGGCTTCGTTTCGCCGGATAGCACCATGACGTCAGAATGCGTCCGAGGATTAACGATGTCGTACTCTCGTCGAAGGTCGTAAGTGGTATAGTGTATCTGCAAAGTTGAATGATCATATCCTAGCAAAATGTATGAAACGCATACTATACCTGCATTGTTTGTACGGAGTAGATCTTGTTGTCTGGGATGATGACCGTGTTGCGCTCATCATCAGTGAACGTATAGTCACAATAGCTAACATCCAACCCCCGAAGTCGATATAGGATGTGATCCTTGAGTTTTGGTATGAATCCCTGCGATGTATCATAAGGATGATGAAAAATGCGAAGGATAACACCTACCGCTACAGCTGGATCAGCATCATGCTGTTGAAGAAATCTGAATATATGCATTGGATTGTTGCGGTTGAGCTTCGAAATATAGTGATGGTCTTTGAGTTCTGCAGAAAAGTCAACCGGTGCCCGCTCGCTAGTGTAAGAAGTGTGTTCTGTTTCTGCTACACGGCGAAGGAGACGTCGGCGATGCTCGTGCTTAGCAAGTTGGGCCGGGGTGTCTAATTTGCTGGTCAAAGGATAAAATGCTTTTAGCGCTCTGTGCGCCAACTCGCCCTAGCTCGAAATCAAAAGAAGTTGAGGAAGTACAAAAGATATTCACGTACGATTTGCGTCGTAAATGAGTCTGTCGTCCCAAAGAGCCGGATCGATCGCACATAATCTCCCATAGCGTGAAATTTATATGTTCTCAAATTGAACTTTTTAGTTTTGCGACCGCTACTCCCAGCGTCCGGATTATCGAGGCCTGAGTGCTCACGCGCAGTCTTGCGCTCACGAGCAGCCTTTTCTTTCGGTAGCTCCATGGTGTTGAAAGCAGCACACGTGACGTCGCTAAACTTGCGCAACTGGCGAGAGAGCCTTTTAAACGTCTCATCCAGAGCAGATAAGGTGGTTTCGGAGTGCATCCGGAGTTTGGCAAGGGCGTGCCAATGCATGAATCTATATAGAAGTGATTGTATAATGGCATCATGGCCACCTGGAAACAGCCCCTCGAAAACCGGCATAGAGCACTATGGTAAATATCAACGACGCATGCAAACACAAGTCGGACGTAACAAGACGAACCTGTAAAATGTCTTCGAAATCTCGTGCTGCAAGACTTTTCATTTCCGAAGTGTTATTCGTAAATCTGCGAATGACACCATTGCCATATGTTGGAACTTGGCGAAATCTAAGTCAAAAGACCATCAGTTTCATAAATGGAAAGGCGATTAATAAACGACGAACCTGCTATCAAGTTGTGCAACGAGTTCATTGCCACTAGGAAGTGCATAAAGCAGACGAATCAGATGTGTGAAGAGGGCCTTCCATGTGCCCAGCTCGCATTCGTGCATGAAATCGACGACCAGCATACGGAAAGCATCGAGTCCCAGCGGACCAAGCTTTTCTACAAATACATTCTAGTTCGGAATCAGCTACTAATCGATATGAATCATTCCGAAGCCCTCACCGTGGTCGGCACCCACGAACCTTCTCCAAGGATTGTCTGTACTTTTGAGCCATTAACAGTATGTCCGCGTCCATAGATGAACTCGCGAGCTTCCATAACCCTCGCAAGAGAATAAACTCTAAGGTTAGATAGGCGGTCTTGCATGTCACTGAAGAGGCCTAACAGATCGAATGAGGCTTTTGACATGAGACAGCGTGGACATGGGCAAGAGCCCATGTCTTTGATTGTTGCTATTAAAGCCCTGAAACGGCAATAAGTTTTTAATTGAGAAACGAAGAAGACAAATAGCACACTTCTCCGGGTAATCCGCCGAATAAGTGAAAATTCGTGGAAAGATTCTTCTATATATTCCGTCGGGACACTGGAGGACAATTCCATGACGGTATGCATGGAGAAACTCGGGATCCAGTAAGATGTCCCAGCAAGAATGAAACAACTCTCGTCGACAATGCGCATTAAGGGCTGCGATTCCGCTTTTCGTTATCCGATGTAAAGTGCTGAGAACGTCTTTAACACTGTCTGGAAGCTTTAGAGGAGTGAGCATCAATAGGGTCGCAAAATATGGTAAGTAAGCAACATACCGAAGGCAAGAATCCCACAAGATGGCACGCACCAGATGTAGGTGCTGAGCGTGCGTACTTACTTAAATTTCCGAAGTATAAGTAAAGAGGCCAGGCCTTGGCCGTTCCGAAATTTGCAAGGTGAGTTGCATCCGAAAATAACATGAGTCCGGCGACAACGCGCTCGAGTGAGCAGCCATGTTCTTTCGGCTGCCTCTGCAGGTTGTCCTGAGCTTCTAGCCAGGCGTCAGAAGTATAAAGTTCGTCAAAAACGCGTTCTTCATGATTATCTAAGGGATCCTTCCATAAGCGCTTGAAAGGAGAAACATGGAATGCGTTGGACTGAATGTCGGCGAATGCGGCACGAATTACTGCTACAAGTGGTCGATAATGGAATCCCGCGACATTAAATGATCTGGGCTGATCATCCTTCGACTTCGCAGGAATGCTAATGTGAACATCCGTCTCGACCCAATCATCAGGAAAAGTTGCGGTCTCCTTACTTCCGCCATTGTCCAATGTACGCAGACACCTCCTGACAGAAAATCCATCCAGATCTTTCGCATGGAAATCCTCTGCCTGGATCACATCTGTTACGAGGCGCATTACTTCATTTTGCGATTTTCGATGGCTCCCGGAGTGCATCCATGTCATTAGTTGATAGATAGTCATGTTGGCAAACGGAAAGGGAGGTTCAGAGACTCCAGAAGACGGGACGGATACTGGAGTAGTATCACACACACCGGTGGCAATGGGAGAGGACCTGGCTAACAGCGAAGATGGAACAAATTTGTCCGGTTCAAATGACGGACGCCGAGGATATAGCCGAGAGAGTCCAACTACGTTAAACGCAGTTTGGAGAGTGTCCCGTAGCGTCAACAAGACTCGTCGTATTCTACTCTGCGGTGGATTCTGAATCTCGGTTACGAGAGACGGATGATCATTCACGGGAAAACTTGAGGCATTCATATCTTCATCGGCAGGCCGAAGATCCTCGAAATGTCTTGGGATCAATACGCGTCGCGAAGGATGATTCGGAAGATCTGGTTCTTCTGGCCCCGGGCGATCCATGAGTTAAGCATACTATGACAGTAGACGACATTCATAAAGGTGCGCACCTGGAGTCCCATAGTCTTCTCCAACTCGAGTAGCATCCCCCATATCAACATCTGGGTCCTGGAACGTAGTCAAAGCCGAGCCGTCGCAACGAGTGGTACTACCAGCTGGATCGATAGCCTGACTCGGAGTAGACTTAGACACATCATGATGTCTCTTGAACCCCTTGCTAGGTTCGTAGTGGGCTATAGGTTTTCTGTCATTTCTGAATCGAATTGGTGCAAGCGGCTGTGTTTCATAAATACTTAGTCAGAGTGCCCTCGAGCGACCCGTGTCACAAACTACTTACAGTGAGGCAGTGTTGGGTCAATTTGTGTGGTGTCACGGTTCTTACCAACTCTTTTGTCCGGCGCTCCTGTCTCTTCTCTGCAGCTAACTTACTTGACTTCTGGTAAGATTTGCACGTGGCGCGATGCCTGCTAAGTCCACGAGCGTCTGTATCCTTAGCCCAGGAACAACCTGTTCCATTGCAGCGTAGTAAGGATATAGGGACCATAGTAGCGAGGAGAAACGCAAAGGATAGAACGACCCAAAGCGGTCGAGAGAGACGCATTCAGGGAGAGACTTCGGGCTTCCAGATTCGAGCTCTAAATTTTCGAAAGAAGTAGATATCTATTGGATATAGACTCAGATTCAAATTAGCCCCGACAGGAGCCAGGCCTTAAAAGGCAATATCTACTAAAGGGATATTTGAACCACCGCATAGCTCCGATTAAAGTTATTCATGATCCTAACGAAACACTTGTCATATACTTGAACTTGAATATCATGTCAGTAGAAGAATTTTCATTTTCATCGTCATCTATCGCGTCCCACTCCAATTCATCACAATCGTCACCTCTTCACCAAGCTATGGGTTCGCTTGGCGTACATGGAGAATCTCAGGCTAGTATTTTTTCAAAAAAAGAAACGGCAGGGCGCCTACGAGAGATGCAGTCGTATTTGGTACGAGTCATCCCAACACATGAGTCAGAGCAAGTGCTGATTGAGCCTGAGCAAGATGACATTTGACGAGGTCGAAATCGAAGAAGAGGACCATGCAAACGAGTTATTCACTCGTTACACCATCGACACGGTTTATGCAAGTCACGCCGCAGCGCAGAAACGAGTGCGCCAGTACACTCAACTTCTACATATTCTCCAACGAGAAGTAGATGATTGGGCTTCGAAGATTGAGAAAGCCAATCACGTTATGCCGGGGTACAAGCCTGTAGATTGTCTGACATGTTCAGGCAGCTAGGGTGGCATTGATCATTTGCGCTGGTGGTATTTTCTTGACTCTATGGCTGCCTTCCTCAGACGATGCCTTTGATTCTACCTTTGAACCCTAGATTCTACTTTCGATGCCCTTGATTTTACTTTCGATCAGTATGCCTCCCGGGCCGTTCTTGATATTATTTCGTATTCTTGCTTGATTCTTGCTATTCATTTTGTTTACTACCGCGGATCCGCATTCCAATAAATGTCACACATGCACTTGTAACCTTCGAGCACTCATAACATTAATATCGGTAGGAGGAATGATATGATACATTCAAGTTTACATTTGACGGTTAGTCAAGTGGACGATTTATTTGAGGTTAGTACATATTGTCGACTCGGATTTCGACTTCAAAGTATGTGTTACCAATTCCGTCCGCGCATCTCAGAATTCATACCCCATCTAGCTCATGTCTGGCTCTTACTGGCTTGGGGCTTCAAGAAGGCTCAACGTCGTCCCAGCTCTTCGTACGTCCCCGTGGGCCTAGTATGCCGCGCCATCGCTGATAAAGCGCGCCTTTCCCGTTGTTGATTGAAGGCCTCGTTCGCAAGGCCTTTTATTTGATTCTGCGGATGGGTCCAGTCGCCCCCATGACGGGTCCGCCTTGATCATTATGGCTTACTGCCATCACCTGATGCTAACGTGAGGGTGAGGATAAACGAAAGGTACGTGTCGATTTTTCATGCGTCATAATATCAATGTCATATGTAATCACTCCATTAGGTATCTACCGAATGGGTCAAGTCAGCGGGAACATAAGTAGTTCCGTCACGGTGACATATAAAGGGCAGAGTGAAGTTCGTGGTTGTTTTCTCTATCCACTTTTCTCTCATTTTATTTCACCTCGCCCTTTTGCTTTTCGCTTTTTCTCTTCGCCCCGCTCTCTCCTCCACTCCGCTCTCACTCCAAGTCACCACCATGGCATCCGTTTCGCGTTCAGCTTCTGAGAGGTCTGACGAGTCCGACAACGAAGATTCTAGGAACCGGACCCAAGCACGGATACACGTAGATCCCTCCCAGGCCATCCCCACTTCTACCAAGGCGAGGGCAAAGCGCCGCATTGCTGCTTTAGAAGAAGAGCTTGAAACACTGCGGCACGAGAGAGGGTCCAAGCAGAGGTAAGTGTACTACCGTGACTGTCTTGCATACTTGGGCTAATGTTAATTTTTTACGCAAGAAAGACGACATACTACGTTGCGCAAGGCAGGGCAATCCGCCGCATGGTCGTTTTGTATACCAGCTTGGAAGATTTGATCGGCGAGAATGATCGCAGGTATGAGAGCATGCGTCTCATGGATGAAGAGTCTACGCAGGAGTAGGTCATCGTTTATGTGGTCTCATACCGTCCAAGCATCTTTAATCTGATTGTACAGGCAAGATATCCTGCAAGCTGGATACCTTGAACTCGCGCGAGCACTACCGTGGCTGCACATGAAGCTCGGGGATCTTGATCACGAAGAATGTGAGGGCATGTTAAAAAAGGTATGAATTATTTGCAACATATTCACGCGGCCAGGTGCTGATTGTCTCATAATTCTAGCTTAAGAAAGGAGCTGATGCGGCTCGGGGTGATGATACCTCCACTCTCAAAGAACTGGTTGCTGGCTGGGTTAACCAGGAGTTCCGCCCGACCCCGTTGATTAGGCCCGATGATAAACATTCACGCGGCTTTACGAGCGATGTTTGTGGGAAGTTGCTCTGCCCTTCCGAGTGGGACTGGGAGCAAACACGGTGAGTAACAATATTTCTTTAATCGTAATATAGGACATTGATACTGGGCCAGTGTCAAGGCTGGCATTCGCGACAGAACCACAGAGTACATCGTTTCGGAAAACTCCTGGCCGTTGTTCATGTACGAGAATTATACGGTCAACCAGGAGAACCTTGAGGAAGGCTTCCTCAAATCAAAGCTTCTTGTTCTGGTGAGTTACTGTGATGGTTTGGAAGTACTAGTATTCACTCATTGTGGTTTTCCAGGCCTTCAAAGCCATCTTCACATCTCCTTCCTCTGCAAAGGAAGTTGACGGTGACGGCGATGGTGCTGACATCCTTGAGAATCATAGGCGCGCTGGTCGGAAATCAGATCAGGCTAAGGTCAAAACATGTGTCGCTTCTATCATCAACATGAGGAAAGTGACACCTCGTACCATCGCTTACATTGTGTGTTAAGTAAGTGGTAAACGCCTACTGTTTTGACATCTGATATCTAATTTTGAGTGGCAGGTTCGCTTTGCTTTATCTGGCGTCTCCTCTTGGCGCACCGTGGACGGCGACTTCGATTATGAAGCATTCTGGACTAACATCATAGTCTTTTTTGAAGTTGTCCCTGGCCCTGTCACTCGACGTAGGGTGGATAAGCTCCTCGAATGGTGGACAAGGTAATATTTTCATTGCTGCTGCTCGGTGAGCATCGGATAATTGACAGCGCCGCAACTATTTAGGAAGATTTTTGGTACAAACCATCGCCAGGACCTGACGCCCGAGGTCGTGTCTCTGATGTCCATCAACGCACTAGCCGAACAGAGGAAGATGCTTGAGGATGCCGCTTTTGACTCGGAGTAGATTAGTTATTAACGTCCCTCTTCTCGCTGTGATCTTTTCCTATTCACATGCTTTCTTCCTTAGCACACTAATAACTCACCATAGCCTATTACTGGTCGTCTTTACTTAATATCATTTGCGTCTATCCAGACAATAATAAATAACTAGTTGTGAATATCATGATGCACGCCATTAATTGCATAGGACAATTTTCAACATCGTTTCATGCCGTTCAACATGCTATGGCATTTATTGCACCGTCTAGTGATGCCAAGCGGTAGGAATTTTCGCTCTTTATCAAACTGTTGTATCAACTTCCCAAACAAAAACACATGGCGTGGTTTGGTATTCAACCGTCAATAAGTTTCCTACACGCAACACCCTTAATCGAGGAGGTCACTTACATTCTCCAACTAAAGAGGAACAACTGACAGTGCAAATCAAAGCCATTTAGAATGCTAACTGTTACTCCATTCATTGCAACAACCAATGCCATCAAGCAGCAAGGAAACTCGCTCTTTACACAATGACAATGACAACTTTGCGAACAACAATTGGTTGCTTGACTTAGTGATCAGCCGCCAAAAGTCTTCAATATACAATGTCCTCAGTCGACGATGCCAACTACAGCCTTGGGATGAATGTGTTCAGTTGACAGACCAATATGTGAGAGGCGTGATGGATAGACCAAGAAATGGCGTCTGACATTGAAGTATGAAAATACATTTGCGTAGATAGTAGAATCAACTGAAATACTTTATCGTCCTCTCGAAACTCCGGACCTGTACACTATTGCGGAATCCACGGATCCATATGTACTCGTCGAGTACATTTAAAACGGTACGCGTCTGAGCAATCGCACAGATAATCTGTTGAAGCGAACGTAAGACACACCTTGTAGTCTCGTCAACACTCGAGAATCGTGCTCGTAAGCACGAAATCCATAAATCATGGTGTCCGCATTAAAGACATAAGAAAAAGAGCCCATGTGGGTGACCACATGAATAATCTGTTGAAGCAAACGTAAGACACACCTTGTAGTCTCGTCAACACTCGAGAACCATGCTCGTAAGCACGAAATCCATAGATCATGGTGTCCGCAGCAAAGACATAAGAAAAAGAGCCAGTCTGGGTGACCGCATGAATAATTTATGAAAGCGAATATAGGACGCACCTCGTGGACTTCTCGAAACTCTATAGTCAAGCTCTTCAGTGTGTAATCCATGAATCATCATGTCCCTGTCAAACATGTGTGAAAATGCCCCCGTCTGAACGACGACTCAGTGAACGTCACGTTGACGAAAAACAGAAATCATTTTGTACTTGCCGATTGTTTGAATTTGTAATGTCGGTTGAGCACATTATTTGCATTTGCCAATGCTTGACAAAATGCGCCGACTTGCTCCGCAGCGGCTTTCTGAAAACCACGTGCCTTGCCGTCAGTCTCCGAAGGCTTCGTCAGTAAAAGATTTGATGTGTGGTTTTTCGAGTGTTGGACCAAAATACGAGTATGTTCAAGCCAAATAATGGTGTCGGTCCAGTACAGTGGCGACCGTGGTGCTTGTCTTGACAATTCTAGATGCACAATTCACTTTGTTGCCTCGTGTCCCAACTTTCATTCGTTGACTAGTATGGACACGTGACCCATCTCATTGGCTCCAGAGGCTATCTGAGAACCACGTCCCTTGCTGTCAGTCTCCGAAGGCTTTGTCAGTAGATGATTTGATGCGTAGTTTTTCGAGCGTTGTACCAAAATACGAGTATGTACAAGCCAAGTAATAGTGTCAGTTCAGTACAGTGGCGACGGTGGTGCTTGTCTTGACAATTCTGGATGCACAATTTACTTCGTTGCCTCATGTCCCAACTTTCATTCGTTGACTAGTATGGACACGTGACCCATCTCATTGGCTCGTATCCCATCTTTCATTCATAGACTAGTTCACGTATTCAATGATTCATCTAGGGTAGGACAACTTAGCGGATTGATTTGTAAACTCGTATGACCTTCAGAAAGTCAAATATTCCAAAGTAAACCCCCTCACCAGATTTACGGAGATTGTCTCGAATGTCAGCTATATATGGTTAGATATGAATATTAAATATGTTCACTGGTTCACTGATGCTGGGCTTCAAGGTTGCTTTAATTGTACAAACCGAACAATTACTAAAAGTTAGTGTTCACTCGAACTCAAAGGTGCGAAAAGGCCGTCAACAATTGACACCCCTGTACATGTAATATATACCCGTGAAGCATGTATTGTTAGTATTTACTTGAACTCAAAGATGCGAAAAGGCCGTCAACAAATGACACCCCTGTATACGTATACATACCCGCGAAGCATGGATCAAAAGATATTTGAAATATAACCTATACAATGAGTAATGATGTCGGTTGTAGACACATCGGGGTTATCGATATTTAGGACAGGTTTATATGTTGTACAAAATGAGAAGAAAATATTTGAAATTTAAACTAACATAAAGATCGGTGCACAACTTCAAAATTTGGCGAAGTTTTATGTGTAATCCAAAATATCAAGCACCCGCAACCATATTCCCACGGACAATATGTCAACAAATATAAGAAATATAATCAGATTTTCTACGTCTGCTTCAATTTAAAGTTTAATTTTCACGTAAAATTTCAGACGAAACTTGAAGTTTTGCAGATGATCACATGCTTGCTTATGTATCAAGATTTGTCCAACAATTAGACGCCCCTGAAAATTTGAAGTATACGCCAGCGACAGAATGTCATGACAAAACTTCAAGTTTTGTCTGCAGATAAAATAAATCGCCCGATCATCGCCCGCCAATCGCCCGCCCATCGCCCGCCCATCATTCAATCGTAGCCCGCTCACGGCCCGAACTCGTTACCTGGCGTGGCATGGCGGTGTGTACTGTCGTCATTCAGGAGGTGAGTTATTCGTCTAAGGCTGGTTCTTCATCAGCGAATGTAGGAGGTTCTGCCGCTGAGCTTGGCGCCGACGACAACCAACCCCTCTTGACCGTTTGATCGGTATGCTGCACGGTATGAGGCCATGGGTCACAATTTATACAATCATCATTCGTACAACTACAGCTATTCCCAGACGTACATAGCAATCATGAATACAACAATATAATATTAAAACTCTGCAAAAACTAAGCAGAAGTTTATTCAGAGACGCACAAGTAACAACAACAAAATCATTCTCACCAGTTGCGTTGTCGGCGAGGAATTGAGAACACGCCGCGTCAACGTTCTTCATCATTTTGTTGGTGCCCGGATTAAACTTGAGCGAACGTTTCCACCGCGTGGCGGTCATTGGACCGTTATCGTCGTTGACGCGTGTATTGCGGATTCTAGAGACACCCTCTCGAATGTTGCCGAGGCGTTTCTGGAACCATTCTTCGCATCGCGTGGACCAGAACCCCACGTTCAACCCTGAGGCAGCCCAGGCCTGGGGTCTAGGCCACCAAGAGACCTTGTCCATAGTGCCATCGTCTATTTATCGAAATGTAAGTGTTTGTGTTGTTGTCGGTAAGAAAAAAAACTTGCCGTTGTGTGAATAATACGTGCCGCACATAAAATCCACCTCCTCCTCTGACAACTCATCGTCGAAGTAAGTCTGGTCATTGATGAGCAACATGAGACCAAATGGTACAGCTTCCCGTGAAATTCCTTCGAGAACGGAGGGGAGATTATCAAAACCAAAGCTATGCAGAGCCAGCCTCCATACGAGCCCGCCATGAAGAAGTGCGGCTCTTGCACGAGGCTGATTCATGAATTCGTGGCGATGTTGTTCATATACGACGTAATCCGCGTAAACAGCCTTGCAAGGGGGGCGCGTGTAGGTCGGCGAGTATAAACGAAGTTCCGTAAGTGGGCGACGTGCGTCAGGCGCGACTGCCATGGCTTGCAATGTCTTGAAAGCGATTCCTTTTTGGAGGAGATTGAGCGCGATCTTCGTGATGTCAGACCCCCAGTCACGCCGGAGGCACATCACAGCAGTGGCAGCGTCGGCGACGACGAGTTTCCAGACGACCAGACTTGCTGATAGACTTGGCTCTATTACATAGAGCAGTTGCTTGGGAGTTTGCACGTTTGAAACTCGAATGTGCGCATTCGAGACTGCTAGGGAAGGATCGGGTCCTAAGTCCCAGAGATCAGCTGGCATTTCAGATAACCCAGATGCCGGTAACGTGACCAGGTAACCTATGAAACAAGTGATGATCTCCTTCTGTGCGTCCGGAATGGTTGCGACATCCGCGCCTACATCGCCGACGAGTCTGCATAGGTGAAGCCACTCCGTCTTGCGGATCCAAGATTCAAACGTGGCCGATCTACCTCGGGGCGTAGAGGTCGATGCTGCGAGTTGGAATCCGAGACGGAAATGTAACGTTGAAACAAAATGCTCAATGCCATGATTGAGCTTCGATGAGGATGCAACCTCATGATGACCGAAGTATCGATCGATGTCCTGCAAGAAACTGGTCCGTGATGGAGGTTGAGGCGGTGCCGGAGGTAGAGTGGGAGGAGCGGGATGAGCGGGAGGAGCGAAAATTTCATCTTCCCAGTCGCCATCAGGAATGCTGGTGGGATCCAACTCATCACACAAGTCCCACTCGTTATGAAACGAGTCATATGTCCTTGTAGTTGCACTGTATTCCCTCCACACCGAGGGAATATCGTTCTTTGTGATGCGGATGCGTAGACGAAAGCCGTCATACTCCTCTTGGGGCTGCCATTCGAACACCGTGGTCTTCTTGGCAGGGTAATCCTGATTACCCGCCGATGTCGCGCGGCTCAGACGTGACTGCCGTTGGGCTGGAGTCTCTTTCTCCTCTCTTTTCATATTTCCCTCGCGGCGCCGCGCTAAGAACGCCTGCCAATCTTCTCCTCGCAACTGTCCACTGTTGCGTTCGGGCTCCGGAAACAGACGGACGGGAGACACCTCTTCTTGGAAATCAAGTGAGATGAGTTGATTTTCTCCGCCGCTCTGACACCCATTGTCAGCGTGACCCCATGAGGAATCTACATCGCCCCATGCGAAGACAGGTTCCGGTTGCATTTCTCCGCCAGCTGGCGTTTGGCCCCATTGTAGGGCCTCGGTCGCAGAGGTGACAGCCTCCCGGGAGGGAATATAGCTACGCAACATAGGGTTGACGACAGACGCGCCCTCGGTGCAGAGGACCCATATTGGGATCGAGAAATGTTCGAACATGGGCAGTTGCCCTTCCCAAGGGCAGTGGATGGAGGGGATGAACACTCCGGTGCGTTGAACATTGGCCGACAGATCTCCCACAAATGAACGCGATAACTCGAGAACCCATTCAGCCGGTATGGGGCACTCGTGGTCATCGGTCAAGACAGACATCCAGGGGCGATTGGAACCTCGATATCGACGACTCATAATGTGCCATGTACAGGCAGCGGCAGTCACTAGAAAAATATCAGTCGCAGTGCAATGAGGATAGGAATCGACGTACATAAAAATGCGTTGCGCGACCTCAGCGCGACCTTTACAGCGAGTTTGGCGTTCTCGTGTGAACGAAGATACCCAAACGTATGTGGAGGGGGTGGAAGTGTAGTCCCCCACGGAACGAACATCCCGGCACCCAAACGCTCCTGGCACCAGATCAATTTCTTCTCTAGCTCGTACCATCTTTCTCTGATGTCGTGATGAAGTATGTGCTTGCCCTGTGCATCGACCTCTGTGCGGAGAGAAAACCTGGTGTGGTTCAGGCATTCGAAGATGGGCCCATCAAAGCTCGGGTTCAAAGGCACGACAGGAAACCATGGACGCGACGCATACGCCCAGCAAGGACTGAGTGGCCTTTCACTGTCATCGGGAGAATAATCGTGATTGTCGCGGGGGTCCCAGATAGGTTGATAGGGAATAACTTTGGGCAGGAAGTGCGCAGTGAGAGAAGTGAAGACCTTCCCATCACGCACAAAGACTTTGAGGGCGGCAGTCATGGAAGGGTCGGAAGGGTTGGGTTGACTCGTAGAACGATACTGATGACTCGTAGAACGATACGGTTGACCAAAACTACAACCAAACTACTACCACAACAGTATAAACCGATGAGTTAGAGTTGGCAGCAGCTATGGGTTGACGCGCAGAATAACGCGGTAGACAATCTAGAAAGCAGGGAAGTGCGAGGGAAGTGTGCGAGGGAAGTGCGAGGGAAGTGTGAGGGAAGTGTGCGAGGGAAGTGCAAGGGAAGTGTGAGGTGTGCGAGGGAAGTGCGCGACAGTACAAACTGTTTTAATGCGACAAGTGGGTGGAAAAGAAGTGCAGACCGAAACTTGGGATTATAAGGGATCGATAACAATGGAGGTCGGTGTGGAAGTGGAAGTGGAAGTGGTGGACTCCGAAGTAACATGCGGGGTTTTAATTGAATGTGTGGATGAAGGCCGCT
>JRHT02000130.1:0-10353 GCA_011800875.2 Suillus brevipes Sb2 | reverse complement strand
GGGCTCGAGTAAAGTTGTCAATACCTCTCAGCAGTACAGACTATTGGGAGGTTGAGATTGGAGCAGGTCGTGGTTTGTAGAGCGGTAAAGTCAGGTGGCCGAGAATGGCTCGAGGTAGTCCCCTGAGAAGTACTTTATTAACCCTGACAAAACGACATGACCGTACATACAGTCATGCCAGTCATGACTTGGCGTGTGGAGAAGGGGGAAGACCATCGAAGACGTCGAACCAGGGAGTAGCGAAGGACTCGGAACGTTCAACGGTTCAAGGCGATGAAACCGGGAGAGAAAGGCGCGCACACGACCGTACAAACAGTCATGCCGTAGGGAAGGAAGCGAACGAGTAAGAATGTGGTAAGGGCGTCGAGAGCGATGAGCTCGACAGTACAAACCGCCGAGCCATATACAATCATTGAATTATATTCAATTGAAAGAACATAATACATTGGAACTTTGGCGATGAAATCGCACAACAATAACAAATAGCTTATGTCATAATTCTATGTGTAGGTTTTCCACTCAACTCCAACTCAACTCTTTCATATATCCACTTGTTCCGAGCTCGACGGTTTGTACTGTCGTGCTCATCGCTCTCGACGCCCTTACCACATTCTTACTCGTTCGCTTCCTTCCCTGCGGCATGACTGTTTGTACGGTCGTGTACGCGCCTTTCTCTCCCGGTTTTATCGCCTTGAACCGTTGAACGTTCCGAGTCCTTCGCTACTCCCTGGTTCGACGTCTCCGATGGTCTTCCCCCTTCTCCGCACGCCATGGCGTGACCGGCATGACTGTATGTACGGTCATGTCGTTTTGTCAGGGTTAATAAAGTACTTCTCAGGGGATGGTGCCAGACGCGCCTGGCGCAAAACATATTCCCTTGGTACGGTCAACCTCCGCCAACTCTGGCTGATTACGGAATCGCAGTAGTGCTAATGCCAACCTTTCTAGCTCAGAGCACGGATGTAGTCTCATGGTGGCCTAATGCTTGAAGTTCAATCTTGCAAAATATGTCGGTAGCATGTTACGGGCACATGTCGAGAGCATCTCGTAAGAGCAGTCTAACTTACGTCCCTTCTCTCGCACTCATGTTATATTCTAGTTTGGATTGACACATAGTTTGCACCACAAGTTGTATGTTACATTACGTTGCTGTGACACTGTATGGATGTTCAACGTTGAGCGCTCAGATAGCACCTGCGACAATGAGGGGTATTGATCTGACTGCATGTCATATCGATATGTTACACACGCGTGCTTCCTACACTTGCTGCTCTGGGGCGACCGAATAGTTAACCTGGACGCCCTTGTTTTCATAATCTTCTTCATCTCCATCTCCATCTTCGTCGATCTTCCCGCCTGCCCGAGCTAGCTCCATGATCTTGTCTGCCAATTCTTGGAGCAATCTGATATCGCCTGTGGCGGGTCCCTTTGTCCGACCCTCTTTCTCAATACCCAAGTATTCGTCAAACATCATGGCCGCTTTGACATTTCGGGAAAAGTCGTCGGCTGCAGTCGCCGAAGCCATATACTGGAGATTGTTCACTGCTGCGTCCTAGAGGTGCGACTTAGTTTTAGTTCAATTCCTCCGACGAAATGGTTGACTGACAAAAAACCTGTCTTTATAATTTACCAGGAGGAAGACACTCATGGCCAGTAATGCCAGCAGTTGCGTCAGGATCATCAATATGCGGGAGAGGGACCGATAAGTCTTTGAAGGACATTCGGATGCCTTCTGTACTGCATAGTCGTACGCCCATATTTTGATTGTAGTTTTCCCGCGCCCTGGCGCAGGCGAAGCGCTGGCAATTATGCAGCGGCCATCGAGATCGCGCCCCTGAAGCCCAGTTCAGTGATATCCTTCATGACCAGTGTTAATGCTTACGGCTATTGTTTGCACCAGACCAGCATCTGCGTGGTGGAGAGTTTGGATTATCTGCCCTGTCTTCCTATCGAATATGTACACCAGTCCATTGTCACTTCCTCCAATGACTACCTTGCCTTCTTCCCCAAATGCCACTTGCTTTGGGACCGACATACTTGGAACATTCGTTGCGAATGTTCGGACAGACTCACCTTCGCCCTCAAGGCGAAACAGTGTAAAGCCGTCAATCGCGTTATCTATGACAAAAACGCCACGCTTTTGGTACACCGCAGCATGACCGCTGGATCAAGTCAGTAGCGTACGTCTCTAGAATGGTGGCCCCTCTCACATCACTGATTGGCAGTTAATCTCTTTCACTACATTACCTTGTTCATCCAGTTTCATGCTGTTCGGTGGTTAGTATGGGATGAAAGTTATGCAGCGGCGGGACTGACAAGTTGCCATCATAGAGCCCAAAGACATAGATGTCTCGGCTATCTGTGAATGCTACAGACTTGGGAACCGTGGTTTCAAGTCGCACTGCGAAGACGGACTGGAGCTGCAAGTTTACGTTGAGCACGAGAACTTGAACCATTTTGTCTCTCGTTCCCACTGCAATCCGTATGTTGCCTTCGGCGGACGAATACCATGACAAGCATGTAATTTCAAAACCTGAGCCAAGTCTCCTTGCGCAAATCTCTTGAAATGTTTTCTGTCGGTGTCAACGGAAGATCGATCGATGATCATGGGCGCTCACATCTATGAGACTGCGTCGCACAAATACGATATAACCCAGTCCTGTTCCATAACAGAGCGTCTCTGCCGCGATTGGCCTTGTCGTGGCCCAGACTGCACAGCTGACTGTTCCTCGGGATTCATGAGGCAAACATGTGAGCTCTTTTCGAGATTTGACATCCCAGAGTTTGATGCCCTCGGTACCTGGTTGTTTATTAGCGCAGCTCATGGTTGAGTCCCCGCCTGCTTACCACCGCCTGCAAGAATGTGCCCGTCATTAGAAATTGCAAGTGCATGTACTGAACCACTATAGGCGTTTAGACGAGCTGTCAACTTGTAACGTTGTGGCTGCGCCGACTTGTTGAAAAAATTGGCAAAGAAAGACATTGTTGCGGATGTGATCTGATCTGCTGTAGTTGCCCGCTCACAGCGTATTTATCCCCGCTTTCCATTTGTTTTCAAGGACTTTTGTGACGTCGTTTTCAAACCTTATTGATCCCATGGCAACCTTCCATTCCATAGCAACTTTTATAGTCATTGTTGGCGTTGGTTCCAGAGGTTCCAGACTCCAGCTCTATTCTTCTGTCGATGATTACTTTACCAACTTACTCCCTTTCAGACACGGTTACCCCTTATTGTGTTTGCCCAACGCGCCTATCGTAAACCATTTCATAATGATAGAGGTTATAAGTCAGCCGTAGCTATTCGGTTCTTCAAACTGACATCATGCGCACTTCCAACGCTGTTCCTCCTTTCTATGACTCGGAGCCCGGTGCCCCGCCACCCTTTCCCCCAATGCTCACGGACCAGCTTGAGTTATTTGGCAAAATCCTTCGTCCTTCGACTACACTTATCGCTGATGAAGTCCTGGTTCCTAAAGCTAGTATTATTGTTCCTGATATAAGGGCGTCGTCAACACCCGCCCCCGAGTTCAAACTCGCAAAGCGGTCACTGAAGCATTCTGATCGCTCTCATCGCTCTCCCTCTCCATACCCAAAGAAGGTCGCTTTCACGTATCCCCATTCTCAAACTCCTAAGTCCTTGGATTCAGCGAGCTCTTCGGATTCTTTGTCGGACAGTGACTCCACAACTTTAAGTGTGAATTTATCAGAAGACTCGAAAATTCCTAAACCTGCCGGCGAACCCGGGCGCCCAGGGCGTGGGGGGTACACACTTCGTGAGGCTTTGGATTGGAATCCAAAGGCCTACGCGAAGTTCAAGGTTCGCCGAATGCACTCTCAGCATAAAAGAGCAACTCACCGATCATCCCTAAGAAATATATGCATAAGCTCATCGAGGATCACCTTGACACGGCAAAATGTGCTTCTGCCCAAAGTGCTGCGCTCCTGAAAGTTGTGTGCAGCAAGGTGACAGCCGCCATCAGTCTTGGTTTTGTCAGTGATCTCATGGTGTACTTATTAGGCTCTCGACGAATTCCCAGACCTTGAAGATTATAGCAACTCATGGCCAGCAAACGATATGATTATGACACGCCTGAAATACACGTTGGGTCGCGCTAGGCGAAAGGAGGGAGAGATGGCTTTAGGAAAGAGCAAGAGCAGGAAGCGTCAACCCGAGGCATAACGTATCTACATACAACTAAATTCAAACATGGACGGGATAGCCTAATTCACGACAAAAAACTGTCCGATTCGCGAAGTCAGTAAGACTGCAGCAAATCCTGTAATTTCCCTCACAGCATGACCAGGCAGCGTTGTGGATCTTGGTTTAGGCGGCGCACTTTCTAGTCCAGAACCGAGCGCACCCCCCACAGAGACAACAGAAACATAATTATTGTTTCTCAGAATGAAGCAACCATGGCAACGTTAGGTTTGTATCATCGCCCGCCTTCGAAAATTACAAAGCCGCTATCACGCAAGTCCTGATAATAGACAATAGTGACCGAAAAATGAGTATCAGGCGACCTTGATGTTTGTTGTTCGACGGTCGGAGTGACTGGAAATGAAAAGTAAGTAACATGCGACGTCTGGTTTCGGCGGGGCGACGTGCTTTACTTGGAACGTTGGCGATGAAATCAGGAGAGAAAGTCGCTGGCGATAAGGGGTAGCGGCGTTATCGTGGTCATGAAAATGTACCATACTCGCCTGCATCTTTTCAATGATAGAATGTACAAAAATTATTGCAATACGTCAACGAGATGACGGACATATTACCAGAGCTAGTACAGGTTAAACACGTACGCTACTGACTAGAAAGGTTGGCATTAGCACTACTGCGATTCCGTAATCAGCCAGAGTTGGCGGAGGTTGACCGTACCAAGAGAATGGCATATTCTGCGCTAGGCGCGTCTGGCACCACATTAACTTCTGCTCTATTCTTCCATGCTCTTCTAACGTCTCCTCGTAAAATGTAGCGACCGTCAGATGTAGGCTCGATGGGCGTGTTTCGTACGCCCACCGAGTAGTCAATGCGTCTTTGATATTATCGGGGGAAGGATCGGACCCCAAGTAAGAGTTCCAGAGTCTAGGAATAGGAGGGATCAGGGCAAGAAGGGAGGATGCGTTGAGCGATGTGAAGATTCGCCCTTCGTCGATGAAGGCGTGAAGGTTGGGATTCATGAGGGGTACAGCAAGTCGTGGCGACGAAGGAGATCGGATTGTCTAGTGCAGCCGGCTCATACGGTGGACAAACAGTACAAACTGAAGCTCCAGCCAATGGCGGATATTGGCGAAAACGATGAGCTCGACAGTACAAACCGTCGAGCTCTCGGAACAAGTGGACATATGATAGAGTTGAGTGGAAAACCTACACATAGAATTATGACATAAGCTATTTGTTATTGTTGTGCGATTTCATCGCCAAAGTTCCAACTTGTATCATGTCCTTTCAATTGAATATAATTCAATGATTGTATATGGCTCGACGGTTTGTACTGTCGAGCTCATCGCTCTCGATGCCCTTACCACATTCTTACTCGTTCGCTTCCTTCCCTGCGGCATGACTGTTTGTACGGTCGTGTACGCGCCTTTCTCTCCCGGTTTTATCGCCTTGAACCGTTGAACGTTCCGAGTCCTTCGCTACTCCCTGGTTCGACGTCTTCGATGGTCTTCCCCCTTCTCCACACGCCACAGCATGACTGGCATGACTGTATGTACGGTCATGTCGTTTCGTCAGGGTTAATCAAGTACTTCTCAGGGGACTACCTCGAGCCATTCTCGACCATCTGACTTTACCGCGCTCTACAAACCACGACCTGCTCCAATCTCAACCTCCCAACAGGTTGTACTGCTGAGAGGTGTTGACAACTTTACTCGAGCCCTCGTCCTTGCCTCCTTCCCTACGGCATGACTGTTTGTACGGTCATGTTCCCTTTTCTTTCCTGATTTTATCGCCAACTTGAACGTTCTGAGTTCTTCGCTACTCCTTTGCTCGACGTCCCCGATGGCCTTAGCATCTTCGCCCTGGAACTACTGTCGCCCGCTTGCCTATCCGACTTCCATTGGTCCTTGTCATATTCTCTTCTCTCCGTCATTTCTCTCCGTCATTGTCATTACATATGGAGCGTTCTGCTGTTCGGGTGTGTGTTCTGTGAGTCGCACCACTTTCCCCTTGGTTTCCATTATAATTTAAATGGCCTTCATAGTGCGGCTTTTCTACACCGATAGGTGATAGTACACCTATGTTGCTGTTGTATTCAAATAGCGCCCATGTAGGTAATCACCTTGTACTTCGTCGCTACTGCTTCTTATTACCGTCGCTGCCATTTTCGTTCAGTGATGCCTCCCCCTTTCCCTCGGGTCTTTTTTCCATTTAAATGGTCATCCTAGCCGGCTCTGCCTCCCAAGACCTTCCTCTCACATCCCCACACCAATAGGCGACGGTACATACTGTCGTCAACATCACCCAACTCATTCACCTCTGTATACATAATGCCCGCGTCTCGTGCAACGCTCAAACGATGCATGTGTGAGGAGTGCATTGGTAACGGTGGATATGACGAGAAAGGCGCACCAAAAGGAGTGCTTATGGCAGAACGTTCAATCGCGTCTCATGTCTGGCGTGTAAAAGCGGAACGTGCTGAGCGGGCTGCAGGCGACACTGGGGTCAGGAATGTTGACCTGCATTCTGTCATCTCCGATCCTTCCGCGTGCGCCATCACTGGGGTTGCCACTCCTGTTTCCGCTATTACCGGCTACCTTAGTCGGTTGACCCTTTCTACGGGCACTCCACAGTCATCATCATTCACTTCTTCTATGGCCGATGGTCTCTATCGTCCAGTACCGCGCAACACTCATGCAGTACCTGCCTCTGACCATGACGTCAACCACTTGACATTGTCGGATTCCCTGCCACCTCCTTTGACAATTCGCAGAGCTGCTGGCGATAAATCAACCAAAAAGCACAATCAGCGCACCGTGAAGGCATTAGAAATTCTCGACAACATCGAATCCCGGATTCAGCGGTGCTTTCGCTTGTTGCTGCATCCTGGTAGCATCAATGACATTGGTCACGAGCTACTTCTACTTCGCAAAGCTCTGGAGACCGTCAGTAAACAGGCAGATGTCGTGGTCACGCGAAAGAAGGCCATCGTATTACGCATGGATGAACTGTCGACCCAATTCAAGAGCCACAAGCCGTCCGATGACTCGCTGAAAGTAGCTGTCGAGATCAATACCGGTAAGCAGCGAGTACGTGATCATGATTATTTGCTGATTGTTCTGTAGACGCCTCTCAGCAAGCTTCAGTAAATCGGTCAGACGAAATTACCCAAGTCGTCCTATTCTTTTGTGTCACATGTAGAGTTGTCATGGGGGTCAGCAGGAGTAGCTGCGATTTAATCATGAAGATAATTTCAATCATACTGTTTCTCGCATTCCGGAGGTCGGACAGCAGTCTCAGCTCCTCCCACGAAAATATTCTCAAGCAGATTCCCATGACCTCGGGAAGTGCAGAAGCAAAATTCCATCTCACAGGCAAAATCGTCCCGTATGCTGTCTGCAGTTGTCATTGCACCTACGCCCCGATCTATGCACCAGGCTCGACGACCGCAATATATCCTGAACGGTGCACGCACTGTCCTACGCCTGGGACCGAATGTGGCGAGACTTTGCTTATTGTTGGCGCTGATGGAGAACCCCGTCCAAGAAGGACTTTCATGTACCATGATTTCAAAGATTATCTAGCTAGTCTCCTTTCTCGTAGAGATATCGAGGCCGTGATGGATCAGGCGTGCGATGACCTTATGGATTCCATTGACTCCCCTCATTCTCCCTTCGTCAAAAATCCATTTGATGCTCACTTTCTCCGTCAATTCCGTGGCCCGGAGCCAGGCTCACTGTTCGTCGATAGAGGAGAAGAAGGACGCTATGCCTTTGCCCTTCACGTGGACTTTTTCAATCCGGAAGGTCTGAACTTGCGCGGTGCTAGCACGTCATGTGGAATCGTGTCCATGGCGTGCTTGAATCTACCGTTGGATATTAGATATAAACCCGAGAACATGTATCTCGCGGGCGTCATCCCAGGTCCGAAGCAGCCATCTCTGGATAATCTCAACCACTACATCCGACCACTCATCAATGATCTGGTAGACGCATGGGAACGCGGTTTCAAGTTCTCCAACACCGCCTGTTATCCTGATGGACGGCTTACTCGTAGTGCAGTTGCCCTCGTTGTCTGTGATCTTCCTGCTGCTCGTCATATCGCTTCTCTGGCTGGAGTCGGCAGTCATTTCTACTGCAGCGCATGCAATTGCTATCACAAGTCTACATATGGAAGAGTGGATTTCGAAACTTGGGAGCCTCGCGACAGAGATAAACTGCGAGAATATGCTGAGCAGTGGAGAGACGCTTCCACGTCCTCTGAGCGTGCCAGACTGTTTAAGGCTCATGGTGTGCGCTATTCCGAGCTTTGGCGTCTACCATACTGGGACCCCTCCCGGCAACTTGTTGTCGATCCAATGCACTGCATATTGGAAGGATTGGTCCAGCACCACACTCGTAGTCTGCTCGGTTTGACTTCAGAGTCAACCACATCGACTTCGGCCCCTCCGGCATTTACGTATGACTTTGGCGAAGTACCTCCCGGGACAATGTCATCCAAGGAAATGACGCAGATATCTGCGATTCATGCTCTTCTTATTTCCCATATGAATCTTTCCGATGACGAGGAATGTTTCAACAAGCTTAAAAGCTCTCTGCTTCGCAAGAATATGGGGCCGTTAAAGTCTGTGTGCAATTCCCTATGTTGTATCCCACAGAAATCTGGTAGAACGCTGAAGATTGACTATGTCAAAGCTCTTCTCGAGTGGGTAAGCTCTTCGTGATGTCCATTGCCTTCATTTTCGTAACGTTCTTCACAGCGTCGCGCAAAACCTCTAGCCGCCCCTCAAGAAGAACGTCCATTTGTGGCAGCAGAAGTCCTTGGACGTATCCATGACGTTATCCGGGATGCATCTGTCCCCACTTGGCTTGGTTCAGTCCCCAGTAATTTTGGAGAAGCGTCTGCTGGGACAATTAAAGCTGATGAGTGGCGTTCACTTGTCATGGTCTACCTTCCCATTGCCCTTCTGAGCTTGTGGGGAGCCGGTACCTCGCATTCTTCTGATGAACTCGCTGTTCGCCTCAGAGCTATCCTCGATCATACTATGGAACTAGTCTGTGCGGTGTATCTTGCATGTGCGCGAACAATGACGGCAAGAAGGGCACACGCCTACCGCTCTCATATTGCTGGTTATGTTGGAAAGTTGAAGAAGATCCATCCCACCTTCTCTCTGCGCCCGAATCACCATGCGTCTTTCCACGTATACGACTATTTACTCCTATTCGGTCCTGCCCATTCGTGGTGGTGTTTTCCTTTCGAGCGTCTGATTGGAATACTTCAACGTCTTCCTGTTAATCACAAATTTGGCAAGTCCTCGTCAGAACGCGAATGAGCAAAGGGCACTAATATTCCCTTAGGAGAGCTTGAGAACACAATGCTTCGTTCATTTATCAAGGCTGCAAGGCTTCGTGGTTGGCTCGCTCGACCAGATTGTCCGCCTGCTATTCAAGAGTGTAGGGTATTATTTGATAGAGCGTATGCCCCCAAGAGCGCTACACATTTCAGCCAAGAGCTTGCTGAAGATCCCATCAACGATGTTATCCAGGCGCCTGATCAGGCAACGACTAGTCCGGTGCCTGAGGACTTGTATACCCTCATCAGACGACGAACAGCAGTATTACGCGCCACACTCAAGTTCGACGGTATTATCTACAGCAGGGCGTCTACACACTTGGGGAACAGCCAGATTCTCTTCTATCCCCGCGGAGATAGGTCGTTGACCCCTGTCCCCGCCAGCATCAAATACATCTATGGTACGCTGACAGACGAAATGTTATTTGCTGTAAGGCGACATCTCCCACTGGATCATCACGATCGTACGGTCGATCCCTTCTCGATGTATCCTGATTTTCCAGCAAAATTGTACTCAGCGGACCTCGAAAGTCGCCTCGAAAATGCCAAGGTGTCTTGGGTAGTTGGGCATTTTGCGCGATGGACGGTTTCCGGCTGTCACGCAGTGATTCTATCCCTATCTCGTGATTGATCAGTCTATTTTTTTTAATCTCGTAACGACGGCATTGTTTTGGCTCATCGAAGCCCTATCTCTTCTCTTCATCCATACACCTTCCGAAATCAAGTGTTCTCGTGCTGCCGTAGTCCAGAATGAGTACGGTACCTTTTTCGTTTGTTCTCCATGCTTTGTGCCCGTGTGAGCGAGCGGAGTTTCAGCGTTATTTATGATCAAATTTTCTTGACAT
>JRHT02000013.1:425362-454561 GCA_011800875.2 Suillus brevipes Sb2 | reverse complement strand
CATCAGGAAAAACCTCCCGTGCTAACTTAGGATAAATTAGAGAAAATTTCAACAAAGCAGATAAACTGCCATATTTTAGAGCTAGACGTACATAAATGTCCTAGCCTTCATAACATAGAAAAAATTATGCTGCATTATAGAGCGCTATCTAAGGGCCACAAAACTATGCCTATCAATATAACAATTAACGAAAAAAGTATCACATTCTTCGAGGACAGTGTTGCTTGTCCAGTGACGAGGTGCGACTGGTCCAAACTTCGGTATAAGATGCACACTGTGAGCAATGTTTGAAACAGGGATTACGCTAGCAACTCTCTCGCCCGAACGAATGAAACGAGAAATTTTGTACATACCATGATGCGAGTCTGGCGTTGAAGAAAACGGGGTGAACCATTCAATGTAGGCAAGGTGTTTTGGAGGTTGGGACGTTGGAGGGAACAATGACAGCGCATCTCGTTGTTGGATAGAGAATATGGTGCGAATCTGACCAACGCGGTAGCCTGAATATTTATTTGTTGTATAAGTAAAACTAGTAAGACCCAGTCAATATCGAGCTTACCTTTGACACCCACAGAATCACCAGTACCGTCGTTGACAAGCGCAGTATCGAAACGCGCAGGCACTGCATCATCTCGTTGAGAGCTTCCAGCGCGACCAGGTTTAGCGTGGACACTATCAATGGTGACACATGGATCACGATGTCCTTGAGCATCGATGGAGACCCACTTGATCTTGTGGTGGACAGTGACTGAATGAAATGGCAGAACGACATTTGCAGCCAGGTCTTCAAGACGTCGACGGGAAAGGGTTTCGTTGAGATGGTTTTGCTGGGCAATATACCGAGCAAGAGCTTCGCGAAAGTAGATAGCTCCATAGTCCGAAATCAATCTTTGGATTGGGACTGCTTTTGCGCTTGGGTGCTTCGTTAAGGTTTGAGTGCGGCGAAAAGACAAGTCGGGTGGATGAGGATGGTGGGTGAAGGGATTGATGTTGAGTTGCCACCGAATAAATTTATCATGGCGCACAATCTTTTCTTTGCGCTCGAGCCACCAAGTCATCTGCGCAAACTCGTCCTTGTGGTTAGTGGCACGATAGGCATCTTTTGTAAAGTCTATATGAAGATGTTCCGTGTACTCCGTGTTGTAGTTATCTGTGGTGCCATACAAACGAATCATAGATGCGTAGTGAACTCATGGAGCAACACGCGTATTCATATTCTTTGAAGTTTGATGTAAGTTGTACTATTCTTTGCCACTCGCTAAGTTCTTCGCACTCAGAAGCGGGTTCTTTATCGTATTCCTACATATCTAACTAACTTTTATTTCTTCAACAGTCCAATGACAATCCCTCGCCTAGGGGAAACAAACCCTACCAGGGTGAACTTGTTATCTTTCTGTTGCATACTGGAATCTTCAATGGCCCGAAGTCCATTGGCGTCAAATTCGCAGAGCGCTTCATCGAAATTGCCGGCAACAAAGCCAAACGCCCCGAAATGCCTGTGCCATTGCTGGCGCTGGTTGCGACAGCAGTAACGTCCTTCTATTTATCTCTTTGCGCAGTGCTAACTCGTTTTCAAGATCTATGCAGCCCTGTTTTGGAAGACGCTTGGTTCCCCGGGGAAGTTCAACTTCACGGGGAATCAATTCAGTGAAACTTATATGTTTCATGTGAAGTTCCTCGAGGATCTGAAGAAGGACGTGCCTAAGAAGTTTCACTGCATGATGGCGGACATCTATGAGTCCGTACAGTAAGTTTCGCTAGTGTGCATGGTGCTACTTTGACTTGGGTATTGACACTACTGGCAGGGCTTTGAAACGAAAGGGCGGCGATAATCAGGCTGATGAGCATCGAAAGGCGTTGGCGCTACTGGACCTTGATGGCATGGGTGAGGATTAGCTTCTAGTATGGTGCTGATCTGTGAATAGTGCAGATTTGTTTGATCACTCCTTTCATATACCCTGGTCTCCGTCAGCTTGCTCCCAGATTTGTTGATCACTCGTTTTCATATACCCTGGTCTCCGTCAGCTTGGTCCCGTGTTTCTAGTTACTTTGTATACGTCTTTTAATCAAATGCTATTCTTTTTATTGTAACACCGTCTGAAATGCTTGATTTCCGCTTCGTGATTAAACATATTCTTTCTGAATTTCACTCTAATTGCTTGTGATATCAACTAATTATTGACAATTATACATTACTCTCGAGGGGGTAAAAAAGTACTTCTATGCGCCATAACCTTCCTAAGGCTGATAATGTCTGATAATAGTCAGAAATTATCGACATTTATTGTTATTTAACATAATTTGTCGAGGGAGGGTTTTCCTGATGTTGTATCCACGGTCTCCAAGTCACCGCATTCCGGGTCCATTGAACATCAACCTTCGCCGGCTTCTCACCAGCCAACACTTCCTGCAATTGGGGGAGTTTCCGCTGATGAAACTCCTCCACATAATTCGGAGGCGATGACGGTGTCCACTGACCGTCAATCTTCACCAGCTCCTCGCCAGCCATCGCCTCACGCCATTGTAGGCATTTCTCAACCTAATTTGGAGGTGGGGGCGGTATCTTCTTTACCTACCATCTCTGCTGCCTCCAGCAGACGTTCAGGACGCGCACCACAACCTTCTACGCGAGCCGATGGAGCCAATAAAATTGGTGGCCAACATGAAACAAAGTTCGTACCAAAAAGAAAGCAGACCGAAGTCCAGCGTGGTGTTGGAGGGTCAAAGAAAAGGTCTCGGAAGTAGTTCTTTTGTGTTTTCAATGTACCTAGCTAGATAGTATCATGTCTTTAAAATGTTGAATCATGCTAGACGCGAAATCATGCCAATGACAACCAGAAGAGAACATTGATGTGATTGTGCAGTGCTGTTGTGTTAGCGCAGCCCCTCGAGAGCATATACTAGTATTCTACTGATCTACTGAGGACTTTAAGGTAGGTGATATATCATCAAAATATGCTGTAACCGTGCATGGGGAGAGGGAATATATGATACATCATAGTAGGTATTGCGGCCGCGCTTGAAATTAGTGATATATCAATTATCGCAACCACTGCGGTATAATTGATATATCACTATTTTCAAGTGTGGCGTGACCAGGAGGAGGGAATACATAGTACATCTGATATATCATGGTTGCAACAATTGATGTATCACTATTTTTGAGTGTGGTATGACCGGGAGGAGGGAATCTAATGCTCGCTCTGAACTCGCACTCTCATTGGCTGAGACAAACTCACATTTTCATTGGCTCATTGTCTCCTGACCAAATTTTCACCTGACTTGCAACAATGTCACCTGACCGGAAAACGTGGCACTTTTTCCTCGACAGATTACGTAAGTCGAGGAAAAAGTGCCACGTTTTCCCAGTCATGTGACAGTATCACATGGGAAGTTGGCGTAGCCACGGGTCACTGCTAGTATTAATACATCTGATATATCAAGGTAAGTAATACATCAAGGCTCTATGGCTGGTAGTATATCCTCTGTAAGCATGATATATCATGGCGCCAGTATGATTGATGTATCACTTTCAGCTGGTAAATCCTAAGTGAGTACATGATATATCATGGCGCTATGGTTGATGTATCATTCTCCCACACTTTGTGTCATAGACTGGGATATAACACCTCTCTTCTACTATGAGAGGTATATAATACATCATAATGACAGTATCGCCTGTGCTTTAGCAGGAATAGCACACTCAGTGAGCTAGTCAACAGCAACAACAAAGATCGAACATATCCGAGATGCAAAGGATGATGTAGAACTTGATGTACACCCTTCGTATCAACTTGTAAATGCATGATTTTAGAGACAGCCCACCAGCATCTGTTTCGAGAAGACTCGACTGCCAAACAACACAGATAAGGATCTTCTCATTGCACTTCCTTGTGAGTACCCCTATTCACATTGACCTATGATCGACTCCCACAGAGGATCTTTCGTATAGGGAACGAGAGGGACCACAATCTTCCGTTTCTTTTCAGGCTGCTTGCTAAGTGGTTCTGCTTTCCTCTTGGGAGGGGGTGGGGGTAAGTCCAAGAGTGAAGGTGATAGGTCCCGGTCATCCGGAACAACTTCTTCAATCTCATCGTCATCCACTTGCCAGCTTTCCAAATCGGAATCACACTCTTCGCCGTCACCCTCATCATCGTCATAGTCGTCAACGTTGTCCGCATCTGCTGCGCCTTCATCTTCCCACTCCTCTCCAGAATCGTACCCGTAATCTCGAGCAAGCAGATCACGAGCAAAAGGTGATCTGGGACCAACGATGCGCGAGTTCTTCGTCCAAAAACTATAGTAACCAGGACGCGCATCCTCATGAAAAATTAAGACCTTCGCTGGAAGCATCTTCCTGTCCCAAAGAATGTTTGATAAGTACGGACTTAGAGGTGTCTCCAGCTATCTCAGCATCATTGAGCTGAGAATATGTCTTTTGTGTTACATTTGCTGAAGGATTTGAAGGAAGATTTCGATCGGTCGCAGGGCCGAAGAGGCCGTAACAATCGTATAACATCCTGGAGACGCTCTGTATACAGTATCAATGACGTGAACTGGCGTGCTTCAATGCACGCACCTTGCGCATTAGCTTCAGCATGATTGAATGTTGGTGTGTGATATATGAACACATCAACGCCATTTGTCTCAAAGGTTTGGGCATCATCAACGACGATAGCATCTGCATGGGTGAAATCCGAGGTCTGCTGCTTCCAAGTTGGTTCGCAAGGCTTGAGGAACCAGTTTATCGGTGCCATTTCTGCGTCTTTCTTCAAGACAAAAAGCTTAAATGTCTGATGGAAATCTGATTTGCTATTGGAAGTCCCACAAACAGGCTTTGAAGGTGACTCGCGAGGAGGCGCCTTCGCCTTGCCAAAGAAGTTAGCCATGAGAGAGCGGAATGTATCCTGGGTCGCCTTTTGCTTCTTCTCTCTCTCTCGGCTTTGGCTGCCTTCTTCTCTTCCTTCTCTTCCTTCTCTTTGGCCTGGAGTCACAACATTAACTAAAATTACTACATAGCAGACTAGCGTACCTTTGAGGCCTTCTCTGCATTCGTAGCTTTTCATTGTCGAGCTTTTGGAGTTCCGCTCCCGGACTTCCCAAATTTGTTAGTGAGTCGGTGACCTGGGCGAGGGAGAACGTACATCGATGTTTTCGGTGAAGAAGAGGAATCTGAACCGTGGGGAAAACACAGGGGGATGATGGAACAGTAAGTCCTGAATGCGAGTGATGGTCTCGACCCAAGGACAGCTACTGAGCTAAGGGAAATCCTCTCTGAACGAGGGAACCACAAGAACTAGTAGGGAGTAGAATGACAAACGCGCGAAGCGCGATATAGAGCGGAGCGCGGGAAGCGGTCGCGCGCGAAATACGCGCGAGAGCGAGAGCGGAAGACGCGGCGCGCGCGATGCAGAAGCGCGCGCTAAGATATGGGATAGAGAAGTCGCGCGAAGTGCGACTTAGATAGCTTTGTTTAAGAGGTAGATCACACTAGTAGAACTAGAAATGATCAAGTGAATGCGGCGCGGCGCGCGATAGTGCGAGGAAAATAGATTCTAAGTCTAAAGCTGTCTACTACACAGAGGCAGAAGCTGGGAGGGAAAAGCGATCCCGAACATCTACATGAAGTCCAGAATATATGTAAACTACAAGCGTCGCTAGACGCGCAGGTCCGAAGTTGCGAGCCGAGTAAGCTAAATATAAGTGAGCATACATGTAATAAGGGTTTTCGGTACCGCGCGCAGCGCGACAGCGTGAGTATGAGCTCGGAGTTATGTCAGATAAAAGGAAATATCATGAGAACGCACCAATGAACGCCAGCGGACATGGGATGGACAGGAAATGGGTAATAGAGCGAGACGCGCGCGCTGAATCTCTGAAAAACAAAATGAAGGTGCGCGGAGGCACAAGACTTGTCCTAAGGATAAGAGCTGGATGTTGTTTAGGAAGTGAGAGAAGTTGGTAATGCACGCTCAGCGAGACGCGAGTCTCTACATCGGGTTCATTGGGACTCACACTCGGATCACGCTGGGATCACGAGCCCTTGAGCTCTGCCGCATCAACCTGTTCGGCGGTTGCATTGCTCGGCGGATTGGGCTTATTGACGTCTTTAGTGGGGAGCTTGTTGGTACCTTTTGGATCGAGGATAGCATCCCGTTCATCCTGCGGTAGACTTTCAAAGACTACGCGAAGGTCTGTCTTAGCCTAAAAGAGATGTCAGAGAAGAAATCTGAATTCGAGACAATACACACCTGGAGACGTTTAGCTATTCTTGTCTCGGCTTTCTCCTTGGCAGACTTGGGTAGTCAATCCCTATAGTCGTCTCTGACCTCCCATCGCCAGACACAAAATAGGAGGTAATTTGTATCCCAATGGCCCATCCAAACCATGATTCGTCCTAACCGTGAGCGACTGAATAGCATGCTCCACTGAGATAGCATGAGGAAGGTTGGGAGACATGGTCTGGCTGTCTTCGTTGTCTTCAAGAAGGTTATGAGTGTATATAAGGTCGTGATAAGAGGTACTGACATTCCCGAAGACCACTGACGTTCTTTGCGCGGACAGGGTTCCCTTGAGCATTCGAGTACATGGTTTCGAACCGTTCCTCCAGCGCGTTTGGTGGCAGTCCGCATGGAACCTTCAGGCAAAGGTGGTCAAAAAAACAGGATGTTGACATTGAAAGCATTCACGAACCAAGCAAAGAAAATGGACTTCTTACTGTTTCACAGCACCGAGCAAGACAAGAAAAGGACATATTGTGACTGAGGCTCAATCGAAAATTAAGCCCAAGTGTGGTGGTCCGGTGGATGTTGGTCACAGACTGGAATGATGGTTATCGATGAGTAGTGAGATAAGCAGAAGATGAAATGCTCACCATTTAATAGATCACCGAGACTCTCTTTTTGCGTGCAATGGTCTGTAAGGAAATGTTAGCATACGACAAGTGAATGGGTGAGGGGGATGCGTACACGGGCCTGAGCAAGAACGTCGGATTGAGTATCACAAATGCAGATCCACTGATCTCTGCCTCCCGCGCTAATCGCGTAAGCCAGTTTGCACGAATCGGGTGAGACGATAAGGGCCTCTGGATTATGAACATTGAAGGAGGCGAGGAGTTGGTGGGCCTCGAAAGCCCAAAGCTTGATGATTTGGTCATGCGAAGAACTAGGAAGGAGAGCGCAATCAAATGAGAGCACTAGACCATTGACAAGTTTGGTGTGACCTTCGAAGGGAGTTCCGACAGTTTCGAGCGTCGATGCCTCAAACTCGTAGATTGTTTTTGCAGCGTCCGGGTCATTGGCGCCGGTGAAGCAGAATGTGGCCAAATGATGTTTTTGTTCTTGTTTGTCCAAAATGTCGGTGCAAATGGGATTGATCTACTTTTAGTGGCCCTAGCAGCAAGAGAAAGATGGGTTGAGCTCACCAAGAAAGTACCTCACCTGCGTGGCGAGTGGGTCCAGCTCAAGAACCTTGCTAACGAAATGATGTTGGCTGATGAGAGTGAGCAAGGAGAGTCTTGAGAAATGACAGTTACATAAATGCATCATGCATGCCCTCTTACCTTCCCTTTTTGGTAAGGGGTTGCGACATTACGCGAATCTTGTGTTTCTTCTGTTTCACTGCGATAAAGAATTTTTTGAAGTAATTTTTTTTTTGAAGTAATTTTATAAGTCAGTCTTCAGCCCATTCGACGCTGTCTTCAGCTTGATCCCAATTGCTTTTGATCGTGTGCGATTGATTGATCAAAACGTCGTAACAGTACGAATCTTCAACAAAACCAAATAGACTAATGGGGAAAATTGGTCATCATACCCAACTTCCATTTCGTATACCTCTCTGCTTCATTCGTTATTCCAGGCCATCGCGCTCTTCAATGCAGATCAACATCCGTTCTCAAATCTGATCTTTGTCACTACAAACGTACTCTCAGCCGAAGATACTCAGCCGAAGATGGTGTGTTTGCCTTTTTTTACTCCCAGATCGGCGTGGAGTATGAGGAGCGTCAGCGACTTAGATTCGATCAGCAGGCTTCAAGGCTGACGCATCAGTGAGTTTTGTTTTTCACAGTTTTGAGGTTGAGGGACGAGACTGACGTGTATGTGCAGATCTCAGTTTGAAGAGGAACAGTTGAAGTTGACGCTGCGGAACACGGCTGAAGACGAGCAATGGAAAGTAGCAGAGCTCGGAGATAGGAAGCGGACCATTCAAGTTGAAATAACGGATGCGCAGGAGACCCACGCGAAAGCTGCCAAGATACTTGACCAAGCTCTCGAAGAGATTGGTCTGAAGGTACGTCGGTTGTTTGCTTGATTCATCTTCAGAATGACCAGATTGAAAAGTTGGTGCTAGAACGATCGGCGACTTACAGGAACATCAAGCTACCTTTATTAGAAGGGAATCTGAGGAAGGTCCCAATGGAAGAGGTAAGGCCGTTTATTTGATAACGTCACACGCACATCAATTCAATTCTCGCTTAGAACCTTCGCGAGGAGGACGTTGATGATGATGATGGTACTCAACGACCACGACAAGTCCAAGATTATGTGATTGAAGTTGACTTTGACTCTTTGACCGAGGAGGAGTGTGCGGTATGTGAACTTTTGATAGAACAGAATCGCGCTTGACTTTGATTATAGGATAATTCCCCTGAGACTACTGCCGAGTTCGATGCAGAGATCGCGAAACTCAGCGGAGATATTGAGAGAATGGCGCTCACTATGAAGGCTACCGAAAAGTATGTCGACCTTATTCTTCAATGACCCCATAGTGATTGTTGGACAGGCTAAACGATGTCGAGGCCAAGCTTGCAGACACAGAAAAGATGCTGATAAAGTGCAAAAAGACTCAAAACCCACACGATCAGTTCAACGATGTCAAGCGAAAAAGGTACGTGAATAGTTTTGCTTTCAGCGCCATCCTCACCCAGCAACCAGGTGCGAATTATTCAATATAGCGTACAACCACATTTCAGATTGTGTCGACCAAGTCTATAAAGACCTTACGAGAGGGAAGGCGTCGCCAATGGGAGGTGTCGCATATCTTAGTCTAGAGGACGGTGAGGTGAGTCTTTCGGTTCGTTAATCCAGGCCATTTGACACTTGTTGAAATCACAGGAACCTTATAATGCTGGCATCAAACGTCATGCTATGCCACCGATGAAGCGATTCCGCGACAATAACTCTCGGGCGGGGAGAAGACCGTGGCTGCTTTGGCTCTACCCTTTGCGATACACAGGTTTGGTCTTTTCATTTAACCCTCGTTCTCACTATGACTGAAATTTTCAACCTGCACTATTCTTTGTCCTTGTTGAGGTAGACGCTGCTCTAGGCAATACCAACGTTGGTAAGATCGTCGACTAGATCCAGAGCCAGGCGTCCGACTCTTTCCAGTTTATCGTCATCAGCTTGCAGGGCTTCTTATATGAACGTGGTAATTCCCTTGTTGGAATCTACCGTGATCAAGATGTGAACAGCTCTCGCACACTGATGTTAGATGTAAGTGTGCTCTTCACTCGCTCGTTGTCAGTCATTCACTGTTCTCAGCCTCAAAACGCTGCACCAAATGAGAACTTCGACAACCCTCCACGTCTTTGCGGTTACATCTATATACCATTCTTGCTCGCCTATCCCCACTTTTGCCTTGTTCTCACCTCAGCGCCTCACCTCTTTCACGTTCACGTCCAAATGACCTCATGGTTCTCCTGTCCTCATGCTTCCGCCCTGAACATCACACCAACGAAGATATTCAACCTCTTCAATACGTGACACGCCTTCGTGTCGTCGAAGTGGTTTTGCCCTAGCTGCACGACTCAGAAGGTGTGTTTGTTCCATTGCTGCGACTTCGTTCAAGTATTTCATCCCATGTCACAACATCATCCACCGATCAAACCCCTTCCTTCCTTCATGCCACCCCTCGTCCACCAAGTGCAGACGAACATTCCGAAGGAATTCCAATTTGCAGAAGATGTTAGATGTTGGTTCAAAGATGGCGCCTCTCTTGATGGCCCTTTTACGTCAATGGTCTCATCGTCAATGGACTAGTTGCTATCGGTTCCAATGGGCGTTATCCAACCTTGTCTTCTCATAGTACCACCCCAAATGTTTAGTAATCAATAAAAATTGTTTGCGTAATGATCAATTTTAAGGACACTGAGAGAAAAGCAAATGGAAATACCAGGCAGTTGTACTATTTCACGCGCTAAGCAGGAGGGGATGGAGGCGATCAAGGAACACTTGAAGATACTTCCCGGTATCCCACTTGTCACCCTAGACCCCGATTGTACCGATTTTTACCCAGGTATGTCGCCGATACACTTATTACCCACGTATTCACAGTGGATACAAACACTTGGTCAGTTCCAAGTAATGATTCAACCGCAATACGCACTTTGAAGGGTGATCTTACAATGGTGGTTTACCCACAACCCCCCGAAGGACAGCACCTGACACCCTCACCCTTTGTCGATGCTCTTCAATCTGCTGTTCACGAGGTTCGGGACATCAAGGCTCAACAAAATGTTGCGCCACTGGCTAGAGAGCAGAGCACTGAGAAACCGGGTATGTTTTTTGTCCCCTTTGGTTGATCGCGATCAGACTAATAGTTGTATTTTCAGCTGACAACAATGACATACTTCGTAGACTTGTATCAATCGAGGAAAGATTTGGGAGTGAGATTGCCGAGCTGAAGCAAGTGAATGCTGAGCTAAAGGAAGCGAATGTTGGATTGCGGCAAGCGAATGCTGGACTGCAGCACGACATGGAAGAGCTGAGGCGGGTGAATGCTGGACTGCAGCATGACGTGGAAGAGCTGAGGCGGGTGAATGCTGGACTGCAGCACGACGTGAAAGAGCTGAGGCGGGTGAATGCTGGACTGCAGCACGAGGTGGAAGAGCAGGGGCGGGTCATCAGTGAACTGCCAGAGACCTGAGAAGGGCATGTATTACTTTATATAGTGGATAATTGCCAGCATCTGTATAATGCTGCTATGGGTTATCACATGGTCATACTTAGCTTTATACTGGAGACATGCGTTTCTCATCGACATGCACAGTTTTGCAAATGGTCAATAAGTCATAGACTAATTTCACTTCAAATCACGCCACACATTCAGCAAAAGCTTCTGATCTGTTTGAACGATGCGCATCCCCATATCAGGACCAATGGCTACTAATCGGACGGCAGGACCACAAGTTGGTATTTTGCGGTCACAGATACTCTGTGCGCCGGATCGCACAAGAACTGAGTTATATAGAACTTTGAGTTTTTTAACCACCCGTTTTGAATCTGCAACTTCGGTCAGTTGAGTGTTGTTGGACACTCTGTATAATATTGATTCAGATTTATATCAACATCACATTTTCATGACAAAGTTACTTGACTACAGGGTTGACAAAGGTGCGTCTTGGTTGACCCTGGCATCTTGCTTGCCGTTTGATTCACGCCTTATCTATTGTACAATCATCCATAAATTGGAATGAGTTTTTCCTGCATTCCAGTACATTTTGACGTGGGGAGGACGAGGTAGGTATCTTGACTATCCCATGTATAACGAGCGGTGCTGCGATGTCGCTATATTCTACCCTTGCTGTGACCTCACAAACCTACAATTCTAGCTGGTCCGTGCGCCATGCTTAAGTAATTGTTTGCGTGGGCTAATTGAACAAAGATTATATTGCTGTACAATCCTAGCCGTTTTCGCCAACCTTGACATAAGTAAGAAATTGATTTTGAGGCCAGCAGACAAGAGATTATTACTTGACTACCCCACGAGTCATGAAAATGGTTGTGATTTCGGTATCTTGGATACCTTTTGCCCCCTCGCAAGTCTGATTATGTTTGTCCTGCTAGCAGAATGATGCCTGGGCTCATGTGTGATTGGAATGAAGTGTGGGCAGTACATAAATCCCTATTATCACACTGCATTTTGTATCATCGCATATCAATAACTCTCGTCTGTGGGTAGGAATGGTATGTCGAGAATTTTTCCATCGCGCTAATGCATATGTCATGCCTAGCGAGCCGAATGAACACTGGGGAGTACATGTATCCCGTTATCGCATTTATTTTTTATATCATCGCACGTCAACAATTCTCGCCTGTAGTTAGGAATAGCGGGTCGGAAATTTTGTCACTGCGCTCATACATATTTCTTCCGTGCCGGTGCAATGAAATTGAGAGATAATACATTGCACAAAGATCTGACATTTGTAGCCTCAGTTACACTATTCATAACATGTCCGTGAATTCATAGTGTTGTAAGTATGGTTCTCTCCTACAGCGTGAAGGCAAATAATATATCACTGGACTGGCGGTCCGAAAACATAATGTCGAATCTCAGACACATTCAATACACAGCCTTGCTGCCAGAGCTTCACACCGAACATGCGTTTGAAAACCATCACATTAAACAGCAAACTGCAACTACAGCAATTGAGTATCTTGGGTGTGTATAAATCTAAGTTAAGGTGGATGCCAAAGGTAGTAGACGCTATTGGTCTGAATCGAAAGTGGCATCATCTGCCTGCGCTCTTTGCCTAGCTAGCGCATTTACCGACAACTTGGCTCTCACCCCATCACTCAGTTCCGCACGATGACTTGTTCCAAAGACTTTCCTGAGAAATGAAAGTCAGCTAAGGACTGTTGGGTATGTGGAAAACGCACCTTTTCCACCACACCAGGAGTTGCTCACTTTTTCGACGCGCTGTGCGACCAGGGGGCCGTTCGAAGAAGTCTACAATGGTGTTCCAAAATGGGACGTAGTCGAAATCGCCGTCTATAGTGCACCAAGAGGTCACAGAAGAAAGGGCGAAACGCAACTTGTTACCCACTATTAGTAATTGGCAAGAAATTATAAAAAATAGCACTTACTTGACATGAGACATAGGCGATTGAACGGGGGGTGACATCATGCATGTTGATTATTTGCACAACATGCGTCTTAACTTTCTTCCCAGAAAACAACTGCCTGTTGGCGTGTCGGTTATTGGCGATAATATTGGCCCCATCACCTTCATTGGCAACCTCCTTGGCAGAGGAGGGAGATGTAAATATAGCTTTAAAAGCCTGCGCGAAATGTTAGATCTTTGTCAAGCTATAAGTTGGAGACGGACAAACCTGAATTAAAAGACTGCTCTTGAAGAGCCCTTCCTCTAGATTGTCTGGATCGGCTGTGTACTTGTGGTACATGAATGCGGGCCAGGACATTTCCGTTACCACGTAGCCTTCTGCACGATCCCTGATCCCTGATCTGACGCTAACAGACGGTCAGTGTTATGCAAAATGCTGAATAAATACTTACATTGGGTTGCTCCAGTCCAGCTCGGTTGGGCAAAGTAGTCTACCGCACGCATCATTGACGAATCCACGACAGGTTTTGTCATCGGGGTCAATGGAGGGATTAGGTTTCAATTCACGATTAACCCAGTCAGCGACAAGGCTCTTAAGCTTTGAGGTATCATCTCCCCTCGCGCCGTCAGCTCCCTGCCTAAGCTACATAACCACGATGACTGAGGAGACAATACATTATTTGAGCCGGAAAACCGCACCTTTTTTAACATTTGCAAGTATTCGTCATACTCCAAATCCGAAGCCCTTGAGTGAAACCATGGAAGAGCGTTGTTGAGGGCGATGTACCCAACTTGCAAACACTCCTGACTGTGGGGATGGACTGGTGACTAGTAAACACGAGGCGGGGGTGAAAGACTCACCCGGGAACTACATTATCGTCTGACTCGTCATCACACCTCCTGTCATTCTCCGCTATGAGATCTTCAATGCCATCATAGAGTATTACTATGCGCCTGATGGCCCTTCCCTTCGACACATAGTAGTTCGTCTCCCTGAGTCACAGTCAAGATGTGTGAACTGAGTCAAAATAACACTCATACCTTTGCTTGATTGCCTGCCCTGACTCCAGCACCTGTAGTTTTCCTTCCAACTCAGCAATTTTGCGCCTCTGGCGAGCACCATCAGATGTTGCCACTGCTATTGATGATGATCCTTGGCGCCGAGGGACGTTTTCCGATGCGCCTGCTTGAGACGATCCTTGGTGCTGAGGGACGTCATCCGATGTGCCTGATTGAGACATGGACTTCGACAGTTTAGTGGAGGAGAGGGTAGGAGACGAGAGGTGTGGACAAGCAAGTCCTCCCGCCGCGCCTTTATATATGTAGATGAGTCTGAGGTGGGTGTTGAAACTCGGAAAGGTTAGTCCAGTTAATAACGTTGGCGCCTAACTTGATTAATCAGTGGCGATTGCCCAAACAGTGAGATGTGCGTGCATATATGGTGCTGCCGATTCCCTAACTGAAAAGTGCTTACTTTGAGCGTGCAACCTCCGACTTGCCAATAACTCCCATTGAGACGAGCCGATCTCTGTCAAGAAAATTTTATTTCCTTATTTTGATGTCAAGTGCAGATACTTACGATTTGGTTTAGGTAAGGAACTTCATTATCCTCGCTTCCGAGTCCATAACTCCATGCGTTCACAGAACTGCAGGTGGAAATGGAAGTACTAGTGACGGTCAGCCATGGCGGGAAACCATGATGTGGTGATACGCTGAATCGGCGTGCTCGGATGTGACCAGGTGAGCGAGCTTGAACTTGAAGGTCAGTGAACGTGCCATGGTCATCACAGTTGACCAGTTCTCAGAATGAATCATCAGACTCGGAGTCGACCGATGCGGACTACGAATTCAGACAGACTTACCAACTTGTCCAAGTCTGGCGATCGCCTTTCCCTGCACGGCAGTGATGATGCAACCATACGGAGCAAACACCCATTTTCTATCAAATATACACCAATATACTCAGTCAGTAGGCTCACAAAGATAAGAGTGAGTGAGCTCACAATTTTATGCTTGTACCATCAACTTGCTGCCATGCATCACAACGAACATTCTCCAAGTCGTACTTGCCCATCATGGGTCAAGGGCATGATGGCTCGCCTTGAACCTGGCCGAGTTGCAGAGATCTCTACATCTGGAACTGAGGAAGTCTCCCTATCATTCGGGAGACCTGACTTCTCATACACAGACCCATTTATCCTCCCTGCACCGTCGTCTCAGCCTGCTGGGTCTGGACAGAACTTGAAAATACCAATACCTCTGCTATCTGCCGCCGCTCCAGTGACAAAATCCTCCAGTACTGATGCGTCGCATGCATCTGAGTCACCACTTCTATCACATGCGTCTCACACGAGGGATGGAGGTACTGTACTCGAACACCTCGTAAGAGTCATAGTGGCCATGCAGAATGACGAAAAGAACGGTGGTGAAAGGAAGGTAAGTGTTTCAGTCTATGTATTACTTCGCAGCACTTACGAGATACCATTAGAAAGCCAAAGTTGATCGATTAGGTGGCGAAGTCGTAGTGAGAGCAGGAGTTAACTGCAAGCGGAAGCTTGACAGTGTCGACATCGACTCCAACAACTTGAACGGCTGTGACAAGGAGAATATTTCTCCACATTGCATAGCCAAAGAGCTGTCTCCGCTTGGTTTTTCGACTACTAAGCGTATCTGTCGTGAAAAAACGGGCACAGAATGGCAAACAGTCCTTGATGTGATGAAATATGGCGAGGAGGTACTACGAAGCAAGCCACCACTACTATGATATTTACCCCTAATACATAATACATGTACCTTTTGGTTTCGGCTGTGTTCCCGTTCTGCAACGCGCTTCGTTTTCGTCGTGAATGTCTTCGTTTTAAAAACCAATTGCAGTCCGAGAGGTCCGAAGATTCCAGACGTCGTTCCTCTTCAGTTTGATGGTACTCCCACGCAGCCGGTACAGGATCTGCTCCCCCTATCCAACAAAGCTTACATAATCGTAGCAAGGGTTCACTGCAAGTAATCATGTGACCAAACACAACAACAACAAATAACTTATCTGTGACAAGCACAAGACAAGCGATCAGTACTAATCTACTGAATCTTCAATGGCGCTGAATTGCGCTCTTACAATTTTGATGCTTCATACCCGCGGCCGTTATTTGAGTCACTCCGTTTCCTTAGCTAGTCATTCAGGTGGGATTGAGGATCGGTGACTCGATCCTTTTGGAGCTTCTGCCGTGCTCCCGCCACCTGGGCACACTGTGACTATGCCGCAGTGTGGATCTTCCAAGTCTGGGTTCCAAGTCCATTTGAGGGGTACCCTCTTCAACACCCATTCAGGTTGAAGGCATCTAGTGCAGGAGTTCCACTCGAAACATGGTTGTTTTCCTTTTTTTTTGCTGTAGGTTTTTCTTACGATGTGTTTTTTCCGGTCGCTGCGCCAACTCCACTTCTTTAGGTCTAAAAATTGGCCCAAAATAAATAACACCAATCGTTCACCTTTTTCAGAAAGGTTTTGCCCATATATCAGTGATAATGATACACTCTACTTCAGAATTACTATATATGTAGGTTCTCTCATACTGGATATATACTCATAAGCACTTCTCAAGCCTTTGAAACTCAGCTGCCTGATTTTTGCTTGACCTACAAACCCCCATGAATGCTTGTCGTACCTCTCCAGTCCCTATCGAGAGGACCAGTCATGTTTGTGAAAGGCATGTCAGCCCTGGTCGCGGTCGCACAGGCGTCACCAAGCAGAAATCAGACTTCACCAGCACTCCCGCATTTCTCCGAAGAGCTCGGATTCTTGAGAAAACCTCAAGAGGCAGCTGTCGAATTCCACCTCCATCTAACGCCACCCACAACTTGAACATGTCAGATAAAGACTTCAATGCACCACCATTCCTTCCTCCTGTCATTCAGCATCTGTCTTTTTATGTGAATCATGCAAAAGCAAGATTCAAGCCCTACGAGAAGGATGGTCCATCTATGTGGGCACTCCGCTTTGCCGAGAGCTGTGTTGCCCCCCAATCTGATCTGAGTCTAATGGATGTTCAGAAGGTACGTCAGTAAAGAGTCCATTTTCTTGTATTGCCTGTTGATAGACATGATATCAGGGCAAACATCAACTGCAGCAGGGCTTGAGTGACTTGTCTAGCGAGGCCATCGCTCAAGCTGTCCTCACGAAGGAGGCTGATGTTGAATACAGGCGCCTAAGTGCCATGGCCATGGCTTGGAGAATCAAGGCGACCGAGCGACACACAAAATTCCTCCATATGCTCCTTGAGCAGGCTGCTGACAAATATGTCAGCGCGTCTTCAGAAAATGTTGAGACCATGGTTCCAGCACTTGCTTCCTCCAGGAAGGAGGAACTCCAAGATCACACAGATTTCAGTGTTGCCGCATATAGCCGTGACGCAGCGTCATTCGCCGCTGCAGATGAACAGCTCAGTCACCTGGAGACAGTTGCTCGGGATCACTATGATTCCGGGCACGTTTCTGAAGAAGAACCAGACCTCGTCACGGGGTCGGACCGCAGTTCCACGGGTTCCGATCATTCTCCACGGTGGCTTTGCACATGAAACCTCAGAGTATTCCTTCTCGTCTTGTAGCCTAAGTGATTATCACATCAATCTTTTATCAAGCTCATACTGATCTTGTGTAACAGGTGGAATCTGGACACTGTACTTCTGAGTTGTTGTGACATTTTCCATATGGAGTGTAAGCCCAGCCTGCCATAACTAGTTAAACCCTTTACAACATCATGCCAACTTAGGCTCGAAATGATCTCCTTTTGCAACTGTCTTTCTGTAGGCACTTATCTTGTTTCACTTTCGGAATTGAATGCGAAGACACGTACATATCAGTTTAGTTATCACATCCAAATCGGAAAGCTGTATGCGCAATAAGAATTTGAGCTATCTCCTTTTGTGAATCCGATTATGTAAATTATGGATCAGTGTTGCGACAGCTGCTGAGGGGCGTAAGCACAAACTTCGCCGTTTAATCTTGATGGTGTCTTCTTCGCCTTGTGCAATCACATTGACTAAATATTACAGCAAGCCATCTTGGATAGGACGATATCCGATCATTCATCAAATCGGTGTTACTGTATATCTGCAATGGCCCGCATTTTTTTCCCTTGCCATCGGCTCACAACATCGAGTCCAAAAGGTGTGTCAATGCAAGCAGTGGCTACTTCGAATCATGACTTGGGATCTTCTGACTAATTGTAGGTGTTCAACGCAATGGCTTATGAGCGACAGGATGATTGGTTGGGGAATGTCGGTAGCAGTCGCGGTGGGGACCACTTCCAGGGCCAAGGTTCCAACTCTGGGCTTGCTCGCCCTACTACTCCTCGATTTGACAACATCCGTGAGCAGCCGCAGCCGCTGCGCGCGACTTTACCACTCTTCCAACCCCAAATGCCAGGTGTCCACGGCTCAGATGACGATTTTCAGCCACACAGCCCAGGGTTCATGGCCGCTTTCGCGGAGCAGATGAATCAGGGCTTCAGGCGTGTAAGCCCTGTGCATACCATAAATGCGACAGACCGTATCGAGTTTCTTGGCACCAGGCCCATCGTACCACTATTCCACCCGCTGACCAAAATCTTCCTGTCGGTGGATGTGATAGCAGAGGTGAAGCTTCACGCAAACGACAACATGATCAAGTCAATCATCAATACGTCTTTTTTCCCTACCGATGAAGAAGTACTCAAGATGATGGCCCAGCACGCCCTTGATGACGCGATCTCGCAATACTCCAATGGTAAGTTCCTTTCTATATCTTTGTTCCTCAGCTGATAGATATCAAAATAGCAGAGCTCGTCAAATGGAGGAACCTTACGGAAGGTCAAGAAGAAATCCAGCGGCTGAGCGAGGTCTTGAACAACATCCGGGACGAATTCAAGAATCTCTCTCTCACCTCAGTCATATCAGCATATTCGTTATCCCTCCCGGTCTATTTGCGGGGTCAAGCACTCATAGAAGCCCGGATCGCGAAGATCAAGGACCTCCTTGATACCGAGTTATACATTCACGGACAAATGGAGGTAAGTTCGTCAGTAAACACTCAAGCTGTCGCATTTACTTACAGCTATATTGCAGTTGATCGGGCAGGATGGGCTCCCTGACAACCGTTATATCCCGTTTGCAAATGCCGCAATCCGGGATCTTCTCGAGATCATGCTATCAGAGAGACGATACAACAGATTCATTTGTTACGATGGGAGCGACAGGTGGAAGATTCGCTTGAAGAACGTCCTCGCCTTTCTCTGTACACTACGGATGTGGGGACTGTCCCAGTATTCAACTGGGAAATTGGTGCCTACCGAGTTCGCGACTATGGCAAATGCTCGCTTCAATGACAACCTTCTCATTTCCATGTCTCAGCTAGACAATAATGGACAGTTCTATTTTGATGCGCTATTGACTGATTTTCGCGATGTGTTTTGTACGTTGCAGCTGCCTAGTTAAGGACAGTTTCAAATGCTTGATAAACTTTTGAATAGTACTCAGTGTATACTAGTAGCTCCTTCATTGTACATCCTCAAAATTCAATACATACTCGCATGTAACTTAGTACTAGTAGACGCATGAAATTCCGGCATTCTGACATCAGCTTTAGCTTTCAACAAGGCAAAACAACGCCAGAACGCGACAGTGGGCTTATGTGAAAATATTTCCTATTCTGAAACAGCTCTGGAAAAGCAAAACGCGTCACAGGGTGGTCTAGATGCTATTGATATGACATTCTTCTGTTCCTTCCAAATTCCGCTCAAAGCGCTTGTCACTTACTACGGTCGCCAGCATCGTTGGGACTAGACATGACATCCGTGCTTGATACCACTGCCATCGGAAAGGTTCATCGCCCTCGCAGGCATGTCAGGACACTTACCGGTATGTCCAATCCATCAGGTGTTTCTTCGATGAGATAAACAATGTACTCCACACAGGATATCTGCCAGAAAAGGATTCCGAAGGCAAGGAAAGGTGGCCCAGAGGCGAGGAGAAAGTGTGGAAGGATGGACTGAGAAGTCTTGATACAGGTAGCTAATCAGAAGTGACAAGTAGTTCGTGTATCCTTCAACCACCTCCCACAGGCGTGCCATCCATTACCAAGTCAATCGTCAACCATGTCCAAACATCTCTGGCTCGCCAGCCACACGAGATCGACAATTTGGGAGCTTACCAGGCTGCAGCTCTCTCCGTCCGTGATAGTATGCCCCCTTATCTCATATCATTCCACCCGCCCAGCTCATCTCTGATGCACAGATCAACTGGAATGAAACACAACTGCACTACTCTCGCACTGCAGGAAAGCGGGCATACTATCTATCTCTCGAATTTCTCATGGGCCGTGCCCTCGATAATGCCCTCCTCAATCTGGGCCTCAAACAGCAATATTCGGAGGGGGTTGAGAAGCTTGGCTTCAACGTGGAAGATCTCTTGGCGCAGGAGCGTGACGCCGGGCTCAGCAACGGTGGCCTCGGCCGTCTTGCCGCATGCTACCTCAACTCTTCAGCATCCCAGGAGCTTCCTGTGTGGGGTTACGGCCTGCGCTACAGGTATGGCATCTTCCAGCAGCTCATCTCTCCCAACGGACAGCAGCTGGAAGCGCCTGATCCTTGGCTGGAGAATTCTAACCCATGGGAGCTCCCTCGCATTGATGTTAGCTACGAGGTGTGGTTTCACGGCTTTGCAGAACGCTTGAACGATGGAAGTGGTCGCGCCATTTGGGAGGGCGGTCAAGAGGTTCTCGCGGTCGCTTATGATGGCCCATCCCTGGCTGTAACACGCGCAACACGAATAATCTCCGTTTGTGGGAGAGTAAGCCAAAGAGAGGCTTTGATCTAAACAGTTTTAATGGTGCGCGTGTAGCGAAATCGTTGCGTATTCTACTTGACTGATGGATTTTGATTGTAGCTGGGGACTACGAACGTGCCGTCGAATCTTCGAATAGCGCAGCAGCAATCACATCCGTCTTGTACCCCAACGACCACACTACTTGTGAGTATCCCAAACAATATAAAAAACACTTTGTACTTAGATGCCGATTTCAAGTCGGAAAGGAACTTCGCTTGAAGCAGCAATACTTCTGGACTGCAGCCAGTCTCGCGGACATCATGCGCCGGTTTAAGAATATGGGAAGGCCCATCACAGAGTTTCCCCAATGTACGCGAACCTAGCTGATTCTCAATTATAAATGCTCATATCCTTCTAGATGTCTCAATCCAGTTGAATGTTGTAAGCCCAATATATGCATATGCGCGTACCAAGGGCTAACTATACTTTACTGAAGACGCACCCAACACTCGCTGTTCCGGAGCTCATGCGACTCCTCATTGATGATGGAGATGTCCCGTGGAATGCTGCTTGGAACATTGTCACGGAGACTTTCTTCTTCACCAATCATACTGTCCTTTTGGTACGTTGAGATAATGCAGTTCTCGTGATATGGATATTGACGCAAGGCATTGATGATAGGAAGCGCTCGAGACATGGCCCGTACCATTGATGCAACATCTCTTGCTCACAACGTTTTAACATAGCTATAATCGGCAATCCCTTCAAGTTGTTCCTCGTCAAGGCTCGTATGCAGGTAATCAAACTTCTTCGCTATCCACCAGTGACTGATATGTCTCAAGGCATACTCCCCCGCTCTTCCTATTGGAACACAACGTCATTATAAGAACTCTTTCAATGCCCTGGCTATATAGTATCTGGCAGACCGAGGGTATTCGTGGTTACTTCTGCGGAATGGATGCTGCTATTCTTCGAACAGCAATGGGCTCTTCTGTTCAACTACCGACATATAACTGGACTAAGAATCAGCTAGTTGGAAATGCCATTCTACCCGGTGACAGTGTGTGGACGTTTCTTGCGAGCAGCTCAGTTTCTGGAGTTTGCGTGGTATGTTCTCAGCGACATATGCCGTTATTGTGATAACCTCTGAATGATCTTCGCAGTGCCTTGTTATGCAGCCTCCTGCGCACTTCCGATCCGACTGGCCGGTATCACAACCAGGAAAATGCAGCGCCCGCGATGGTTCGCGGATTGCTCACCCTGAACATCGTGAAACCCACTCGCATCTCCAGCATCGAGATTGAACTGCAGGGGAAAGCTACGACTTCGTCATTTGAAGGTACGCGGACCTCGATTTGGTAGAAAGCTGAAAAAATCTTTCATGCTCACGTACTAGGGGTTGGTGCGCGTCGCATAGAGGTGACAGAGCAGCACAAGGCGTTTTCTGCATCTAAGGTCTTCTTCCAAGCGGAATTGTCACCGTCTACCCGACGTACTGCTTCAGTTGGCCCTGGTCTTCCGGGCTATGACCACGCTCATGATGAAGTTTCTCACTGCGGAGAGTACAGGTCCATTCCAGCACCACTACACATCCTGCATCCCAACTCTAATGGATGCACTGGGTATTCCAAAGCTTGAACGGAGCATGGATTTTGCAGCTGTGGGTAAGGAAAATGTTGGGGAAGTGAAGGGAGTGATTTTTGAGGGCAAGAGAGAGATAGCCAGTGGGAGTCCATAGTATATTTGCTGTGTAAGGCCTAGGCCTGGATCACGGTGTATGAGTGATCACACGCGCACGTTCAATGCCAGCCGCTGTTGTTGTGCGGCCTCCACGTTTTCAACAGGTCACAAACTGCTCGCATCAGTGGGAGAATCAAATAAATTCTGGATCATGACGACTTTACTAATGAAGGAAAATAAGGTATATGTACATCATGCTACGGCTGCGTTTACACACTGGGCGGCGGCGGCGCTGAGGAATGAATCAGCACGAGGATGCATGGTGTACACCCGAAATTACTCACAGCAGCAATAATTCTTGAGGGGGTCACAATGCTGATATTCAGGACAGAGAATCAAGCAAGGCGAATCTACAGATGTCTGCAAGTCAATCAGCTCTAACCAACAAAAAGCATACGCATAGCGTACCTTCAGACCATCTTCACCAGTGACAGAAGGACGATAATGGTATTCTGACTGAATGGTTGCTGGAATGGATGCCGTTCAGATGCAGAGCCTTGCGTATGTCCGCAGCGATAGTAGGCATGAAATCATGGTTGCTTGAGGTCATGATGTGTAGTACAGATGCGACGATCTTGGATTCTGAGAGCTGCCAGATTTGAAGCTCATCTACTGATAGGACGCCGTGTACTTTCAAGATGGAGTCGCACACGTCTTCGAGTGATACGGTGTGTGGGACTCCTTGGAGCAAGATGAAGAAAGCTTAGCGCTCAGCTAGTGTACGACACCTACCACGTGACCACAACATGCTAGTCAGTCACAGCGACTCAGTACTCAGTGTCCATGTCATTGACAAGCCTATAGCAAACTGCATGCGGCTCAAATTTCTTTCACTCCTGCTTCTTATTTTTTTGATGGTGTCTTGCGGCGCTCGAGGTTGCTCATGGAATAAGGCAACAGACACACGAGGACTTAACAGGCACCGTGCAAGTTGTCATTTTTACAAGACATCTAGCCTCCTTGCAAGCCAAAGGAGAGCCCAACGAGCGAGGGACGCAGCATTGGCAAATTTAGTCCCAAAATTACCAGGAAACGCATCCCAAGTGAGTAGCCATTCTTTACGGTGACCTCTCAAGAGAAGTAACTTGTATACATAGAGAGCATCCCTACCGGCGAGACTCCCTGGGCATGCAGTGAAAGTCAATCCAAGAGTCGCTCTTTTCAAAACCTCTACGTCTCATGCAATATCCAATACCCCCAGTCCCGAGCCCTCACATTTCCCCTCCGATGTAGATGCAGACTCGGAAAGGGGAGAAAGTCGGTTTCCTTCTGCTGTCATGGAATCGGAAATGGATCTAGAGGGCCTCAACCTTGGAAATGGATTTGAGCAGGACGTCTTATGTAGGCCTGTTTCAACGGGTGCATTTGGGCATTGCTGATCGCTTATCTTCAGCAGCGCCCACGCTTCCTAGGAGAAGGATTCCCAGGTCTTTTGACGATATCGAACATGTAGCCGGGGATTTAAACGAATCCAATACTGCTGCTGACATCCCCAGGCCACCGTCCCCACACCAGAACAGAATTCGACATGTCATTCTAACACTACGGGACACCATCCAGACCGCCTACAACTCGTTTGGACTCAGTCGATTATACCCTCGTCGTCCTTCCTTCGAGCCGGACAGGTTTATTCCATCCACATTGCTTGCAAGGACATGCCCAACAGCGACTCAAGGAACAGACCCCCCAGGTCTATCCAATGTCTTGTCACCGCCCTACCCCTTTTCAAACATGTCAATTTATCGGCTCATATCCTGGATGAACTCAGGTAGCCACAAGAAATCAGAAGCTGAGATCCAGCGTCTTGTCCAAGATGTCTTGCAGGCCGATGATTTTGACATCAAGGATCTCGAAGGCTTCTCAGTGAGGAGTAGCTTGCGGGAATTGGATCAGGACAAGAGCGGGGAGAGAATAACGTTCTCGGATGACTGGGTTGAGTCAGATGTTACTATCAATATTCTGACAAAGTCGCCCGAGGGAGGTTCTGTACCATACACTATCCAGGGATTCCACTATCGCCCTCTAGTCGAAGTGATCCGCGCAGCATTTGCAGACATCCAGGCCTGTTCTTTCCATCTCTCACCCTTCAAACGGCTATGGAAAGATCCTTTGGACGGCCATCAAGAGCGAATATTTGACGAGCTCTACACCTTGGATGCATGGCTGGGGGCTCAGGACGATCTCCAAAAGTTGCCAAAGGAACCTAATTGTTCTTTGGAACGTGTTGTAGCGGGACTTATGTTCTTTTCCGATGCAACACATCTAGCGAATTTCGGAACTGCGAAAGCTTGGCCGCTTTACCTCTATTTCGGAAACCTGACGAAGTACGTCCGATCGTTACCTCAATCAGGAGCATGTCACCTTGTGGGGTTCTTGCCTTCGGTGAGTCTTATAGGATGCCTGGTATTGACTGGTCGTTTATGCCAACTGCCTTGTCAGCTCCCTGACAGCATCAAAGATGTTTTGAGTGGCCTATCGCGCATATCAAAAACTGGCATGGTATCACTTCACACTCACTGCCGCCGGGAATTGTTTCACGGATGCTGGGAAATCTTGCTTGACGAGGACTTTCTTTTTGCATATCGGCATGGCCTTGTCCTGAAATGTCCGGATGGTGTGTTGCGCAGGGTGTTTCCCCGAATCTTTACATACTCTGCTGATTATCCCGAGAAGTAATCTCACTTTGTTTTCATTCATCTAGTTAGATCGCTCATAAAATTCCAGGGTTTTGATTGCAACCATCAAAGACATGGGCTTGTGCGCTTGCCCTCGCTGTCTGACCCCAAAAAGCTTGTTTGGCTCTCTTGGTCTCGTCAAGGACATGCGAAGTCGCATACAAAATATACGTATATATGCTACAACAAAGGTACTCAAGGCTCAAGAGTTTATCTACCAGCGGGGGAACACAGTAGACGGTTCGAAGGTTGAAGACACCCTTGGAGAGGGTTCATGGGTACCCACCCTGGTGAGTGCAGTATATCGATCCCCCTGACTCTTGATGGGCTCAAACGAGCTACGCGCAGAATCGATTTGTGCAGAAACTTGGAACATTCGGCCTCGACCCATTCCGCATGCTGGTGGTCGACTTCATGCATGAATGCGAGTTGGGTACTTGGAAAGCGCTACTAACCCACCTCATCAGGCTTCTGTATGCCCTACCTAATGGTAGCCAGCTAGTTGCAGCCCTTGACCGCAGGTATGTAAAATTCACCTGGAGTTATATTGCTTGCTAACCATTCTCGATCTCCCATAGATTTCGTCAGGTTCCGACCTTTGGCAATGGTATAATCCGAAGGTTCGCAAACAATACTTCGGAGATGAAGCGGTTGGCAGCGCGGGACTTCGAAGATATCTTACAGGTATTTTCGTCACTCATTTTGTGTATTTGCATTGCTCACGTGTTCTCCGTCACCAGTGTGCTATCCCAGTCTTTGAGGGGCTATTCCCTCCCACTCACGACATATTCGTGCAGTCTTTGTTGTATCAGTTTGCGCAGTGGCATGCACTTGCCAAGCTCAGGATGCACTCAGACTCTACAGTAACTTTCCTTGAAGATACATTCAAGAAACTCTCTCGGAAGTTGCGGAAATTTCGACGCGACTGTGCTTCCTTCAATACTACGGAGCTACCTAAAGAGAAAGCTGCTCGTCAACGAAGGCTTGCTCAACAACCTGGGACTAATCCTTCTGCAGACTCGAGTGGGCCAAGGGCGAAGAAATTCAACCTGAACACTTACAAATTTCACGCGATGGCCGATTACGCGAGATCTATCAGACTTTTTGGGACCACGGATTCCTTCAGCACTCAAATGGTATGTACATGTTGTATTTCCGCTACCTATGCAAGCTCAATTTGGCCAGGGCGAACTCGCACATAGAGCCCTCAAGGCGTTCTATCCTCTCACTAGCAAATTGGACACACCGAGGCAGTTAGCTAAACATGAACGAAGGCGCCGTGTCCTTCGACGGGTTGCAGAGGCCGGAGGTGACAGCCGATTGCCTGTTGATACTCTCCCTTCAGCATCCTCCAACTTACATCACCATCATATCGCAACCAATAGGGACAGTCCAATCAATCTATTTCGATTCCTGCAAAATCACAACGGCGATCCAGCAATTAAGGTAGACCTGATATTGCCGCAGCAGGGCTTACAATTTTCTTACAATTTTTGTCAGAATTTCATCCCCAGACTCAAGGACCACGTTCTGTACAGGTTGCGGAAGCTGGACATCAGCTATTGCGATCACATGTTCACAGACGAGGAACACAATTCAGTTATCATTCCGAATAATTTGATCTACTCAGTCCAAACCATGCAGGTGCACTACACTACATACGACCTCAGGCGAGAATACGACACTGTCAGCCCTAGAACACACGCCGACATTATGGTACTTTCGGGGGAAACAACACCTACTCACCCATACTGGTATGCCCGCATATTGGGCATTTTCCATATGGAAACATGGATCAACCGCGACGATGGAGCCCAACCTGATCGGCAGCACCTTGAGTTTCTCTGGGTCAGGTGGCTGGCACCTGTGCAGAGCCACAGATCTGGTATGAAACTCACTCGCCTTCCAAAGGTCGCATTTGTGGATGAATCCGACCCTGACGCATTCGGATTTCTCGATCCGGGGCAAGTAGTTCGAGGAGCTCACCTGATTCCCGTGTTTGCCTCAGAGCGTGGTACAAGCTCGCTTCGGTATGGGAAATTGTTAGGGTGCCCTGACGGGGAGCTAGATGACTGGGAAGAGTATTATGTCGGCATGTGAGTGTACATATTTTTTCAATGGTGCTGCTGGCTCACGAACTTTGGGTCAGATTTGTGGACCAAGATATGTTCATGCGCTATACGCACTTTGGCGTTGGGCATCCAGTACTGTTGCGGAGGATGGTTAGAGAATGTCTTAGCTCTGATTTAGTGGCACCGGATGATGCGATGAATGTCATCAATGATGATGCCGCGGACAACGATGATGACTCGGAGGATGGTGATATCGAGTGTGAAGTAGGTGATGATGAGCAGGAGGAAGCAGAGGATGAGGTGGAAGATATAGACGAGGGAGATGACGAAGAGGATGAGGATGATACTATGTTTGACGACCTTTCTTTCTGAACAAATTCAAGTACCAGGCTGATTTTGTAACAAATGTCTTAGAGTGCCGGTCCTACGAGACGTTGCCCATCATCGCTTGGGTTGCCGCAGCAGATCTGATCTGAGATATGCCTCAAGAAACATTCGGATTTACTGACTCGGTGTCACCACATTGCAAGTCCGACCAACTCGGTCATGCCAGCACGTTGCCGCAATCATCATGATGATGCGCTGGCCAAGCGCTTGCAAAGCATGGTAGGCCTGGGCTCGGAAGAGTCCAGTGTGTGCCGTGGGCATCTGCAGATAAAATAATCTGCCTTGATGTTTTGAACCAGGCAGGGAGAGTCGGGGCCAGGCTGCCGCTAGTACGATGGCATCTTGATTAACCGGAACCCAAAAACCTGCCTATGGATGAGTCACGGCGGTAGTGTCACACGCCATCTCACACAAATCAGCTCTAAAAATCTTGGTCCGTCGCTGTTATGATGAACATTGCGGTCATGGGCAAGAACCAACTTGAAATATCACGTTTTCATCAAGCCCGTGGTGCTCACCTGAAATCCATAGCAATGGCATGTGACTTAGAAAGTGATTTTTTGCAGATGGTCTTCAATGACCCCTTAAAGAGTATAGATAATACCAATAATGAAAAATGCTGATACAAATACACCATCAACCCTTAACGGCTGTGAAGCTTGTGAAGTCGCGATGTCAAGATCTTGTTGTTGGACTTAGAATTAACAGCGAGCTCGACTCGGAAAGCGCCGAGATGTGGCTGAACCTTAAATCTTCGGTGTATGCAGAGTAGTGAATTTTTTATGTAGTAGACTACGGTTTTGCAATGATTCACTCCGTAAAGACTCGACGAAAATCCTATACAAAACCGTCACACAAATAGGCAGAGCTCCCTGTGGTCATATCGGGGCTATTTTTCGATGATTTTATCACAAGAAGCAAAGTCTCACTTTCCATGATCTAACCTTAACTATTAGCGTCGCTTCTTTCACTTCTATTACCTCACGTTCCTGGTGCTATCCCCATGACCACAGGACTCGGATCGCATTTCTCGTCGAGTCTTTAGGAGTGAATCATTGCGAAAGTAGTCTACTACCGAAAGGATTCAGAGCTCTGATCCGAAGATTTAGGGTTTAGGGACATTGGTGTTTGCCGAGTCGAGCTCGCTGGTAATTCAAAGACCAAGACACCCCCTCGAGCGAAGCTTGAAGGCAGTAGAAACAAAAAATTAAATGCACCCTCTGAAATTAAAACGCAGAAGCTTTCCGATGCCGCAGCGGCCTTGTCAGATCATTCCTTCGTGTCGAGCGTGACCAGCTTGCACATATGCGTGATCGCGATCCCAAGGTCATTTGGGAGACACTGCTCAGTCCATGTGCACGTGTGCGTGCTTACTAATGCAGTGCGCACTGTCTCGTCACTTGCACCGCTGCCTCGCCGAACGTCTTCATTGAGTAAGCGGTTGACCACATGGTCAAATGTGAGATCTGCAGTGACTGTCGAATCGAGTGAGATGACAAATGAATCGTACGATTTGTCGAGACCAGTAGTAAGTGCGAGAATCCGGTCTTCATCATCCACAGTGACACCAATATCCTCCAAATCCAGAGCCATACCCTTGACACGACTAATCCAGGCAGACATAGCCTCTGCCGTACCTTTTGTCGCTGTCAACAACTTCCGTCGCAATGCCATCCTGGTACCTAGGC
>JRHT02000013.1:108563-420309 GCA_011800875.2 Suillus brevipes Sb2 | reverse complement strand
TCAAAAGGCAGAAATAGTGGAAGACAAATCTACTTGCATACTGTCATTATCAACACATCAGTACTCGAGCTCAACAGATGATTAAGACACTCACGTCCTGTCAAGGGATCAGGGATCAGCGACGCGTTTGGTCAGCGAGGCTCGAGCTCCACAGAAGTTCAAACCACTCACAGACTGTCAAGGGATCAGCGACGCGTTCGGTCAGTGATGCTCGAGCTCCACACAGGTCCAACACACTCACCCCCTGTCAAGGGATCAGTGACGCGTTCGGTCAGCGAGGCTCGAGCTCCACAGAAGTTCAAAACACTCACAAACTGTTAAGGAATCAGCAACGCGTTCGTTCAGCGAGGCTCGAGCTCCACACAGGTCCAACACACTCACCCCCTGTCAAGGGATCAGTGACGCGTTCGGTCAGCGAGGCTCGAGCTCCACAGAAGTTCAAAACACTCACAAACTGTCAAGGAATCAGCAACGCGTTCGTTCAGCGAGGCTCGAGCTCCACAGAGGTTCAACACACTCACCACCTGTCAAGGGATCAGCGACGCGTTCGGTCAGCGAGGCTCGAGCTCCACAGAGGTTCAATACACTCACCCACTGTCAAGGGATCAACGACGTGCTCGGTCAGCGAGGCTCGATCTCCAGAGGTTCAACACACTCACCCACTGTCAAGGGATCAGCGAGGCTCGATCTCCACAGAGGATCAACACACTCACCTCCTGTCAAGAGATCAGCAATGCCTTAGGTCAGCATGCTAGCATAGATGATCAGATGTACTGCCTACAAGTAAGCGTCGAACATAAATGAGTTTTCGAAAATTCCTACAATCTCACTGATAAATGTGGAAACCATCCACCCAAATCGTCTATAATATCACGATCAGTTTTCCCAAATATGCGTGATGAGATTGTCTGAGTGAAATCGAGATGCTTTGCAAGCGACCTTGATGCACAGCGAGTTACTATCTCTCGCCACAGGTGAATGAGATTTGGGGAGTTACCAATTGACTGCATATCTGATGCACAACTCCAAGTTGGTCCGCTGAGTTGAGACAAACATCTGTTTGAGTGTTTCATCATCCAGGATTTCAGCAGTGCATTCGATAAGCGGCCCGCAGTCTGCATGATCTTTGTCCATATCTAAACGGACGAGAGTGAAAATGAGCAGCAAATTTATTAGCAGCTCGAGAATTGATCGGCTTACCAGGCAGGCATATGTGACATCTTGGAGGACGTTGGTTGTCCTTGCGGTTGTACAAAAGCTTTATTTGTGGCCCATTAACAAATGCTTCTTTGACATGCTGCGGGACCAGCACTTCAGCAGCTTTTCTCGATACTCCCTTACTTATTAGCTCTGCAAATCCATCATCGTAGAGAGCGTCAAATTTAGTGAACAACACTATTACTGGAACTGAGGATTGTAAATCAGTCGATAATAAACAACGGCAGATCCAAAAACTTACTGCTTCCAGTGTCACACTGCGAGAAAAACTTGACTTCTGCTTCTGTGAAAGACCTGCCATCCTCGTCCATCGGAATGCAGTACCTGTGCCAAAGACGTGAGATCGCGCACGCAAAAAAATTGACCAGCTACCATATGACATGGATTTGATCACTCAAACAGATCTGCTTAGAACGGCTTGCAATAAAAGCCTTCACCTTGTCAAATTCGGAGTGTCCTCCTGCCTCAAACCCGCATGAATCGTGAAAGATGAATCCTGGGTTGCTTCGAAACACCATTCCGTTCTCGATATCATGCACTCCGCGCTGAAAACTCGTCGAGTAGTGTTGCCAACCACAATGAACACCCCCCACCTCTCTGGATGCCATCAACATGGCAGGATCGATCTGGTTTGCAATGGTCATCGGTCGGTCTTCATCATGATCCTAGTACTACTGACGACATGTTCCGCACCTTTTCCCCAGCACTGTTATATATTTGTGGGTTCTCCGTTGTCTTGCAAACCCTCTGGAGGATAGTGGTTTTTCCTGCGTTCGCTCTTCCTATGATGAGGATTCGGAAACGCTTGAATTTCTTTCTCAACGTTGAAGAATCCATGATGGAGGAAGGTAACAGTGTGTGAACCTCTTGAGCGCCCGCGATAATATTAACTTGAAGGAACATCTTCCTCCGAGTCTCCGAGATGGTTCTGGCTAGTGCCCAGAATAGCTTCTGCACACGGTTGCCTTCAAGCTTCAAGTTCCGCCGATTTGATTGCAAACTCATCAGACCGCCTGCGTGTGTATAATGACTTGTCACTTGGCCAGCTGAAATCAGGACTCATATCTGCTTGGGCTAAAGGTTATGATACAGTAGGTGCGTTATCGGAAAGCGAATGTGAAAGGAATGAGACAGATACGAAAGAAAAGATGCGAGGGGAAATATGATGCATTGATGGGCGGAAAGGATATTAATGCCTATTAATGCACATTGCAGACTTGCGTCGGAGTATTGATTCCGATATTCAAATTGGCGGCGGTAGTGACTACGAGAACACGAAAGCAGACATCTCACATTATGATAAGTAATTAGCGTACGCGTAAGAAGGAATGCATGCAAAAGGGCGTCCAGATCAGCTGAGCAAAAATCAATCATTCGCAAGCATCTATGCCAAGCATGGGCCAGCTCAATCGCCGCCCCTCACACCAGCAGCAGGACAAACACTCGCTACAATCTCCTTAAACGCCCTATCATCCTCATTCCTCTCCTTGGTCTCCTTAACAATAACCAGCAACACAGGCCTCTTTCTCCTGTGCATTTCTATGTCATCCACATCGCTTTCAAAAGCTGAGGATGTGCTGAAACAGTTGAGCGCTCGGAGCACCCTGCTCGTGAAACGCGAAGGGGGGGTGGGTCGGGGTCGCACAGATGACGAAGATTGAGAAGGAAAGTAGGTGCGTGTGGGAGACGGCCAACGCCAGAACATCCGTGTAAGCACCATCGGCATGCGAGATGGCGTACGAGCAGTTTCACGATGGGGATTGGGATTAGGGTGGATGATAGTACGTGTCACAACAATGTCGTCGTGGCCGTATACGTCGACAGGCATGGGGGAAGTGGCGCGCGTGTCCACAGTAGAAGTAGAAGTACAGGATGAGCACGATCCCTCCAAATCAGAACCTCCCTCCTCAAGAGGATCGACTGCTTTATGGTCCAGCCATACATCACGCGCGCTCGGTCGGTCGGTCCTGACGCAAGGACCCTGCCCCGTTATCAGTTTTGGGGCACTGGTGTTGAAAAGTGAGACGAGTCTCTGAAGAATGGAACGGAGGTGAGCGATAATGTTAAGAAATGAAACCAAAGGAAATACTGACTGTACGAGTACGCCGCAGCGGGTCAAAACGCTGTGCATCCAGGGGGTTGTAACGTGAGTGATCCATTTCAATGTCTATACAATAAGAAGAGGATACAAGTCTTGGAGTCTGATGCAAGCTAGAATTTCAGGGTGCGAATGAGGGAAAAGATGATGACCTCTCATCATTGCGAAAGCAGTATTTAAGCAAAAGTCCCTGTGGACATGTAAATGTGGACGATAGATTGTGGACGATAAATTGTGGAAGCAAAGCGCGCGCCACTCACCGTGCCACTCCCGATGCTTTTGTTCATTTGCTTGGATCTGCCCGCTTGCGTGCTGTGGAATTCACCCACAGCACTCCGAGTCAACCTGTTTAATCCTAGTGTTTGAAAGCGTCATTCGCAACAGAACGTGTCGTCTGACCGAGAAGAAGAGCTGCTATACACTAACACTTAGCATTGAAAGATATGACTCAACAGGTTTACGAGGACGTTCTTTCTTATGCGATCATTGTGCTAACAAGATATACCACGCGCAGTCCATGTACGAGCTTCGAAACGGCCCCCAGAGGTCGTACGCGCAGCGGGATGGGACAGAACCTGAGTTTGAGATACGAAAGGCGAAGGGAGTGGCGGTGCCGAGGGAGCAAGCGCGACTGATTGCGATGAGTGTTGGGGAACCTATGATATCGTCGTGACGTGGTCCTTATTGTCATTGTGACATCGAGTCACTGATGTACTAGGTGCCACCTAGACAGGAAACAGGTGAATGGCATCATGGTCAGGCGTTTCAAGACGATACTGGCACGAGGTGATGATTTGCTTACCTGGGACAATATGATCACAGGCCGTTGCTAGCCGAAGGGTTCGACGATGCTGTGATGATCTTTCTCAATGATATAGATGACGAAGGTCACCAAAGATAGCCCAGAAACCGCTGCACGAGAAAGCACTGTAGACGGTGGCATCAGACGAGATATCCTACATCTTCGCTGAAAGTAAATGTCGGAGAAATTCTCTTCAGACACCTACTACGGCCGTGTGCAATAATGTTGAGCCCTTGGGAGATTCGATTTCGTGGAGAAAACATAAGCGAGTATTATGTAATGTTATTCAGTTGTTCTATTTTTAAAGTTGTTTCAGTGGCGGCTGCCACGATTAAAGCTTAAAGACTTGGTCCTTCGAACTGCGCCCACCAAATTGACCGTCCTGCTGGTATGCATCAGTAAATTGCTCAAGTCAAGTCTAGTACGTTGTATGAAGCATTATATCCCAGAAGCTGAAACAAATAGAAGCACGGAAGGCCATTTACACGTGAGGGGCCAGTCCGCATTTGAGATTGAGATTGAGTAACTTGAGAAAGGTGTAGGGAGCTTTGGGGCAAATTGCTGTCTCAACAATGGCATGTGTGCATCTATTCCACCGCGTACCAATTTTTGACATACACATTCAAGCAGGCGGAAGAAATACTGCCCATAAAACACAGCTCAAGGCACCCCACAAAATACTCCACGTGACCCATGCTTTCCCCCACTTCGGAAGGTCGAGCATGAGACGAGCAGCAGCCCAGTACGTGAGTGGAAGAGACGGGAGAAGCCTAAGTGATATCTGAACGTGAGCATTGAATGTCAATATCAACGCGAGCGCCAAGGCGTGGAGTACGTGGGGCAGTAGGGACGGCGATAGAAATGGAGAGTCAAGCTGAGGGGGATGGACGTCATTGTTCTTGGAGCGGATCCACGGTGCGATATGAGGAATAATAGCAGGCAAGTTCGACAGATAAAACCAGCAGAACGCGAACACGTGAAGCAAGGCAGGAAACGCTAACATGAAGTTTGGTATGTTGGAGACAGTCCAATATCGCAAGAAGCCAACGTTCCAGTATTTGGATTGCACGTGAGAGTATATCGAAGGGATCCAGTTGCTCGTACACCAATCTGGGATGCGTGTTGCTGATGGCTTGCAGAACCGCAGATATGCGATGGTATTGTGGTGGATAAAGGGGACCAGAGGCAATGCAGTCAACAACACGCATTTAAGCAGACGCCTAGGAGTAAGCTGGCATAAATGCGTTAACTCAGATTTCATGACTCCGATGCTTATGCTTACTAGATCTTTCTGCCGTGTCAGCAAGGGCGTGACTAGCATACCCCATAGTATGAATCCAGACAAGAATATTCCATTGGACCTGAACATGCTTGCCATTGTAAAGCATATAGATGCTGCAGCCCACTTGGAGCGAGCACATGCCAGCATGCCCCGATACGAGAGATATGTGAAGAACGGTTCGTTGTAGGGTGCCAATTTAAGCGCAGCGGGGCTACTCGAGAATACGGAGAGTGCGGCTGATAAAAATGCCAGGGAATGTGAACGGAAATGATGTAATGATAGGTCATACAGCACGTGTGTTGAGTCGCACACTACGGCCATGCCTGCTCCACCTCGAAGAAGCGTCCCCCAGCTGTTTGAACCTAAACCTGCCAGGCCCTGTAGGTGGTCCAAAATGCGCATCAGCAATGGCAATCCGTTGAAGAATGCCCACTCGTGTTCATACACGTATCCTTCTCTTGCTATGTGCGCGAAATGGAACGCATCCCAGCGAAGGAGGACAGAGGATGGGGGTGTCCCGCTAATCCAGATACTTGGTGATGCATCGAACAGTGGGAGAAAGTACGCAGAAATCAAAATTAATATCCAGACTGCAAGTCGCACCACCACAGAAAGGGTCAGTAAATGCCTCGTTGCTGATTGCATTTTACTGATCAAGCTTCTGGAGGAGGTCGTGTTGTTTGTCCCTATTTGCAAAGTAACTAATCAGTCAATAAAGTTTGCGTGTAAAACTTATGTAATCCGATCCACTTTTAGATGCGAAATCATACTTTGCAAACCTTGAATAAGCATGACCTGCTGCCAGCCGAACGCCGGACGACGTTTAACTTTCATTCCCTCAAGCGTCCGCGTCAGGCGTCAAGCTTTCAAGCTTCAGTGCAGCAGTGAGTTCTGTGGTTTGCCGTACGTTGCCAAACCTGTTTATTTAGTATGACTGACCACATTAATAGGTTATATTTAAACGTGCTTTCTCACCGAAAGCACAGTGGTCCCAACTGTCGTGTGAAGTGTATTGCTATCAAATCACCTGCTAATTGATGTCGCCCAAATCCAAGGACTTCAACTCCAAACCAAAGATACTACAGATGCCCCTGACGGCACCTGTGAGCTCAACGACTGCTATCAGCCCTGTCATGCAGCCACCTTTAACACTCATTGAGTTTGTGACTACTGTTCCGACACCACTTGCTTCAGAGCTAGTTATCCTTGCGCCATATATTCAGGCCATACGGCACTTCGCACAGATTATCAGCTGGGAGTCTTCATGGGAGGAAAGTTGGCTTGCTCTTGCCACATGGTGGGCGTTCTGCTTGCTCTCCGAACCAACCCTAAGGTATGCGTGTTCTACTATCTACGCATTCTGACTGATTTGAACATCGGGATTCACCAGGTTCTTCTTACCACTTGCAGTCTCATTCGTTCTCGCACTGAGACGGTGGACATCATCCACTCACGTATCTTCGGCAATCACGCCGCCGGTAGTAACCGATGGCGCCCTTCACGCTCTTGTATCTGATTTAACGACCATTCGCGCCCTGCTTCCTTCATCGCCTCTCGTAGAATCCCCCCTCCCTCCGTCCTTTGTTCTCCTCCGAGTGCTCGCTTTTATCTATCTGCCCTACCTTATTCTCACATCTTTCGTTGGTCTTCGTATTTGCATCGCATTATGCGGCACCATGTTCATGATTCACAGAGCGCATTGGGCCAGACATGCCCGAGCATCCATTACGCGCAGCGCACATATCAGATGGGCGTTCTATCGGCTATGCGCATTTGTCTCAGGAGTGCCGCTCTCGCCACCCGCATCGCCCTCTCCCTTGGAAGCTTCTACCAAGATACGCCCGGCATCTGTGTTAGCGGATGATGAACCCAAGCCTTCTCCACCTCTCCGCTTCCTGTTTACAGTATATGAAAATCAGCGGTGGTGGATGGGTCTTGATTGGACAGCTGCTCTGCTTCCTAATGAGCGCCCATCATGGTGTAGCTCCTCCCTAGTTCCATTAACCCCACCCTCAGTCTTCCCTCTTCCCGCCTCCACAACGGCATACGTTGCTGTCGGCAAGAACGGTCGCGCGAAACGTGTTGCCAGCTGGATGTGGGAAGAACCTGAATGGCGCGTTATCATACGCAAGGAAGGCCAGGGGGGTGTCTGGCGAGTGGAGAAGACACCTCCAAAGGATAAAGACGGACCTGATGAATCTACCGCAACTCGGATGCTACGCGCTGCACGCGGCCGCGACCTGAACACGAGCTCGAGTGGTCCTGCTGAGTCACCCGAACCAACTGGCGAACAGCATTCCAGCAACCCCTTCCTCGATTCTGCATCCGAAGACGAAGCTGTCACAGACCCTGAGGGTTGGTTGTATGGTGATAATAAATGGGAGGGTGCGAGCTCGAAGGGAGGAATGGGAAAGTACACGCGCTTTCGGCGGTGGACTCGTATTGCTGTTCTCAGTGAGACCGTCGAACTTGTGGGTCCAGGCGATTTGGGGGTTGTGCGCGATTCTATGGAGCTCAGCGGATATGGGACTGCCACGAGCTCCATTTTTGGCAGCACGGGCACTCCGTCTATAAGTGCCATCTCGCCGACGTTGAGTTCATTTTCGGATCTAGACATGCAGAGTACGGTAACAGCGCCAGAACCGCAGAGGGATGTGAAAGACGGACAGGATGGTGGCAGCATGCGGAATATGCTGAGACAGCGACTGAAGGCTGTTGTAGAAGGGACGACACATTGATAATAATGACCTTTTGTAATACTATCTGTTTTTTGTAGGGAGTTGATCCATCTATGTAGCCATCCGATATTGGAATATTTAGTTTCACGACCTGCATCCCACTGTCACACGAAAGGACAATCATATCGAAGGAGTTATTGTAGCAGAAGAAATCTAGCTCGAGTGTCGCCAGACTTTCACTGTCCCATCTGCGCTACCTGTAACCATCTCCCCAGGGTCTACTGGGTGATGCTCTGTCCAAGTGATCACCTTGTCATGAACTTTTGGCGGAGGATTGGGTTGCAAAACTGTAGCCTAAAACAAACGTAAGCACGGTAATAACATTCGTGAACTTGAATGCTCACATCAACCAAGTCCCAAGCCCAAACGGCACCGTCTTCATCTCCACAAACAACCGTTGCTTCTGCATATCCAAAGCATGCTCGGCAGCGATATGATGTGTGATTGTGGCCAGTGAAAGCATTGAGAAGTTTACCACTGGTTGTATCAAATAGCCTGACATGCGAATCAAGGGTAGATACGAGAAGCGTAGTGCCATCAGATGAGGGGATAGCGGAGGTAACAGGCTCTGCGAGACATGATCAACATGTGTTTGATGAATATCCACGGGACTTACGTCCTATGAAGTCTGAACGTAGTTCGCCTTTACGTAGATCATATGTTCGGACATGTCCGTCTACAGAGCCTGCAATTATCGTGGTTGCATCTACGTGTAAGGTTTGCACGGCATCGCGAGCTTCTTCGAGTACTTGAATCGGCGCACGTGCTGGTGCCCTGTCAGGAACAGTTTGATATTATCCATGAGCCCAAACAGTTCCATGCTTACCGCAAGTCCCATAATCTTACTGTGGAATCATACGAGCCTATGATAAAGCACGGTGAACACTATCATTTACATGTCAAGTGAAGGGTATCGTCTCACCACTCGCCAGCACAGTCGCATCTGCATTAAGCTCCACAACATTCACCTTGCCCATATGGCCTGCCATTCGACGTGTCGTCACACCCGCCGTCACATCCCATACGAAGACAGAGCGGTCTCCTCCAGAAGATGCAAATTTTGTATTGTCATGACTCCTAAACATATTATACGGTCCTATTCGTCAACTTCAACAGAAGGCAAGAAACTGCGGATATGACTGACACAGATATGGAAAGAACCTCGTATCCATGGGCTTCAAACTTCTTGATCTCGGTACCAAGGTCTGGATTCCAGAGGCGTATCGTGCGATCCTGTCCTCCACTTAGGACGTATTTTGCACTTCCTTTGGCATATCGAACGACATGAACAGGCCCTCGGTGGTTCGAAAGTGTTTTATGGAGCGTTCGAGCGAGTGCTTGTGGACCTCGTGAAGGAGCCATTTTATTCGTGACTTGAAGCCCTCGCAAAGTTGGTAACGGGAGGACAGGCCAAATTTGGAAGTTCCTCGGATCCACCCAGTCTGTGAATTTCCGGCGGGCCGGTGCAATGATTAAGATGATATGCTCTTACTCATTCCTCCCCCGTACTGCCATGTCCAAGCACCGACTGTCCCCAGCGCCTCTGCCGCCTGCAAAGAGGCTACACAACACTCGAATCTCGTCGCAGGAGCATCGGCTTATCACAACATTTGACAATGCGCTCTATGATGAGCTCATTCTGTTCATCTTCTCCTTCCTGAATTCCCGAGATCTATGTGCTATGCATGGGACGAACAGAAACTGTGCGAGGCTCGCGAGCGACAATCAGGTATATATTTGGTTCAATTGGGAAACAAGAGAATGAATGTTGAACACACTCGAATCGCCTACTCCGGTTATGCTTGTAGCTCTGGAAAGCCCTGTTTGTCAGAGAGTATGGCAAAACACGGCTGAGGGGAGGCAAGGGGTTTTATCATCGGACTGATGGAAGATCAGTCAAACCGCTTCCCTCGAGAGTATCTACGTCATCAGCCGATGACGCTCTGGACTGGAGGTGGATGTACCGCATCAGCTCGAATTGGAAGAATGGTATTTCTCACAATTAATATTCGCCTGCTTTCTCATACATGTCTAGGACGTTGTGCTGTCGAGAAGTTCACTGACGCCGATGGAACAACTCTAGCACGAATACCGGCCTCCCCGCGTCAGCACGTTATATTGGCAGGCGGGTTCACCATATCGTCGTCGAAATCCCGTGGATCCTCCCTGCTAGTACGGGGCAACAATGGAGAATCGCGCACTCTGCTGTGCAGGTCTATTCTAGCTACGTCTATAGCAGAAATATCTGCTATAGCACTCGATCAATCTCCGCCTTCCTTATCTTCCTCGCATATCATACGCCTTGCTGCTTTCTTGACAACTGGAGAGTTCAGTATTTTTGAACATGATCACTCTTCCTTGTCCTTAATCACCACTCCAAAGCAAACCTACGTCCCTTCGGCCCCGCACCGTGCTTCTCCGGTGACCCACGCAGCTTACAATCATCCATTGCTAGTCACGTTGTCGCACTCATTCACGCTCATGATATATGACCTGAGCAATGATTGTATTACCCACACTCAGACACTCACGTCTTTCACCAGTCATCCGCCCACGTCGCTCGTACTTTCCGCCATGCCTTCGGCGGCGTCATACAAACTTATCATGGCCTACGCCATCCCCGTTTACCCTGCTCACTGGAGTGTCGGTGCCACGGAACTTATTATATCTCCGTCGGGCATTTTACCACGTAAACGGCCATTCGCTACGTCCTCCCGGGCCAGCGAGTCATTACCACAGGGGGCTTTTGAAGTGAGCGTCACCAGGTCTACCCGTGCTTTTGATGTGCCGCAAGGGTGGATAGATGAGCAGAAGCTGCAACTTATGCGTGACCAATGGGGCCGGAAAGTGAGACGAGTCGCAGATACACAAACGGATGGGAAATGGGTTGTTCTAGCCCCTGGAGATGTGACCGATATCTCTCCAATATCCCAAGCGTCTTCAGAAGGCCAACAGGGACATCCACAGACACTCCCATACATGTCACCTCCGAGCCACACATCGAATCACCTTCAATTATACCGCCTTCATGTGCCCCCGATCTCGAGTTCCTCGGTCCATACAGCGAGATTGACGTTTGTCCGGTCTCTGCATGGACCTTTGGGCTCTGTTTCTGCGCTGTCTCTTGCAGATGGGCGCTGTGTCAGCTTGAGTTCAAACGGAGCGATTTGGGTGTGGGACCTTGAGGGCGGAGATGGGACTGAGGTCGCTGGGCCTGTCGAAGGCGGCTTTGCAGGAACACACAGTGCAAGTACATATGGTACCATTGCATTTGATGAGCGAAGAATCGTCAGTGCTGGTGCACGGGGTATTGAGGAACGACGGTTTGATATTTAAATGAATAGTAGATTGTTGTATCTTTATTTTTTACTGCTCGCGTTGCAAGGTGTTTAATTGTTGTACCGTGGTCCTTCGGTGAATCGTTCAGGGGGTTGTCACTGCACATTGCATGCAAGAAACAACACACAAACGGCCACCTTTCAAACGGTCTAGCGGAGACTACGTTGTAACGTCGAGTGTGGCTCGTGAATGAAGCACACTCAACTTCACATTCTGCGTCGACCCTGAAGCTTGAAGAGCAGAGTGCCAGAGGGAGGGACACCGCAGCGAAAGCTCGAACCTCGGATAATTCAAAGTACTTCACCAGGTACGTGCTCTTTTGTGTTCTGCTCGATATCGTATTTAGAGACCGTTGACGCTTTGTCTGCACTGCTTTTGGCTCATCGTAAATGTCATTCGGGATGAAGGATGTTGGAGATGCGGTAGATGGGGTACTGAAAAAAGGGAGTGCATTGGCGATGAACCCACTGAGCAGCTGAGGTCGGTTCTCGCTAACCTGCTCCGATTCTGTCTTTGCGCACAGCGCAGTCATCGCGACGAAAAGCGCCGAGTCATTAATGAGTACCATCGCGTAGTACAATCTTTGTTCTTGAACTGGATAATTGGGCTTTATTCGCGTTCTTTGTCGTCATCAATCGTATTAGTATCGGGGTCGACTTGTAGCAGGACGGAGTCCGTCATAGTAGAGAAGTCGGGATCATATAAACGACAAAAAAATTGGAGGGCGCCACACTAGCACTGAGTCTGAGCTTTGTAATTTGATTGGGCGCCTAATTAGGCATTTGTAGTTAGTCTGCCGGCCTGTCACTAGTGCTCACTGGGCGTGAAGCCGCTGCGCAACTTGTTCATGAATCTTCCTTCCCAAAGTTCCCATGGTACTTTGCAATTGTATATGCCTTGGGCCCTTAGCCGAATTCTGAGGGTCCAAGTCTTGCTTGGCGTGGCTAAGCCGAGATTGGCGCCTAATGATGCGGCCACTGCTCAAAACTGCATCTCTTCGGTGGGCACCCGAGTAAAGTCTGTCTCAGCCTCGGTTAGCTTGTAATAGAACACGCTCAGCCAAGCCCAAGCGGGTATTTGCACGTGGGCTGGCCTTAGGTATTTCGATGTTGGGCCTCATGTTCCTCTTCGAACGGCTGTCTACGAGGTAGAGGTTCCCTTTTGTTGAACTATTGTCCCGCAAAAGAGTAAGCAATCCAAATGATAGCCTGGTATACGAGATCTGAATCTGACTAGGTTATTGCAAGCATGTCGCTTTTGACTGAAACGTCTTTAGTTCACTTCAGAGCGATGGATTCTGTCGCTGTTGTCAACACCAAACAGTTGGATGTTGTCCTTTGTACGATGAACTTCGCAAATTCTCTCTTAGAGATAGAGATCAACGAAGCTCGGACTGCCTTGCAGAAAGATGGAGAAGAGTTATTGAACATTGACTCTGTGGTTGACAGCCTACAGGCAGAGATCGAGGCGATACACATGCGCATGGCTGTTCAGCAAGAGAAGCGGCGCGCTGTGGAAACTCGCATCCTTCAAAACAGAGCTCGCATCAGCCCTATGAGGTTCCTTCCCACAGAAATCCTTCAGCAAATATTCAAAGCCTGTCTTCCCAACGATCGATATGTCATTCCCCACATACTGTCAGCCCCGCTTTTACTTTGCCAAATTTGTCGACGCTGGAGGGACATTGCACAAGCAACGCCAGAACTTTGGTCTTCTATTGATGTTCATGACTGGGGCGTCTGGACTGCAGATTTCTATACGGCGATGGTGGCCCGCTGGCTTGCAGCAGCACGCACTCGTCCGTTGGCCGTCAGTGTGGTGTGCCTCCAGAAATGGGATTGGTCTCGCCAGCACGATCCAACACAGTCAGGGCTTTTCCGCTTGCTTGCTTCACACTCGGCACGATTTCATGATCTTCATATACAAGCCAACCGTGGTTACATCGATGCATTCATTGCCAGCGGTTCTTACGCTGTAAAACACATCTTATTGTCCGTCATGCCAACGTCGTTTCTCGTCAACTCCGGACATCCTCTTACCCTTTGCACATCGAACATCACGCATGTTGCTCTTTGTGGAAAGGAGGCGCTCATTAGCCTTATTCCACGTGCCACATTCCCTCAAATTACCCACCTTACACTCGACAGACCAGGGGCAAACGTCGACTTCATGAAAATCCTCCTTGACTTCCCTGCATTAGTTGAGCTGAAAGTCAAGCTTTTCTTCCACGGCGAAAGCTTGGAGATAGTTAATCCTCCCCCTGATGCGATGACCCTCATCAAGCATCAGAACCTGGAGATATTGAGCATCTATCTATCAGAGGACGCGGTCCAGTTCGGGAATGTAGCACCCCTTGCTCGCATCTTTGATTGGTTGTCTCTGCCATCACTGCGAGAGTTGGCCTTTTTTGCCCTTTGCCCCGGTTGGGAGGCCACTGTCGACGAATGGCTTCCTGACTCGGTAAAGGTGTTATTCAGTGGGTCATCATGTTCCGACAAACGCCTCCTTTATCGCAATTTTAAACCCCCTCTGGACATGATGGGCACTCATGAACAGCTTAGGAACCTCGCTGTCGACTTGAAGGTTGATAGCGCAGAATTCGGCTGTCATTGGTATGACATTGTACCCTAGCACTTTTTACCTCATATATCTTATGTGCACGTCACGATATTAGGCTGGTAGATTTTTACTGATAGAGACAACGCAGCGAATACAACGAGTGGAGTTGAGATATTATGATTGACCTCTAGATCTAATAAAGTCTGTCTGTCTGTCCCACACTGCGCCAGAAAAGAATAGCGGGGCACCCCCGACAGCATTTACTTGTGTGATCCAACAATACCGAGCACGAACAAGCGCCTGCTGACAGCATCCGCGCCTTCAGGCATGATCTCTGTCATATCTATCCACCACTTGAGTTGGGCCCTCAGCTCATCTGCAGAATTCGTTTTGTTGAACATAGACCTATCCAAGAACACAGATGTCAGGGACAAGCCATTTATAAAGTGGGTTACCTACATTCCACGCTCTTGCAAGGCTTCCTTCAATTCTGGGAGGGTGAGGTCACGTCCGTACATCTCTTGTTTGAGCATCATATCGTCGGACGCAACGTTCTGAAGGTGGCGTTGTAGGCGCCACCGAACCAGTTGAAGTGGCCCCCAGGCGGGGATACCGACAATTCTACAAAAGCTCTAATGCAGGTTTGAAAATATACGTAGAGAAAGTACGCACCCGCACAATGCCCCTGCATTTTCTAGACTGAGAGTCGGAATGAAGCCAGAGCTTTCGCTTTCTTTCCGCAGAAGGTCGAATAATTGCCAGTTCCCTGTGAGGACCAGCCGTTGATTGTCGCGTGCCTTCGCAATGATGCGATCTCTTTGACCTGGAAGGACGCACGTGGATGGCAACATTCGAGGGACGTAAAGGGCGATAAAAGGAATGAGCTCCTCCATTACTACGACAACGATAACGAACGGAATGAGCCTAGAGGTGAGAGTTTAGAAAAAAATTAAGAGAGATGGACGGATGTGTACTTCAGTGCATCCTGCTCGAATGTTCTGATGAAACGGGACTCTGCTCGAGAGAGCGCTGCACCGCCAGAAGCTATACGCAAACGAATTGCTGCCACCTGTTTACGGTGTGTGTTTATGGCCTTCAGGCCTCGGAAATAAAATTTCTGATGGGGCCAAAAGAAATTAGGGGAGCAGACGCGTCAATGAGGTCAAACACAGACAAGGAGTTCGAAGGCTTGATGAGTGAAGCGCCTAATGGAACCGGCATCATGTGGAGCTGGTCGAAGCACTCCCTGAGCAGCTGCATCTGCTATGTCTTGCTTCGCTAGCTCGATTGCAGACGGAACAGAATCCGGTGTGCTTGATATCGGAGAAGGACGAAATGCTGGAAATGAGAGTTGTGCTTGCTTTGGGGATGTCGAGTTGGGCCTTGGTGTCGCGCTTAACGGTGAAGGCGTTTTCAACGGGCCAGGCTTAAGCTCTACCCGATGCTTGCGAGGTGATACGGCAGAAGGTGGTAGATTTGATGTATGACTGGACTTGTCATTGGAAGAAGTGGAAGTAGAGGCAGACCGTGCTAAAACTTTCCGCCTCACGCTTGCGTAGTGAGGCAGCTGTAGTCTACCAACAGCAAGACGTTGGCCCGAAAGTACCAAGTGTAGCTGCCGTGGTTTGATGGCGCTGGAGGTGAACATCATGTCAGTGTGCCGCTGAGCGGTTTGAAGGGCCCATACCTGTTCACCGCAATATTCTTAGTAAAGCGATGCATACAATGAGAAGCAACCCTAGCGAGTTTGTGGAGGATGGCTGCAGTGTTGCACAACTACTTAGCGCGACTTCTACTTTGATGTGCAAAACTCAGCGTTACTCAGTTAAGTCACAAGGTCACAACATCCGGTCACACTGGTTAATTGTCAATTTGCCCTAAAATCAATTAGAATTCTGTTCAATCATGGCAACATCATGGTGCGAAATGGATATTTTACGTTCATAGCTGTCCCGCTTCTGGATAACCCTCCCTTGATATCTGTCTGTGCGCGGCACACACCTCATCCCACCCCTTTCATCAGCTGTAAAATTGACTTCCACTGGCAAGCGCCCAATCAAACTTAATGCAATAAGTTCAATCATCCCCACCCCGTAATATAAAAAGGCCACTAGCGTTCACACTGCAGAGTGAACAAGCTCCACCGCGCGCTCGCAAACCTCATCAATCCCCCACCGCTCACCCAAACCATGTTTCAGGTCTAGAATTCCACCCACCTCATCACACGCCCGAAGCACCATATCGATGTCCTCCTTTGTATGTGATGCACTAGCACAGAACCGTGCACGAGCCTTCTCCAACGAAGTGGCAGGATACCCTACGACAACGACAACAATTGGTATTCTCCGCGCACGCATCAGACGTGCGAACAGCATACATTTGCCCGGGTTGAAGATAAGCAGGGGAACAATGGGGCTGAAGGGATGACCAGAAATTATGAAACCGAGTTTCTTCAGGCCTGCGTGAAGATAACGGCAGTTGAAAGCAAGACGGCGGATACGCATCCGAGCTTCGGATCCGTCTGCGAGGGATGGTTGAAGGTTTATCCACATTGGCAGCATGCTTGCAGGTGCCAGTCGTTGGAGCTCATCTGAACCTTCTGTTAGAGTGATGGTAGAGCTAGCAAGGTTGAGGGAATTTTGGGACTTGGACGGCTTTGGTGCCGGAGCAACGCCCATGATGCTCGCAATCGACGCGATAATCTGTGCGAGCACTGGGGGCGCCATTGCTTCCGCGTACGGACATGAGTGTCCACGCAGCCGGAGAGAATCAATAAGAGTTTTCGGCCCTGCGATGTATCCACCAGAAGCACCAAAGGATTTGGTGAACGTGCCCATCAAGACATCAATTAAACCAGGATGGATATTGAAATAGTCCGTCACACCGCGCCCATGGGGACCGAGTGCACCGATTGAATGTGCCTCGTCAACGAAGAGGTAGAACTTGAATTATGCATCAACATCATAACTGCCAACAGCAAATGCAGTTCGGACCTTGTACTTCTGCTTCAGCTCCACAATCCGAAGCAGGTCCACGAGTGTGCCCTCCATGGAGTACAACCCCTCCACGATGACCAAGATTTTCTTCCAAGGACGATGTGTCTTGGGTTGGCCCTGGCTTATCTCCTCACGCAGAACGGACTCGAGGCTTGACATATCATTGTGCTTGAACATCCGGATCTGTGCACCACTGTGGCGCGCACCGATGCGAATGCTAGTGTGGTTTAGTTCGTCAGAAATGATCAAGGACTTCTTTCCCACCAATGCAGGGATGAAAGTGGAGTTAGTGGCAAAACCCACAGAACTGACTAACGCGTCTTCTGTTCCCAGAAAACGTGCAACGAGGGCTTCAGCAAACAGGTGGAGCTCGCTGCTCCCGCTCTCAAGACGCGTGCCGCAGGTGGAGGCACCATAACGACGGATGCTCTCTCCGACTGCATCTGAGCAGCCTCCTCGTGTCTGGGAGAAGCCGAGGTAGTTGTACGACGAGATGTTCAAGGCGCGTGTCTTGGTACCGGTGTAGATTTGAGTAAGGTTATAATCAATGGAATAACGGTCGCGGATCAGAACAGTGCGGCCGGGGACACCTGCAATAGGCTGGCAAAAGCTGTCACCCACGCGACGCTGGAGCCGGCGGACGTAGAACGAATCAAAATCTGAATTCAACGGCGCGTATCCCTGTACGTGGCATCAAATGAATTGGATTTAACAATCACGATAACACTTACATTATGAGGCATAAGGTGGGTGAAACGAGACTTGGCAAAACACTTTCCGAAGAAGTCACGCACATGACCAAAACAGATGACCATGAGATAGCTTAAATAGGTGGTGAGTAGAACATAGTAGGGAGGCTCTTCGATTGTGTGGTCCTGGAAAGGTTTCGTGTAGTCATGCATAGAGACGCAACGATAGGCCTCATTCGCACAGTGACCAAACTCTGTGTGAACAGTAGGGAAGACCTCGGAGGTAGGAGATGTAAGGGGGTTCACGAGGCAGTTGTTCGTATCATCCTCGTCGATGGTTTCTTCAGATGAAGCTGTAATAGAGGATTGTGTATGAGTTGATGCTGCAGAGGAGCTGTGACTGCGAGCGCGGGTGTCTGCTTGCTGAACAGCAGAAAGGTACGACATTGCCGTTGACATTGATGGCAACTTGTTAGGTGATCTCTTCTGCCTGAAGATGGACGGAGAAGGGGTGGACGGATTCAAAGCGATGGGAGATGGCATTTTCTTGTCCTGTCCGACGAATAATCTTCCGGTTGAACCTCGACGACGAAACAACGAAGAGAATAGAAATGTTATGGCAACCTGTTCAAGTCATAATACATATAGATAACTCTCACAGTGGCCGTCGATCGAATGCGATGATTTGGCGCAATTTGATAAACCTGGCAAAGGGATTGATGACGGGGGCACCGTTCACGATGACGGGGCACAGAATCGTCTCCTGCTAATAAGTTCACTGCAGTGGCGTTTTGGATCCAGCTGACACGTAGCCACGGTATGAAAATAACACGAGCACCCGCGCGGAACGTGGCGTCACAGGAAACGATACAGTGACTACGACACCTATACAGTGGCCGCCTTTGAAGTTTTCGTGCTCGAGACGAGAACCGTCTTCTAGTGAGATCTCAGTATCGATTGAGACCAGACTTACTTTTGGGTAGCCTTCTCTAAACAGACACCATGGATGAATGAGGGTAATGTTTCCCTCTGCATGCTTCGGAGTGATATCGGTGCACAAACTTGGAAAGCCGACGGTGGATGATCGATATCCGGGGGGTACACCCTTATACGATTGGTGCAACGTTGCAACGTTGGTATCATGAACCAGCAAGGCCTGTGGTCCAAAATGAGTTGTTATCGAACATGAGTGATTGCAATTATAGAAGTATCGACTGTCTTCATTCTATTGGCCTGCTTACGGAAGACTGGCCCAATCATGGGAGCTGTGAAGTTGGCGCTCGCAAAGCAAAACAGCAACCGACCATCCGTCATGCATCGTGGGTCGTAGCTTGGCATAGCAAGGATGGTGGAGGGCGCCGACATCACAGGGTCTAAGCTCGCGATTTATAAGCCACTATGCGGATTCATTTTACGCCAGGTGAACCCAAACATGATGAAATATTGTATACAAATATATTAAATACATACCTGTGCAACAGGCTCTTGGGAACCGGAGTTCAATAGTGTAATACGCGAGAAATGAGCGACATGATTAAATCCAAACAACTGACTAGTAAGGGAATTTAAATTATGCTGTTGGGACTCCAAATAAGGACAGGACGAAAATAGGAAGAAACCTGAAACACAGACCCCCAACAACAGTTTATTAAGTGCTCGAATTTGACATGCCTTGATCAGCTTAGGTGATATAGTAATGTCCGGTGCATGGGTCCCGTTTGAGGGTCCATGTCGTGGACTCAGAAAGCGCCGCGAGATTTTGCTCCCAGATCGGAGGGGTGTCGATGGCGCTCTGCAAGATTTTGGTGTGTCTATAATCCGAAGTGATATAGGCGCGCAGGATTGGAGTGAACTGAACCTTGATGCTACTGGCGTCGCTGTGCTTCGCACTGAATTCTCTGGTGATAGATAGAGGAAAAATGACATACTCAACTTCCTTGAAGTATAAAATTGGCCTAGGCATCAAGTCTCTTGAGCCCTTTGGGCTCATGAAGCCTGCGGCTGGACATTACACTAAGGCCAAAAAAATATGGTAGTTACAAACCAAGTGCGATATCTTGAACGAATCCAGTATCGTTCCGGGCTTCTAGGTAGCCAGAGACTCCCTTTACAGGTTTCTACGAGCTATTCGTGAGCTGCCGGAACAGAGATTTTTTTTTTTGACTGACAGAGAACTGGACAACACAATTGTTTCGAGTCAATGTGGTTTTTTCACTATTCTGCACGATGGTGTTCGGTTGAGTATTTGAAGAGTGGATGAGTGTCTCTCACGTTGATCCCGACACAAGTTTCAGCATCAACAGTGTTCCCGTCTGCGACTTGTGGTCTGGAAAAAGCAAGTCTGTACGTTGGATGAGTACTGCTCATGAGTATGCTCATCGGCACAGACTTACTGGCTCGTGTAGGTTGCATGCATTCTGTACGAGCCTGGGACAAAGAGTCGTAGGTTATTAGGCAATTGGGCAGGAAAACAAAACCCACCTGTATGTCCGAAGGTGGTGAGCCTGAAATGGTGCGAGGTTCGAAGGCAACGAAAGTGAAAGTACGGATACTCACCAACATACGGCGGGAAAGCATGTCTCGTAGATGCCCTTCACGTCGCTATCGAAAGTCAACAGAAGGGTCACTTCCTTTCCGAGATCTTTCCTGCCAGACAGTTGAGTCTAACCTGAAAGTCACAAAGAGAGATATCGCAACGAGGCTCACGTCTGGAAAGACAAGTTTCTGACGAAGACGCGGGGGATTGCCATACAAATGCAGACTTGCAGTTGAGATCTGATGTAGAGGAAAGAGTGCCTAGATGCTTGTTGACTCACTGAGGGCTTGTATGTCTCGCGACCTGCCACTGGCTTAATGCACTGCACCTATATGGGCCCAGCACACTGCCCCGCTGCCAGTGCAGGTCACCCCTGCTTGGTTTGCGATAACTGTCATGGTTAACGTTCAGACACAACCTAGACTTTGTCACACGTCACAACGACATATATTTCGTGACACTTTTTCGACCGTTTTGTGTCGAAACACTACTAATTTGGTCAAAGTCACACCAAAATGCCATTTCAGACTTAATTTGTACCAAATCTGTACTGTTATCACTCCCACCGAGTTGCCCTCCGATGACAGGCACCAGCGGCAGTTACGAACCCCCGAAGTACCAAGAATTCAGAGCAACTGGAGATAAAAGGAACCAGGTACGCCCTTCAGGCTGGCACCACGCAGAACTTCCTTGTATCAATTAGTTCCCCAGCGGCAGGTACGGCGGCCCGGAGGCACGATTCGAAAGTCAATAGCACCAGCCAAACCAAGGTATGGGGTGTAATGTACCAAGTTCCCAGCGGCAGGGACGAAGGTGCAGGAAGGGTCTACCAAGACGACGCTGGATAAATAACATTAGACGGAGCGAGTTGAGGCATGATACATCTAGTATGTCTCCAGCGGCAGGTACGTATTTTGAAGGCACAAACGCGCCCAGTGTCAGGGATAAGTTGACGATATAAGGCAAGAAAACAGGCACCACGACCCTACGCTACCCGAGGCATAAAAGCCTTCCGCAAAGCTTGGAGCCCCTCACTCTCAAGCTATGTCAGACATCTTCGTCAGGAACTTGAACTTTCAGGCGTGAGTATCTTAGCACTATTGTGCTGCCCCACCTTTTTATCTGAACGTCTCGCAGCCACGACCTCGGCAGTCAGACAACGCTTTTACTCACTTTCGATGGCAACATGAAAGGCATCTATGAGAAATTCTTCCCCATAGCATGGAAGTGAGGACTCCCGCTTCTGTCTGTGATAGGTCACTAAACCTTGAAATAACTTAGGGTCTGCACATTCGGAAAGGAAGGTGAACCTTGTCCTATATTTTCCTGCTCGATTGTCAATTTACCTATGGCCTCTCGTCCTAGGCTACCACAACATGAGTGCGGCCTACACGAGCCAGTGAGTCTATACTTCCCAATGATGCTCAACTAACTAGACTAGTTCATCTTCCAGACTTGCATTTTTCAAGGCACAGGTCGACGGAGGGACCATTACTGAAGCTGCAACCTGCGTCAATATCAAAGTAAGCGACGCTCATTTGTTCTTTAGTTCCTAGCATGAATGTCAAGCTATCATGCAGGTCGGCGAAATAACGACTTTGACTCAGGATCACGGTGATGATGATGGTGATGAGGTCTTTCATTTTTCTGTAAGACTGCCTTTTGATTGAGTACTGTTTTTATTGCGACAGCTCACAGGATGACTGATGTAGGACCCTGTAGCTGGGACGGAAGGTTATATGCTGGCCAAGAACGAGACAGGGTTCGTTCAGGATATAGCAATTGGTTTGTAACTACTTTTTTTTGTCTCCTTCTTTCTCAGCGTATTATTTAAATCCAGGCTTTAAGAGCCCAGGAAAACTGATGCCTACGCCGGTGCTCTACTTCAGTGACGTTGGGTATGTCTTCCTCCCTTTATTTTTTCTCCTTGAACTTACAGTACAGCACAGAGATGGAAGTTGCGCTGAGGCTAAGTTCACTCCAAAGCTACGCGCCTACATAACCACGGACTTCGTGCAGACTGCAATCTTGCAACGCGCTATCGACACCCAATGTATTTGGGAGCAAGATCTCAGTTGTCTTGACTCTGAGGATACGACCTGGAGACTTGTATACGATAACTCTCACGGATACAAACTCACCAAGATCTAGAAATCTCAAATTGATGATCATGTATACTTGCTCTCCGAGTCTGTGGTCTGTATCTCAGAGTCAACTTCCCCCATCTTTCCGTAGTATTCTCGCTTGGAACCCCGACAGCACTCTCAACTGTTGTACCGCATTGAATTTGAAGTATTTGAAATATGTCCTTGCGTCGAATGAGATCTATATTATTTCCATTGCACTGGTAACAAAGCGCTCGTCCCCAAGTATTTCCAGCGATCTCTCGGGAGCCATGGCACAACTTGTCACCATGTAGCAAGACTACCAGAACCATCTAAAAGATCTAGTCATGTGCAGACTATATATTTCATTTCGACTGCGTTGACTCCACATTCATTTGCCGCTCACCAGCAAATTATGACCACCGTCAAACTCGACTCACAAATCCTTGAAAAAGATGCGAGCACCATCACGGAACAACTTAACATACAATCGCAACAAGCTACCGCGAGGACACTACAAGCTCTTTTTCATCGGAGCAGCACGCAATTAGAACCCATCAACTACAATCCCCCTATTTTCTCATCACAATCATTATCAATTGCTCCCAGCGACACAGACGCCGCCCCACAAGACGTCACTGACTACCTCGCTAAGCTCGTTCGAGCAGCACAGCAGACCGCAGAATCCCACTACTGCGGAAGCTTTGTTGCGGGACAAACCAGCGAAAGCGATGAGTTCGCGGATATTGGCGTGTGGTTAGGGAAAGGAAGCTATCAAAGAAATCACGAGAAGGAGATCTTGGACAAACTGGGGCTTAGTGCATGGACAGACGCTGAGGTGAGTGTCGGTGTCGGTGTCCAAGATCTTGATCATCACCGCGTCTAACCGTGGCACGTTCTCGCGCAGATAGATCGGATGGATGGGCTCTATGACGAGAAGCTGCTGTCAACAAAGTTAGTAGAGGGTTCAGAAGCGAGCTGCATTGGAAAGCTGTTGAACAGCCTTGAGGACTGTCACCGGTTCTTTGCGCGACGTTGCCATGATTCGAATTTCGCTTGCTTTCTCGTGGGCCGGTCGGAGGCTGGTTGGTGTGGGCTGGCGAGCATTGGGGTGGCGTCTTGAATGAATGAATACCGACGGGATCATTCTGATGGCGTGCAATGTGGCGGTGAGAGCGATCTCAGGAGGGTTTGTGGGTCCATGGTGTATATGATACAAATGTTTGGCACAGCCACCACCACTAGTCCTCTTTATGTAAAGCTCTCATTTGCAGTAACTTCACCTGTAAAAGTTAGCTCTGCACGTTTCACTTTTCTATCATATCATGCCAGGAGACCCGGAGATGGAGGTGGATACAACGCCAGCTACAGCGGAGGTCTCTCCAACTGTTTCAAACCTTGGACCTAGCACCCATGACCATATCCAAACCCTAACCGACTTCCACATCCGTCTTCAGTCTGTGCGACATATACCCTCGTTTCTATTGAGGCATCCATCTGGATCCTCGCTTTCTCATGAACCTGAATTCGCTTCTCCATTTGACCCAGCCGACCACGACTTTGCAGCTCCATTCCACACTACCCCGGCCCAGGACTTCCGCACCCTAAACGCCATAACGGATGTCCTGCGCTCTGAAAAAATACAAGAAGCGCTCAAGGTTGCCCGCGAGAGCGAAGACGCAGATAAGAGTGATCTTTGCTTGTTCCACAGAAATAGTCGCAAATGGAAGTAAGCACACATCCCTCTATGTAACGGTCGTACGTTATATGTGTATTGTTTTTTTATTCATCATGATTTTTCCCGGTTTTTTTAGGCGACCACTTTCGCCAGTCGGCTCGCCTCAGCCTTACATACCGTCACCGCCGCCAACATCATCATTATTCCCACCTATTGATGACGAGCTTCCGTGCTTGCGCGCCGAGGGACTAGTAGAATATATTCGAGAATTCAATAGAGGTGACATAAAGTTGCCCCCGAGCCCAGGGACGAGTGAATCTTTTCAGCCGAAATGCAGACTACGTCTATGGTCCAGGACCCACTCGCCACTTGGCCGATCAACGGATGAGCCGCTACCAAAGTTGACTAGTCCCGCGATCTTGCGATTCACAATCGAAGATGTACTTACATCTTACGTCTCTCTCGTGTTCACCCGCTTGGAAGATCCAGTCGTTGTAGAGAGCGTAACTGCGTTTGGTCCCAGAGAGATGGTACGGATAGGTCAAATTTTTCTCATCTGGTTTTCTGATTGTGGCTACAATGTACTTGCCACTTATGATTAGAAGCTGCCGCATATGCAGTCCGATTATCTCGCATTTCAAGTATTATCCCAGCATATTGCAAAAATGGTTCAGTCCCATCCACAAGTTCCCCTTCAAACTCTTATCGTAAGATATCAAAACTCTATCACTTTGCATGTGCTGATTGTTTATCAAGTCGCTTTTGGTGTCTTATCAGGGACTTTTTGTTGACCGGTGTACGAGTTGCGGACGGGTGCTCTCGGCCGAGGGCCATGTCCCTCCAGCTGGGCGACTGTGGATTCCTAGAGGCACTCGGCAACTTGTTGAGCTCAATGCTAACAAAACGGATGAGCCCGATCCCGGTGTCGTCATTAATCCAGACGCGACTCCCCAAACCGCGGATCATGCCGACGGTCATTGGGAATCGCGTCATGTTACATGTATGTATGGCTGATGCGATATAATCTAGGTGCTCGGAGCTTGGGAGATTGGGCACCGGTGACCAATCTATTCATTGCATTATGGACTGATTTCTGACATACGTAAAATCTGTGCGGTTAGGCTTGACCCTGAAGTCACTCCGAACACAACGTGTTCCTTTGATGGAGTGACGTTCTTGGAATAGCGTACTTATACGTACGTGGAGTTGCCTTCAAAGAGTGCTTATGCGCATGGCTCATCTCCATGACGAATCATTTTTATTTCAAAGAGTATGCATATCCAAGACGAATGTTTTTTTTCGAGCGCAATTCATTGTACTGCTTGAACTGAGCATGCTTGTGGCATCTTCATGACAAATTGCGACTTGCTGCGCAGTACTGACAGCCAAGATGATGGTCCAGACACAATCCAATCAGACACTAACATTTCACGGCACTATCACACTCTGGGAAGCTTTCATACTAAGCTGCAAGCGGGGTAGCATGTGGCCTGACCACGGACCGTCCCTCCCGTCCTTACGCTGGATGTTCAAGTCACCTTGCAACACAAAGGATCACATTGCATACGAATAAAATTTGAAACGCCACTGCGACAAAGAGATCTAACCAATTGAACGCGATCCCATGTGAACAAATTAAGTAGGCAAGGCACCAGGTTGATTGTCGATCATCTTCCCAGTTGTCGTGCTTCCCCCCCCTGTCAGTCACGGGCCCGTCGCTAAGCCATTGTCCTGCTTGACCCACTGGACACCAAATTTTCGTGTTTCCTCATCTTATTGTTCGTAAAGGCGTTTGCCCCGAAAATCTGTAGACAACTCCGCGAGGACAGTTTATGCCATTAAAGGTTTGCCACAGTCATTTAAGGTAAAATCTGGGTGATGAGGACCAAAACAAATAAATTGAGTATTGAAGTGCCAAGTGGCTTGTCATGTTGGGATCGGCGTTGGGCCAGACCCAAAGAGGCCAAAGGCACACGTTTCTATCTGGCAAAAGTAGATCGAAGGCTGCTCTTGTTGGGACGAAAAAGGCAGGAATGGACACGAGGCTACCAATCCATCCATTGCTCTGCGAAGATCCAACTTTATAAAATTTGGCAAGACTGTGTGTCCATTGTAGGTACCATGGGATGCATGGAAGCCAAGCGATTTCATTCACCTCTTTTATTCCTGGTTTATCATAGCTTGGAGTTTAAATATAGTATTAAGTTTATTTTACATCAAGGTTAAATGTTCGCCTCCTATATATCTTGCCTCTTTTTACCATAATTCATATCGTTTTCTGTCCCCGCATCGATCACGTCTGCCCTCAAATATCCTTTTTTTGCCTTTGTTTGCCATCCCAACTTTGACCGATATCAAGTCAGCCACTCACCCACAATCCACTTCCTCGTCCTTTCCTTCCGACTACTCTCCCAGTCCTCGTCTTTCCCCCACCTCTGAACTATTAAATACTTCTATCGGCATCATTTAGGTGAGGTTATCTCATCGACGCCACAGTTCATGTCACTTATCTCAATAGGAATGACCACACAATCCATGCCGGCATACGGCATTCACTCTGAGGACCCACAAGCACCTTCCAGTGGCGACGCCCATGTCCTCAGCAGTCCGACTCCCGCACCTCAGAGCTTTATAACCCCTCCCGGCTCATACCCACGCGTTCCTTCCTCCTCCATTGGCATTTTGCACGTCTTGGGTTATACCCCGGCCGAAGGAGAACAGAACACTTCCATCATCGTGAATTTCAATTGTACTGCTGACCTCGCTCCCGTGTCCCACATTCGTCTCGTTGTCGGTAGACGGGCAGTGGGTACAAAGGTCCGTGAGCTTGGGCCAGCTGGCTACGGGCATTGGCAGCTCGAGGCGACCGTTCCTCTCTTCTCCCGGCATAACTCTGCATCACCAAACCTGCCCTTGACTATCCAGGCTTTGGCCGATGATAAGAAATTAATAGACTCTGTCACATTCGGTGAATTTACATATTGGGAACCAGGTATGAATCCCATAGTATCCCGAGACAGTATTCTGACTACGGTGGCTCCAACAGAGCGTGAAAAAAATTCGAACACTATGATGCGAAAACACACACCTAGTCTCTCATCAAATAGTTCGGCCCTCACACGGGCTGCACCTATAGTCGCTGCTTCACGTTCGGAGTCGTCAGATAGATCAAGAAGACTGTCTAAGCCATACAGCCGTCCTTCAACCCCAACGTCGTCTTCAGATTCGGAACCCGGCCAGTCACAGGCTCAAAAATCATCGACGCGCCCTCAGCCACAAATGCAGGGTCTTCGTCGCATGAGGCAGGCAACCGACACCTCCGAAGACGGTGCCACTGCAAGTCTCGACATCATGGTCGTGCTTGACAGCTTTTGCTATAACTGGGATGATTTGGAAATGCAAGCTGGCAGGCGCCTTGTGCGCTTCTCACGCATCCGGGACGGGAATAAACTCCTCGTTTCGGCAGAGCGCATCTCACCGGGCGACTATGATGCAAAAGATATCGTCATCTCGTGCATCTACCGCGATGAGACTGACTCATGCTGCGTTACTTCCGTCGACATCATCCATTTGCTCCAGAGGCTCGTTGCCACAGAGTTTGTCGTTGAGGAGAAGAATCGTATTAGACGGAACCTTGAAGGCTTACGGCCCACCACTGTCTCGAAGTCGCGTCCGGGCTTTGAAGGTTTATTCCAGCGCATTATGGATTTTCCAGATCCGAAGCCGCGCAAGATTGAGAAAGATCTCAAGGTCTTTGATTGGAAGTTGCTTCCCCAAGCATTGGATAAGATCATATCTAAATACGTAAGTGGTGTTCTTCCATTCCTATCCTGTATTGGTTCACTCACTAAGGGACCCACAGTCCCTGAGTAACTTTGGACCTATCCCAACAAAGGAAAGTCACTCAGCTTCCTATCAGACGTCCACACAGCGGACCAACATACAGCCAAAACTGGAGTTCTGCCAATCATTTGGCGACGGCATTCATTTAGAAGGCTCCCAGCCTCAACTCTCACAGTTTTCCCAAGCGGCATGTTTGCGCCAATCACCTCAGCTAGAGTCACCCATTGAGGATTCCCTGTTCTACCATATGCCGGAAGATCATCTCCAGCCCGTGTACGTGGGTCCAGACATAGTTCCCAGGTACTATCCAGGCCACGAATCTTTCTTCGTCCCGAGCATGGATCCTTCGCACTACCCTGTAGACCCTTCGATGGCACTTGCAAATGCCCCGTCGCCCATGTCACCGCTTAGCGCTTACCACCACAGTCCGACTTGGGACTTGCAAAGTCGGGACAATGTCACCATCCCTTCAGGTGTACCTGCGGACCATCAGCAGCGTTCCGCCTTCGATTTCATTCCCTCCCACGATCCGCTCGACATGTACCCCATCCCCCAATATTCAATGCACACCTACGACTCGTTTGAATTCCAGACGCTACGAGAGCACAGCATGAATGCTTCCTTGGCTAGTCAAGTTGCATGATCATTCATTCCACTCATCTGTGTTATACATTACCTTCGCGTCATCACTTATGTGCTCTATCCTATCTTTATTTTTATCTTGCCATCTTATTGTATCATCACTCTTTTCGTCTCTGGAGAGCCACGGTTTGATATTCGTATGGCCGATTGTAATTAGCGTTATACCTCTCCTAGTTGTCCGTATGTACTGTATTGGCATGTAATCCATCGGGGCATCAATGTAAAATGTATTCAATAGAAACAGCGAAGTACGAGAAATAAGTGTCAATGAGAACAGGAATCAAACAGGTATAACACGTAGATAATCCAGGAATGAGATACTAAAAGTAGGAAACTAAATCATACAACAAACTGACTATATTAATATCAACCTCGACGACTGCGTGTAAGGCTACCGAATCGCGACGACAAACGGCCTTTGATAGAATTCACACTGCCTATAGTCGACATCGCCGCCACAGAGGCGCCAGAGTGTGCTGGGGCTGTGTTTCCAACCGTGATCAATGAATCCCGTGGAGAACCTGTGTTAGTATCACTCAAAGCATCTCGCCACCCAGTCAACACTCCGTTGATACCGTGGCGAGCGACGTGTGCGGCGTGCATCTGCAACGGGGTGCGCTTGGCACCTTCATGATGATGATGAGAGAGGGGGGGACGCGAAGATAGGGGTGAAATCGGTTGAGGGCTCATGGATGAGCCGCCGACTGAAAGAGGGAATCCAAAGGACGGTCGTCCCGACGAGTTCGACAACGACCGTTGATGGGAGCGACTGTCAAACAACGAGCTTTGGTCCTGAATCCTTATTGAGGCGGCGGACGACTGTGGGAGATGTTGGAAACCGTTTTCTGCAGCTATACGCTGGATCTCTTTCGCAAAGTTTTTCCTGAAGAGCTCTTCCAAGGTTTGGTGGAACCGTAACATCTCTTGTGGACAGATCTGGCCGTGTAATTTCAGGCAGCTGTCTGTCACCCGCACCTATAATCGCTGGTAAGCAAATTGCGCAGATTTTCGACAGTGATCTTCAAACATACCTGGTCATCTATCGCAGCTCTGAGACGGTCGATCATTTCCACCCTATCAGGGTGCTTGGTAGCGTACGCAGGATCAAAGAATATTTCGCGATAAGCCGGAATTCCATCCGCAGGTGGGTCAACAGCTCCGTTGAGGCTCATAGAAAGAGCATTTGTCGAAAACACCTGAGCAGTCTTTGAAAGAGCGGCATACCGCAGGTGGAATGAGGCCAGTTCCCTCGACCTTTGCTCGACCTCATGAAGAGCATTTTCGACAGGCGATATTTCGGCTACTTCCCACTCTGTGATGTCTGACCTCCGAAGAACAGTTGGGAAAGCTTGTTCGGTAGTGAAGGATGTCTTCTCCAGCCAGATTTCCTCATTGCCATCGCGATCGAATTTCGTTACTTGCTTAGTAGAGCTGAAGACATTAATGGCACTGTCCGGAATTATGAGCTGCGCATAGTTCATCGTTACGAAGGAGCTTACCTGTGTTCGTAGTAGTTACGAATGGCCAGTGGGACATCGGGACTGGTGAAAATAGGAAGGGATCGGTCCGGCTCCGGAGTTACAGCAGTACATTGGATATACTGATCATTTCCAAATCGCTGATCCACTGTGGGATCGACCTTTAGTAACTGAGCTCCCGGGTGTTTGTTGAGCAGCCGCTCGCAGAAAGTGCCATATTTCTCCCATTCGTATCCACGGTACTGCACACAGAATCGTCAATAAACATATCGAAGACACGTTGTGACTGACGTACAATGAATTGTTTGTTCCTCAAGGCGTCAGGGAAGTCTCCATAGAATACCACTCGGAAGTAGTCTGAGTAGTAACGCTGGTCTGTGATGATATGCTCATACAATGCAGCCTGATGACGTAATATTTCTGCCAGCCGCGCACTTGAAGATGATTGCAGTTAGTCAATAGACAACGAAGCGACGTGGACACATACTAATTGAATGTGACCTCGGCGTGCTGATTTGCCAGCTCTTTGCAGATTTCGATTGCACTCTCATACGCCTTGCCTTTGCCTACACAGTACTAAAGATACAACGAAAAACACAGGAGCTATGCGGAAGACTCACCCAAGTAGTCCAAAATCAATAAGCACAGGGTCTCCTTCCGATGGAAATGAGATTGCTGAGGCAATCCCAGGTCCTCCATAGGTCCTACGAATGAGTAGAGATCCCAATGATGCAAATCAGAATGGAGCTTCAGAGTCAACGCAGCCTCCACATAATTTTGTGATTGTAGGTGGGCCTTCGAACGTATCAATACAGCTCAATCCTTAGCAGCACAATGACCCACATTGACCAATTGATGTACGTATTTGATGTACATCTCTTCTCTGCCAATGTCGCGGATGAAGTTCATCAGGCGCAGCTGGAAGGAGAAAGCATGTGAGAATCTTGTTGGGGTGCTCAATCAATATAAGGATACTCACCGTGGCAATCACACGGTCATCAGCAAATTCTTCGCCTTCAGGTAGTCTGCGAACGTTGAGCAGAAGCTTGAGGAAAGCATCCACCGAGTCAAGGAAAGTAGAAACGCGCTCCCTGAGTTGATCGTCGACCTCGGACGACTCGAATAGATGCCGCAGTTGTGCAATGAAGAATACGCGAGAGATGTCATCACCCTTGGACTGCGACATGAAGAGGGAATCAAGCTTCCTGACCAGTTCCGTCTCGATCTGGTCAAAGTGGCCGTATTGATGATATTCTGAAATAATCATCCCGAACAAGATCCCGACCGCATTGTTTCGTAGCTGGTCGTGGTGGCTTAGACAGAGGTTCACGATGTACCCGATCAATGAGCTAAGTACCGCTTGGTAGCCCTGGGCGTTGTCAAGTAATTGAGCATCTGGGTATGGGGAAACACGCACTCCTTGAGAGACAGAGCTGGATTCTGTCGGTTCCGGCCAGGCGAGGGCTTCCCATAGCCGAAGCAATATGTCCGCACCTTCACCTCGGATATCGCCACCCAGACGCCATACGGCACGCCGTTTCTAAGTCCCAACGTAAGAATATGAAATACAAAATACGATCATACGTGCCTGTGGGCTGAAATCTTCGATTACAAGCTGCTCGGACGATAAAAGCTTCAGCAACATGAAGAAAGCGTCCTTCCACAGCTCCGCCTTGAACTGATGTGATGCCGACGGTGGGGGTATGAAAATACGTTTTAGAAGCGTGGCAATAGGATCCATCATCTTGATCAACACCTTGTGCGTCAAGATGTTCACATTCAGCCAGTTGCTTGGGAAGGCATCATTCTCTAGTATGGATGTCGCAACCTTGAAAAACTGCGTCAGCAGATTAGCAAAGTTTTCCTTCCCTTCAATGTCATAACTCGACTCCAAAAAGGTGTAGATGTGCTTCGTCGGAGCTGAGAGCACAAGAGAAAGGAGGACTATGGCTGTCTCTCCCAAGCCAGGGTTGAAGACCAAGTTGTCTTCGTGCGTCAGTGATGTGCTGGTAGCATTCCGAGGAGCATTGGGCAATAAAGCCATGAGGGAAAATGGATAAGACTCCGGGAATGTGACAGGTACTGCGGCGGTCGTTGTGGTTGGAGTGCGCGTCCGTTCCACAGCACGATGATTAGCCGGATTCTGGAATTCGCGATAAGAGTCGAGAAGCCTGCAAATAAATGAATACATCGTAGGTATGCCAGTATAGAGAATACGCACCTCGGCATGAGCATAAGTATATACTCGATGTTCTCCTGCTCCTGTCTGAACAAATTGCGATCCGCCATAACCGATGACGACACCAACTGCAGCTGCAACTTGTCCAGCATCACCGCAAGAATTGTCACACAAAGCCGTATCGACTCCAGCCAGCTAACCCTCGCTAAATCACGCACGCTATCGGAATCCGACGTTGCGGTCTGCGTGAACTCATCATAGCGGCCGAAGTGAGGCTTGATCCAGATAACGACAGCTTGAACGAGCAACGACCGCGAGCTGGGGTTATCGAACAAGAAACCCTTGACAATTTGCAAGTACATGATCAACCGCCATATGATAATCTTGCCCTTGCCAGTCGAGATGGCGTTGACAAAGTTCGTTGCGATCGTCACAAGCTCGATGGTGGGGATGATTTTGGCAAGTTCTGGAAGGATGGACGTGAAGTGCTGCAATGCGATGGTCTGTGTGCCAATGATAGACGCTGGTGACGTAGTCGCCATCATCTTGTTAACTTCAGTGAGATGAATACGAATTTCTTTCTTGAAAGTTGCCTCCAAGTGCTCGGCGGTTGCTCCATCACCCATGCCCAGCTCAGTGCTCTTTTGAAGTTCTCGTGCGCGCGTGATAAACTTGAAGATATAATGCCAAACTTTGAGCGCTGCGCGTAACGGCGAGGCTGCGTCATTACCAGTCGGATTACGGAGCAGACGGTCCATCGAGCGTATCATGTGCGAAGAAGCTGCAGCGCAGTTGAAATGCTGCTCGATGTAGACATCCAAGACGGGCTGGAAATTGCTGAATCGACGATCTTGTACAATGCCGAGGACAGTTACCAGGGCATTGAAAACGAGATGGTCCATCTCACCGGCCTGGTTGTTCGGCGACTCCACGATACCAAAGAGCGAATCGAAGATGTCCCTAAGGAATTTGACGATTTCTCCTTCGCCTACGAACGTAAACTTGCTAAGGACGGTCTGCAGCAGCTCCTTGTCGTTGATTTGCTCCCAGTTAAGCAAGCTCATGAGCACGGGGTTCTGTGTAAACTTCGTGGAACAGAGAGATGACCGAATGATGACAGTGTCCCTCATGGGCGAAGCCAGCCGCAGCAGCTCTGGCGATACGGAAACTTGCTCAGGGCGCTGCCCGGGGAGTACCCACGGCGACGACGACAGGTACATGTCCGTCGTGATTTGCGGCAGCTTATCTGCGCGGTACAGTACTAAGGTATGGCTCCCATCCTCCAAAAACGCCCCTTGACCGGGGAATAGTGGCTGGAATGCAAATGCGAACGGCTTATCCGCATTGAGCCCTCGTCCAGAGCGATTTCGGAACGTAAAGAATAAGTGCCAGTTGGGAATACCGCGAAGTGGAAGCTGGAGTTTGATGAGCTCGCCGAATGTGGGTTGATTGTTACGCATGAAGACCATTGAATGAAACTGAGTCACGCTGGGTTCGCCACTACCCAAAGAGATGGCATTCTCAATTGTGCGGCCATCTTGATCTCTGACTTCGATCGACACTTGAGCATTTTGGGACACTGGACCAGGTCGTGTGAAATTGACCATGCTGAGTCGGGCGGAACCGCTGTAGGAGGACGGGAAGTCACCCGTCCATAACTTGATGTAGAGCTCGTTGCGCACGTCTCCAGGAAACACCACATCGGGGAATCCAAGTCGGAGGGTCAACGGGATGCCTTGCAGAAGAGACATGTTCTCTCTGATGATGGTAGATGAATCGCCATGAAATATCTTCACAGAAACGGCAAGCATCTCAGCCCTGGTCGCAAGATGAGAACACGGAATGGATAACTGATCGTCACGCTCACCTTGGCGATTTCTCAAACTCCTTCACGTTATTTGCGATGATGTCCTGATGTAACATCGAGAAAAGTGCTTCGTTGGTTGGCACAAAGATTGGCATGCAGTGCTCCTTCATCGGGCTCACGTCCGTACCATCGATCATCATCTTCGTAAGCTGTGATAACTCGAGCACTGCGCAACCAAACGGCCGACGGAAATTCATCGGGAGTTCCGATATTGGAGTCGTACGGGAGGGTGTTAATGGGACATCAGACAGCGATGCTTCAGACGGCCTACGCCCGCCTTCACCAGGGGCACCTGATCCCATCGTGTTGTTCATCTTGAGCGCACCGTTCCGCACGATACGACAAACTAGGAATAGCGGGTCCTGCGCATCTGACTGCGCGATATCAATGAAGAGCGAGCGAATGCGGGCGTTGGGATCGCGTGACAGCACCCCATTGTGATTCAGTACGATGTAGCATTCCTCGGTAACGAACCGCGGGTATTCGGAGTGCTTGTAGACCGAAAAGAAAAGCTCGGCTGTCTCGCCTGGTGCACAAGGGGTTGCAACAAAAGCGCGGAGGTCGAGGAAAATATGATAAAATTTAGCTGCAGTTGGCTTGTCAGGCTGGCATGGACCCAGGGAACCGACCTGCCGGGAAATAGTTTTGTTTCGGGATATTTCTGGGAATGCAGAATGTGCAAGAGTGGGTATGGGTATCGTGGAGAAATCGGAAGCCCCGATGGTAAGTTTGGATGAGTTGTCTATAGGCACGTTGATATATGCGAGAGAAGTTTGCATAGCATACATCCGCACAGCGCTGACCCAGCTGCGAGGGTCGATCTCGCCCTCTACATCCACTGTCACTAGCGCACCCCATGTCGGATGGCGAACGATGATATCAAGATCCTGCACCACATTGCCGCTCACCAAGCGCGCAACGCAATCCCTCCTCAGACAAACTGTCTCCTCTGCGCTCAATGTTTGCGCAAGTAACTGTCTACGTCCAAGGTGGAGCGCTTCGATGTGCTCGCGAACTGTATGGAAGAGTTTGTAATCGCGCCTTGCGAGGTACTGGAACATCATGCTATGCCATTCTCGAAGGGCACTAGCAATCTCGTCGATGATGGGCTGCATCGCGCCAGAGGCTGTATCATCACCTGACTTTAGAGATGGACGTGGAGGAAGGGGCTTCATGTTCTCGGATTCTGGCACAGAGTGTATGCTCGCGGGATATACGACAAGCGCAGCGCGAGTGGACTTGGCCTGGTCTGGCGGTGGGGCAAGTTTGAATGATTTGCGTTCGTCGTCATATGTCAATTCTCTTTCTCTGTGCTCGCGAGGGGGTTCTGGGCCTGAGTTTGCGCGTTCACGCTTCCATTGTGCAAGGTAGTCTGCACTAGTGACTGACCCGTTGTGGTTCGAGGAGCCGGCCGTTAGGGAGGTGACAAGATCTGGCAGGCGTCCTTCGGCGTCTGAGAGTTCATCGCGGACAAAGATATGGGAAGCAGGAAATATGCCGATGAAAACCTGTTGCGGTTCCTCGGTTTTGACTGGTTTGGCGGATGAAGATGAAGTTGGGTCAGAGGAGGTAGACCAGGTGACTGGTGGAAGGCGGGCAGTACAGACTACGTAGCTGGATATTAGAAGTAGTAAGCACAACACGAGACCTCCGTTATCAATATAACGCACCCTCTGTACCATATGCCATCCGCATGGTTTCCTCTTGGGGTATATTTTTCGAAGGCATAGACCTCGTCGCCAACTTCGAGGGAGACCACATCCCTATGTACACCACTCTCGTCTGCGGAACCCTCTGTAATTGTCGACATCGGCCGGCGGCTTGACAGCCTGGTGTCGCGTTTGGAGGGCGATAGCGGATGGACGGCATAACCATAGACGATGAGCGGTAAGGGCTCCCAAACGCCCTTGCGCTGTGCGCTTGCAGAGCCCATCTTCGTGCTAATTGATTAGCCAGAAGGCAGTTAAGTCGGTGCAGTTGTTTACCAAGGTTACTAGAAGACTGCTGTGACGCCGTCTTGCAGGCTGGCTTGATGGCACGTAATGAAACCAAAAAGTGGACAGAGATTGAAAAGCTCGAACCGCGTTACACAAGCTGGGAATTTGTTCGAGCACGTTGCATAACAAGGCTTCATATATAATTCATTTTACTCTGATTCACTGATCGATGACGATCGATATCAACAACCCAAACTAATACATATAAACATATTGCCATTCGACCTCTTTCTTTCCGTCTACAATGTATCAACATCAATTGAGGGCTTACAAGGTAGTCCTAGTAGCATCGGCGGCTGTAACTATTTCGGATCCTGGTAGGCCCGTGATGGCGAATCTGCCCCACAGGTATCACGAAACAAGGAATCTCGTCTTGGCACTCGGCCGGAATGATACACCAGTCCTAATCATTCTTCACATAGATCTCATGGCACATGCACGTTCGTTCGCATATCAAAGTTTGATTCTACAACGCGCTGTCTCATAGGTGGGTCATGTCTTTGATCCTCTAGTGATTTGCCATAACGCTGCTGTAGAAACTATGGCACGTAGCTCCTCCTGATGGTCGGCACCGACAAGTGCTGTGCTCGATGGATGGTTCTCCCAAAAAGGATGTTCCATATCGCGTGCTTGGGATTCCGATGGCGAAAAAACCACAGGACATGACAAATACTGCCCCTGCAGGACAGAGTTAGGTCATGGAACAAAAAATCGTAGCGGCGCTCGGTGCCAGTCCCCTACTCCTATGGGGAACATCGGTGAGTCTCAGAATTTGTCCAATTGCAATAGTTATTGATTTCAAGCGTACACAATGTATTCACATGATAGATCCATGAGACGCAGAGCGAAATGATCTTGCGCTTTCTTGCTACAATCGACCTTTCCCCATGGCGATATTGATGATATCATGGCTTTGATGGTTCGCTTGCTGATACGAGTACCCTGTCACCTGTGCCTCGGCGCTCAGCGCCACCAACTTCTCAGCCATTCACATCGTGCTAATATCTCACTTGCTTACGGGGACTCTCTCCGTGTGTGGACCCTGGCCAGGGCAGCCCCTTGTTCGCTATATTTCCTGAAATAGTAGGGATTTCGCCATCATATGGAACCCTTATAGATCGGAAAATACAGGAAGAGGGATTCATTCCTTCCAGTACTACCCGGTAATCATCGGTGAAGAGGCTGCTGTCACTGTGAAAGTCATTGGTGATGGCGCTGCTGATTTCAAGTAAGGGACTAGGGTGTAAGTGACATTATAAATAGCAAGTAGGGTCCGACCGCCTTAACGTTTCTGCAACAGATTGTTAAAGCATACAGGAGCGACAAGTTTCACAAAACTCTAATAGTACCATAGTTGCTGACTCAGCGGCAAAGGTGTTATAAGCTCCAAAAATACCGAGGTCTCGTGCGCTGATTCCTCTCTAGATTCTGGCGAATATCCCTTTCGACTAAGCGGCTGCTGCACAGGTTGGCATCATACCCGTTGCCTTGTACGCATAACAGCTTGAAGGACTGAGTCGCCTTACCCCATGGGTAGAGATAAGCCTATCGTCATCATCGGTGGCACATTGTCCGTCGGGCGGTATGATTCACTTTTCTTCCTCAATTAAATGTTCACAAAGTACACAGCGAACTAACTTGCTGGCTTTGTAATTTCCCATATCATCACCACAGCTTTTTGCATAACACTGAACTCCTTTCCTCGCCTGTCGCTACCCATGAGCTCGGTCGTAAGCTTTCGACTGCTGCATTGAAAGGTACAATTGGCAAGGTCACATCATCACCTATTGCATTGACCTTTGACGCCATCCCTTCTCTCCCGACACAACTTATGGCTCATGGTATCATTACTGCTGGAGGAAAGTTCATAACAGTGCCACACTCTCCTGCGAATAACAAAAACGAGGGCAAATTACTCCACCACGTGTGTGGCAACTTCTATACTCCTCCCAATCATAAGCTGAGCAAGAGTTTTATGCTCGTTTTGATGCAGTGGCTCTCCGATGGGACAATCGAAGTTTGTCACTCGTCTATGTACGTATACTCGATGTTCACGGTTTAATGTCAGCCAAACAATGTTGAAGTCACCCCAGGCGGTTTGAATGGTCTCTCTTTTCATCTGTAGAGACTGAAGAATAATCTGGTCAGCGCTAAGACACTAGTAATTCACCCCTGAGAGGCGGCGTATGGGCCAGAGGTTGAGGCAACGTTCTCCTTGAGTGAACATTGAGCGCTGAGCGCTGAACGTTAACTGAAGACGAGATCACTGTCCAAATAATAGCTTGCGGATGTCGCTTTCAATATTAAGTCGGCCGTGCTTTCAAGGATCTGCCTCAAGGTCATAGTCATATAGATTGAGAGCTATGGTCGTTTCGAGCAGATCACGAGCATGCGCGTTAGAATACGTGAAACATGAAGCCCACTAGAAATCACTGAACATATGCTTTACGGATGCAACAACCAGGCTGCCTGTTAAGAATACATTTCCAATGGTAATCGCAACGGCCGGCCAAAGCTGAGTCTAGTTTACGAACATCCACGAAGCCGCAAGCCTGTCAAAATGTGTATCTCACCATACACTTCCTCACTGATGTTCGTGGACGGTAAAGGGCAGCATCGGTATATATGCGCTCCCTAAGAGAATGTCATTACATCAAATGAAGGCAGCAGGCTAAGGCAATCAAATCAATCAAATATCAAATTTGACGACCTGTTCACCGCCCCCTCGCTCAATCTTGATCAACTTCTTTGCCACACAAGCATACATCGTTCGCGTGCCACCCGCACTACCACCACCTTCCGCTAGCGCTTCCTTGAGTTTATTGAGCGACATTGAGAAGCCAGGCTGTTTGAGTAGAGTGAGCAAAAGTTGACATGTTGCGATCTGTTGCGAGGTGGGCTGGCCAGGGACCGTAGATGGCGCAAGCGATGAAAATGAGGATGCAGTTGGAGATGTAGGGGAGGGGATCTGAGAGGAGAGGGATTCGAGGTGGGCACTAGGGCTTGTCAGCGGATTAGATCTGAAAAATTGGAGTGAACGTACAGAGTTTCCTTTGCCCTTGGAGGTTTGCTTCTGCCTGATATTGATCCCGTAGGATCGAAAGGATGGCCCGGCATTATGATTTCGCCAACTGAATTCCATATCTTCAACTATCAAGCCCTGCTTCAGTTCTATGCGTTATTTGGTTGCATGGACAGAATACTTACCACAATCTTTTCCATTTCCACATTCAAAAACACTTTTGGTTTTCTGGCGGACTCCCGAGGTCCTGCACCAGGAGTCTGCAGCTGTGAATTTGCAGGCAATGGTGTTTCAGGAAGCGTAGTGCCTTCTTGCGGCGTAGGATCCAGTGGAAATGACGAGGGCAGCTTCTTGAGAACCACGGTTTGTTCGCCGTCTCCATCATTCAACTCCAGCTCACTGCCCAGTTCTTCCTCAAGCTTGACTGATGGATCAGGCATCACAGAATCATCCTGCACAATATCGTGTTTTCCGTTATCTAGGGAATCATCGTCCACAGGGAGACCTAGCGATGATAATACGGATCGAGGCCGAGGAACTGGGCTCGTGAAGGACATGACCGAAACGTCGTTGATGTCCACCTCCTCATCCATGAGCTTTTCGGTGAAACGAAGCGTCCGCGCAGATGCAGCAGGCGTGTTCCAGAACATCTCTTCCTGGGGCTCAGGTACAGTCAGAGGCGAAGGAGCCTTGGCTAGACTTGGAGGAGCAGGCTTAGACTTGGGAGCAGGATTGGAGGTGCGAAGGATGTCATCTTTCTGTTGAGATGTGAGTTTAAATGATGCATAGATGTGGAAGGCATGCACCTGTTTACGCAGTTCAGTAAGACGAGCCTGAAGATCTTGTATGCGTCGTTCCTCGTCTACTGCGGTGGACTCCTGCGAGCTGGGGTCTGATGCGGGATTGCTACTTGTTAGCTGCGTAAAAGAACATCAACACTTATGAAGGTCAAAGGTTTAAAGTACAAACTTGCTGCAACGTTTCACTAAGACCTCTGATATTCTGTCGCGTCGCATCCAGTCGATTTATAAGTCCTTGGACCTGAGATCGCGCACGGGGCATTGGGCGAATTGAGTGACTGAAGTACCGTGCAGGACAAGTTGAAACAGGTTATGTGCCGCAGAAAAATGCAAAACATACTACCGATCCAAGTACTTTAACGCAGCCTGTGCATATACTTCTGGCTCATACTCTCTCGGTTTTGTCATCTCCTGTTTTCGGGATGGTGGTTTCCTCAGAGGCGTAGCACCAGGGAATTCTACACGGGATATCATACCCCTCGCTTCAGACTCGGTGGGTACATGAGACGGTGGGTGGATTAGTGTGAAGAGCCCGAGTTCGGATGAGTCGATGTCACGGATCAGATCACCAAGAGCAGTATTAAGGACAGCTGTTGTAAAAAGCCCATCTGAGGTCGGGAATTCATCAGCACTGGCTTTAATGGATTTTGACAGCGAAGTCAGATGGTCGATCTGGTCGGATAGAGAAGGCATTAAGTACTGCAATTCACAATCATTCAACTTTATTGAGGACGCGAGTTTCAAAGGAAGTCGTCACGTGAGTTGACCCTACATTATCAATGGTGAATTTGGAAAACGGCTTTCAGCGCTTCAGCAACCACCCCTCATATTTTGATATCCCTGGGTCTATTTGTACGCAGAATGATGGCACGAACGAGAGCAAGGCGTGCCAAGGCCGCCGCGACCATCGGCGAGCGTAATTGTTTTGACTGGTTCAAAACATTTTGCCAGGTCAGGTGTTACTTTGAATGGCCGACTCCAGTGGAACCGTATCGGAGACCCAGCATGAGCAGCAAAGATTCCCACCAGTCTTTTCTGGTCACGATTTGATTAGATGTCGCCGTGGGCCACGCAAATCAGGGGGTTGTGGCGGACATGGTATGTATATTTACCTGGTACTAAATGGCACAGCAAGCTGAGTATGTTCAAATGGGGTTGAAATTGATGATGCGTTATTGGATGATACGGCGTCGATAGCAAATACGCGCTCAGGAAGTTGCCTTTGTTCAAGTTGTGCGTCACAAGATCTTGTACCAAGTCATTTACGCTATTTGTGAGCTTAACAATACGGTCAAGGTACCCGTGTATGCCCATGCGTTCAGTCACATGCACCCCGTCTTGTTTTCAAATTCGGGCTCCCAACTACTAGACGTGGCCTATAGAACGCGGTCATCATGACGGTGTCGCAAGTTCCCGATGGGACCAATGTTGGCATTTCTCTTGGGTGCTTAAGGTTATAAGATAGAAGCCAGCCTGAAAGTTACCATCCGTAATAATGTCTTATCCAGTCCCGTCAGAATTCGATATCATTTTTGCTGGAGGTGAGCACATTATCGTGTGGTGGTCTTTCCTCTTCACACATCATTTGGTATAGGTGGTACCACAGCTTGTGTTATCGCAGGTCGCTTAGCTGCATATGATCCCTCGCTGAGGATCTTGCTTCTGGAAGCGGGTCAACACTCCCTTGATAAACCTATTCATGTGCAACCTTACCAATATCCCCTCAATCAAGCACCGACAAGCACCACGGTTACATTCAACATCGGAAATCCGTCTCCTAGTCTCAACGGCCGTGCACCGATCGTTCCCTGCGGTCGTTGCGTTGGTGGAGGCTCGTGCGTAAATTGTACGTAGCATACCTGCAACGATAAATAATACTCTGACAATGACACAGTTATGGTATACACTCGTGCACCTGCTTCGGACTACGATGATTGGGGAGTCACTGGTTGGGAATCTAAGAATTTGATTCCTCTCATGAAGAAGGTCTAGAATGCGTTTTCAGGATAGGTGTTCAAATTGCTTATGCGTTCACTTTATAGCTGGAGACATACGAGGTGCAGCCCGGTCTTCCAACCCACGGCTATGATGGACCTATCAAGGTGTCCTCGGGTGGCTATAAACTCGGTGTCGCCGACGAGTTCGTCCACGTTGGCACGACCTATCACAAGAGGCAGTATGCCGACGATACCGATGATTTGGAAACATGCAATACATATAGTGTGCGCTATGATATTTCTTCACTATTTGCGTTCACTAACAAGATCTGTCTTAGCCGTGTCATAAGTGAGTCCCTGTACTCGTAGTCTATGCACATTTTTGGCTCATGTAGAAAAGGTATATTGGCGGGGCAACCGGAAGGCGTTCGGACGCGGCTCACCACTATATCTACAACCAAGCTCACAACCCGAATTTACAAGTCTGGGATGGAAAGCGTGTGAAACGTGTCATCTTCGAGTAAGTGGCCACCTGGGATTTCACCGCTGAAAACGTTTGACGGCTCTTCCAATCGAAAGGGACAAGCGTGCAGTAGGTGTCGAGTTCACCGACGACCCAGTATCTTGCCCAGATGCAGATCAGTCATCAAGCATTGTGAGGGCGTCGAAGCTTGTTGTTGTCTCTGGAGGGGCGTTCGGTTCCCCTGCCATTCTCGAGAGGTCTGGGATAGGTGCCGAGGAAGTCCTCAAGCGGTGCGGTATCGAGCAACTAGTGAATTTGCCTGGCGTCGGAGAAAATTATCGAGGTGCGCTTTTATCCATTCATTCTAAGAGCTTTGGCTTAGGAGGGTCAGATCACAATCTCGTCTTCGCTCCATACTTGGCTGCCAACAATACCGTTACCATGGACGCCCTCTGGCGTGGGGAGAGTATCGTACAAGGTAAGCACATTCTGGCCATGATTGCAGTACTTTACAACTACCCAAACGTAGAAAGCCTTGCAGAATGGAACAGCAGCGGCAAGTCATTGATTGCACAAAAGTTGGTGCAAATTATCACTTCTGGTATCATGCTGATTGGTATCTAAGTGGTCTCGATTCAAAAATCAAGTGGCGTCCTGATGACGAGGAATTGAAAGCCATGGATCCAGCTTTTCAATCACGCTGGGAGGAGTTCTTCCAGGACCGCCCAGACAAGGCTGTTGCAATATTTGCTGCTTTTGCAGGGTGCGCGCTTATTGCTTGGCTTTGATTATATGGCATTGCTCATGACAGAGCTAGATATGTTCAGCCGCTCTCGAAGCCGCCCTCGAGCACACTTCCTCCTCGTGGCTACATAAGTGCTGGTTATTATACAGTACTACTCTTTGTCTACCTGTGGGTTTTCTCTGAATCTCTTTGATAGCTTTATCCCGCGTCTGTTGGAAGCGTTCATATCAACGTGACAGAGAACGGCAAAGAGAGAATAGACTTTAATACAGGCTTTCTAGACGAGTGAGTGGACCCATATCATTTTAGGCCACTTCGCATGACTACGACGCTCCGCACAGTCCGTCTGATATTGTTCCTCTTGACTTCGGGTACAAAAAGACGCGCGAAATTTTTCGACGGATGGCTTCCTACCGAGGTGAAGTCCCCGCTGGGCATCCTGATTTCCCGGAGGGAAGCGCTGCAGCCTGCAGGGAAGCTTCTGGACCAGTGGACTTGAATGCGCCTGACATCGTCTACACTGCCGAAGACGACGAGGCGATCGATCGATTCCACCGCGAGCTCTGTAAGTCCCAACTTGCCATCTCCATTGTTACGGTGAAGTACTAAATCGAACATCAGTGCAAACGGCATGGCACTCGGTGTGTGCGGCTGAACCTTCATGAGTTCGTATCTGATCTTTGCATTTGTAGCTTGGGACCTGTGCCATGAAATCGGAGGCAGATCGAGGAGTCGTCGACGCTCGGCTAAATGTATACGGCGTGTCGAACCTGAAGGTCGCAGATATGTCCATTTCGCCGTTGAACGTTGGAACGGTGGGTACTGAACAAGGCATTGTTGATGTGCGGTCTAATGATATATACAGAACACGTATTCGACGGCACTTCTCATTGGAGAACGGGCTGCGATGATCATTGCTGAGGACTTGGGTATCAATTGCATTTGATATCTATAATCAGAGGCGTATTTGATTTTGACTACGCATTTCGCGGATATTTTGCGATGCAATGATACAGGAACGACACCAGTGAACGTTGAACGTTAATGAAAGCCAATACTCTACCACAAGGCGTTAATCCCATTTTGGAGACTGTGGGCTATACATCAATTCAACCTAGGATGGAAACTTGCGCTCGTTGAGAGGAGACTCGCCGATAAATCTCTTCTAGAGACAAACAGCACTGAGCGCCTGTCAACTCACCGCCTCGCTTCTCAAACATGCATCGATGCGACGAAGTCCCCTCATTTTCATGCTCGATGTCAACTACCGGTTCAGCAATATCGTACTGAATAAATTTGCGATGTCGGCTGAGGGGAGACCTATCAACGCCTATGGGGTGCTCGAAGTTGGGGACAAGGCGCCTGAGGCACCCGAGATGTTAAAGGTGGGGTGCAGAGAGTCTAGTGTGAAGACGCTTTTTGGTCTTTACAGACTATAGTATTACACAGTGATTGTGTTCTCGCCGAGTCTCACAGATGTTTCCCTGATCTTGGGCGCGCTGGAGGCATACGGCAGAAGTGTCGTGGTATCAGCAGTCGTGTTGCATTTATCAGCATAATTGACGCCCGATGCATCTACAGCTGACCTCGTTCTTATTGATCAGCAGGGTCATGCTGATTCGACTCTTGTGGAAGCTGGCCAGATGAAGGTGTTTTTTGTGATACGACCGGATGGTCCAGTAATCGGAGCGATTATACAAGGTGCAGAAGGTGTGCAGAAGTATTTCTCGAGAATATGGATGTGTAGTGGTCAGTTCTTATATACCCTAATCAACGTGGTTGGTTATCACTCGTAGAGAGTATTCTTGCTAGAACGATGATGAGGCGGCGAGCTGCCTCGTGTCTTGGGCGTCAATGGAAACTAGGTTAGCGTGGTAAAGCAGCATCAAAACGCACAATACACGCACCTGTGTAGCTTGGAGAAAGACACCCACAATCCCTCGACAACCTCTAGCAAAATGTCGCAGCTGATTCCAAGCACCACACCCAATCGAACTTTTGAAGATCATAAGGGGGCCGTTATGGCAGTCGAGGTTTTCCCCGATAGGCGACGAATGATTACAGGTTCGTGGGACAAGACCCTTCGTCTTTGGGACTTGGAGACAGGCGTTGTGTTGAAGAAGATGGAGGGGCATAGCCGTGCGGTGCGGGCATTGGCGGTATCACGAGATGGTCAAATGATAGCAAGCGGTGATGCCGGCGGAGAAATCATCGCCTGGCACGGTCAAACTGGTGAATCACTCACTCAACCAATCAAAGCCGACTCTGAATGGATCAGCTCGGTGGATTTTTCTCCGGATGGTACGGTGCTGGCCACATCTGGTTCAAATGACGGCATGACGAAGTTTTGGTGTACCAAAACATGGCAGATGCAAGGTAATCCAATCAAGTGTGTTGTCTACTGCATTCGATATTCGCCATCTGGTGAACTTCTTGCCATCGCAACATACCAGAATATCCAAATTTATAATCCTGGCACAAGGGAACGCGTCGCATCTTTCATGGCTCACACAGATTACAACTTGTCACTCGCGTGGACGCCGAATGGCACACGCCTTCTTTCAGGAGGCGATAAAAAGGATCCTACTATACGAGAGTGGGATCCATTGACCTGGCAGCAGGTCGGTCATCCTTGGGAAGGCCATACTAGCAATATCTCCGCCATTGCCATTCATCCCGCCGGCACCCTCGTCGCTTCCGCATCTGATGACAAGCAAGTCCGTCTCTGGCGGCTCTCTGATCGGCAAAATATCGGCATCTTCGAGCACTCGTCACCGCTACATTCTGTCACGTTCTCTGTGGATGGCAGGCATATCCTCAGCGGAGGTGGAGATAAAAAGATCTTAGAGTGGGAAGTTCCAAAGGGGGCTCATTCAAAGGCGAGTTTCTATTCCTGACTCTCATAACGCAACTCGAGCATCATTTATGCAGATACTGCCTATCACAGCAGCCTACCATGCGTGTGTAACTGGAAACCTGTTTACCGCTGAAGAGTTACTCACTCAGGAGATTCACACCAATGCAAACAACTATACTTCATATACCCATCGCTCATTCGTTATGGCCAGAAAACACGCCTGGGACCTCGCTCTTGAGGATGCGATCAAGGCGAGTTATATTGACCCATCATGGCCCTGGTACGACAGGCTAACTTTCTTTGGTGACACAGTCCATCAGCATTCGCCCCTCATCGACAGGCTACATTTCCAAAGGCATCGCCCTCTGTGGAAAAGGTCATATCCGGGAGGCAAGGATAGCATTCGACATCGCGTCCGTGTTCACGTACCAAGATTCGCACACCAACCATTTTCTTCTTCTCTTGATCAAGGTCAATCAAATTTGTCTGACATATTCTCTCCTTCATCTCGCATTTCAGGCCATTACACTCTTCAACGCAGATCAACACGAGGAAGCAATGCTGCTCGTCAAAGAACTCGCCGCCACTTGTCCAAATGCTGACATTGTCGCGTGTCGTGTCGTGGAAGTGAGTGTATTGTGGCGACATTGGTCATCAACGCTGATCTTTGCAACTTCCACACAACTTCCACATTAGACATATCTACGTGTTCAGCTCGGAACTAAAGCCTCGCGTCACGATGAAGCTGCCGATCACTTCACTGCTGCTGTCAACGCCGGCGCTCTCTCATCAACATTCATTCATCAAATCTATGAGGACTTGACTGTGGTGCGTCAAAATGACATTGCGCGCATCATTCTTGTCATAAACAAGTGATTTATCCAGCTCTTCGGCTGGGATCTCCAGGCCTTGTGCCTCACTGCACACCAGAAGCGCTGCCAAGCATTCCTTTTGGCAGGCAAACCCGACAAAGCCCTGGAAGCACACAAATACATGATGGATACTATCGACGAATCTGCCAAGACCAGCTGCCTGGTTTGGTCAAATGGCAAGTCCGCAGTTCGTGATGTCATGTAGACATCAGTCCTCACCCATATTTCACTCAGCTTTCAAGCAAGAATGCAGCGCGCCCTGTGTTGCCAATGGAGATGCCGCCCTCGCTGCGCGCGATTTTGACAGGGCTATCGACCTATACTCGGCGGCAATCACTCTCAATTCTGCCTCTAGTACTGTCTTTGCAAATCGTAGTAAGGCAAGGTTGGGTAAAATGCTATGGATGGAAGCACTTCTCGATGCACAGAAGGTGGGATGACATCTATTGTTTCATGACCAAAACTCATTGTAATGATACTTAGGTCATCGAACTCGACTCTTTCTCATTACTTGGATATAATTTGAAGCACGCAGCGCTTCATGGTGCACAACGCTATGACGAGGCGATCCAGGCCTTCCAAATGATGCTCTCCAAAATGGATGATGCACCCGACATTCAGACACGAGGTTAGCCTTTGATAATACATTCGTCAATGTGCTTAACTCTTTCGACAGAACTACGCCAGCAGTATCTCAGACCTTCGGAAGTGGAACATGCTATTCGACAGGTCATTGATGCTCAACTCGAAAATGCTCCGCTCCGCGTACTCGACACTACCACCGGTCTATTATGCGATCGGGAGGCGCAAATCAGCGGCTTCAAAATGAGCACAGAGTATAAGGAGCTTCTGTCATCAACAACCACGCGTTCAGACTTCCACATGAAGCACATCGAAGAATTGGTGAGGAGGAACCTCCAATATGCCATGCTATCACACAGGTGGGAAGGCAAGGAGCCGCTGCTGCAGGATATCCAGGGCAAGAGCGTGTACGACTCGGAGTTGGATTCAGTCGGCGGCATGACGAAGTTACGGTCCTTCTGCAAAACCGCCCATGACGCGGGGTATAACTGGGCATGGAGCGATACATGCTGCATCGATAAGAACATCAATGTCGAACTCCAAGAATCGGTCAACTCCATGTTCGTCTGGTATCACCACTCTGCACTCACAATTGTCTACCTGTCGGATGTACCGCCTTCATCAAAGTCTGGCGCACTGACAAAGAGCGCTTGGAACACGCGCGGATGGACGGTTCAAGAATTCATTGCTCCCAAAGTCATTCTCTTTTATCAGAGCAATTGGACTCTTTATCTTGATGATCGCACTCCCAACCACAAGGACTCCGTCGCAATCATGCAGGAGTTGAAGGACGCGACGGGCATTGACCGATCCGCCGTTGTTGCCTACCGTCCCAGTATGCATGGTGCCCGAGAGAAACTTCATTGGGCATCGACCCGCGTTACCACTCGTCAGGAAGACATCGCATACTCGTTGTTTGGCATCTTTGGTGTTCGCTTGTCTGTAGATTATGGCGAGAAGCAGGACAAGGCTCTCGGACGGCTCCTGCAAGAGATCGTGGCTCGGTCAGGTGACATCACTGGCCTCGATTGGGTCGGAAAACCATCAGAGTTCAACAGCTGTCTACCAGCCTCCATCACTTCATACCAAGTTCCACCATGCAAGCTACTTCCCCTACCCGAACATGAAATGCAGTCATCGGTCTCTTCACTGCGAGAAGCGGGGGCTGTAGATCTCGCCTCGCACACTTATAATACCCTCCTTCGGAATATGAGCGCCCCTCGCTTCGCGGCACAGAGACTGCATCTGCCTTGCATCGCATTCAATGTCAGGGAAGTCAGACGGGTGCTCAGGCCAGCCCCGGAGGTTCATTACACATATGGACTGAAAGCAGACGGGCTTCACGACTTGTTCATCACCACCGATCAGATCCTGGTTCAGTTCTGGCTGGCAAGGCCCACCGAGCAAAAGTTTGTCCTTGTCCGTCCCTGGGATCGATCTCTCCTCGAGTTACCTGAATTTGTAGAACCTACTGAATTTGTGGAACCATCCGACTTTGGAGACAATACGGAGAGTGAGGAGGATTATGGAACGCCGCCCTCTTCCCCGTCAGATGACTGGTCCAGTGGTTCTCCTGTAATACAGGATGTGTTTGATCCAGAATCACGAGCATTGCGGTTGCTTGTTCGTCTTAGGCAGCCTTTCAGCGCATTTTTGCTGGCGCAACAGCGCAGTGGGGAATACAAGAGGATCGCGTCAGATCATGACATCATTGGGCAGGTCAACGACGTTGGAGACCCGATGGACATTAGGACTATAGAAATATTGTAGTCATATGTTTTCTACTTCAAATTTTATGGATCTCTGAGCGGTTTGCATTTGCGCTTTCAGTACGATACTCCTACAGTATGTGTATCATAGATGTATGTGTAGTATCGGTGTATAGATGGAGTGTCCGCTCATGGGGCACAAATTATGCTCCAGGTTTCGTCACTTCCCTATCATTTTTTGCGGCCCTTTGTTCATCCATAGAAATTATTCGGGAGTGGGACCACGACAAGTTATTGGCGTCACCACTCTTTCCACAAGTAAACATCACCTGTAGATTGGACGTTGACAGTGAATCACACGGATTCACGAGCTCATAATGTCGCTTCAACTTCGCAGGGGTAGGAGTAAGATGGGCTTCGGTCTTTGGAGTGGGGTGACGGGACCATTGTCTCGACAGTGAATGTCTAGCCATCCCAGCAACCCTAAATGAAGCACAGCCATGAAACGAATGGGTATGACATTCTTTGCACTCCATATAATTCAAGGTATGTACGTAGATAAAATTTCATATTCATGACAACGAGACGCGAATGAGGGCTGTGATTTAAAACATAACGTGGTAGCCATTAGGTCCAAGGGATCCAAGCACGATATGTTTCGTGTTGACGGTGTGTCTCTTCTTTTAATATCTTTCCATCTCTCCATATACTCACACCAACTTGCTACTGCGAATCCTCATACCCAGCCCCAACCCCAAACTCACTTGTCGATCGGTCTATAGAAGAAGGCTTGACAACCACCTCAAACCGTTGGCGTTCGTCCGAAATTCTGGGGAAAAAAGCCTTGGAGGAAATGGAGGAAGGGGCTTGTCGCTTCTTCTTGATGACCATCAATTCCGGAATACCAAGTTGGGTACGGGGGTCGATTGCCCTGGTCCGTACGACTAGGTTATGCTCAATTGAATCCAAGAGCAAACTGATTCAGGCTATACAAATGGTGAAAACGAAATCAAACATAATCACGACCAATGCTTACCATCCATGTTAACAGGGAATGCGGCCCTGCGGCACCTGATCCAAACAAGTAATGTGAAGTACGCCGACCGTGACCTCCAGCAAATGGTCTAGAGAGCCCAGACGTCTAGCCATATTCCTATTGACCAATCAACAAGTGGGTATGAGTATGGAACTAGAGATGAGGATTTGCAGGAGCAAGTAGGCGTGAGTACATGGAGAGATGGGAGATATGAAGGAAGAGACAAACCGTCAACACGAAATATATAGTGCTTGAATCCCAGGGTCCACAAATTTCAAAAGGCGCTTGCCACAGGCCATGTAAGTACATCAATGGGGCAGTTGTGGACATCACCACATAGCTGTAGTACATACCGTGAACTCTGCCAGTGGAGCGTCTTTGTGGATTTCCCTTTGCCCCACTCTTGTCCTCCTAGCACGATGCGCAATTCCTAGAATGGAAAATACAAGATGTGGATGGTGTGGACGGGGAGATGCTGACTGTGGGCCATAGCGTGCGCGTATCACAGCTGTGGTAAGGATCCCGTTTGAATGCGCTTGGCGGTGAGGAAATGTTGAGTATACTGACATGGCACCATGCTCAACATTCCAACCCAACACTTTCTTAATCGTGACTTCCTATGAATATTGAAGTTACTAGTGTAGGGATCGCGAAGCTCTTCACCCAATCCCACGTGAGCATCACTACGCTGATGTCGCACATGATGATGTGAGTGCACGGCACAAAAAAGCGTGTGCGTCCGAGTGATGCAGAGTAATTAGCATAGCCACGGTGCATCTGGCCAACTTCGGAGGGCTCCTGAGACAAAGGTTCTATGGACATTTATAACTCTAACCAAGAGGATTTGCGAAGCAAATTCTGCAAAAAAAAAGTGAGTCAATAACGTTAACATCAGCACAACAACGTCCATCGAACAGTACAATTAGTAAATGACACCATGAAACCTCCACCAACGCTATCAGAATACTTGAGCTTGGAAAGAGAAACCGCTTCGGCAGCTTTGCGCATCCCCTCAGGTGTCATCCAAATTGGCGGCATTGGCCTGAGGCTTCGTGGAGGTGAGTAACTGTATGTGGGTTCCAGTCTTCAATAAATCCTTGGAGTTATTATATAGGGTCTCCCGGTGCTTGTAGCATATACTCATACCTTGTTCGGTGGAACAGGTTAGAGTGTAACAGTTCTCCCCGACGTGGAGGTGAAAGATTACTCAACTGCCAACAACTCGAAGGCATTGACCAGTCATTGCTAGCTGTTTGAGCTGAAATGTGGTGTAGAGGTTTATATTATAGGTAATCCATGAATCTTGCTTGAGAAGTTGGCATTGAACGGAGTTGGGAATCTGGGATCATCGACTTTAGATGATTTTTCAAAGTTGTGATCACGTGTTGAACACACTAGGCGCTAGCACTGCAGCCCGCCTTAATGTCACGTCTGACTCTGAGCTCATCGAAATTTACGGCTCCATGGCTCAGAGTGACCTCCCTCCAAGCTTTCGCTCGTCCGCCATGTTCATACCTGAGTATTGCAATTACAAGCCAACCATTGCCAGTATCAGTGCTGCATAACCACAATCCATGTAAGTGTTTCCGTTGCGCAAGTATTTAATGGGAACAGTTTCTAGCTAACATGATAAGTTTGAATGGCGAAAGACGTGATGAGGAGAAAATTCAAGTGGAGTATAGGGGTCCTTTCATTTGTAAATGCCGGTCGGACTTTGTGCGCTCAGGGTTTGGAGCAACTCCGACGATAACAGGATGAACTCAATTCAATTGAGTTCTTGGACAGGTCCTTATGTTTTTGGGTCAATGATTCTGCGATCTGATCGCACAGTTTGCTCTGGACATTGACTATTCTTGCTCGGACCTGAGTTCAAATTTCAAATGTGGCCTCGGTTGGCCCCGTTGAACGGCTATGAAAGCTGGTCCGCGACTGTAGCTCCACCATGAATTGAGGTACGGGCGCCGTTCTGCTATCACTGTACATGCCTCACATTCAACTAGCAATCATACTAGACGTCTGGCGGCTCTGGCCTACATAGAAAGAGTCATTAGCATCGCCATCATTCATCATTCATCATGGTTCTGAATCTTCATCGTGTGATTGATGACGTGTCGCAAGTCCCCAATGAATCAATGTTGCCGCTTCAACGTGACTTGGGTCAAGATTATAAGATGGAAGCTAGCCTGAAAATTACCCTCCATATCAATGTCTCATCCAATCCTGTCAGAATTCGATATCGTTTTTGCTGGAGGTGAGTACACATCATCATCTGGTGGTCTTCCCTCTTCACACTTCATTCGATAAAGGTGGTAGTACAGCTTGTGTTGTCGCAGGTCGCTTAGCTGCGTATGATCCCTCGCTGAGGATCCTGGTTCTGGAAGCTGGTCAACACTCCCTTAATAAACCTATTCATGTGCAACCCGCCCTAGCTCGCTTCAACCTGGAACCGACGAGCACTACGGTCACATTCAACATCGGAAATCCGTCTCCTGCTCTCAACGGCCTTGCACCGACCGTTGCCTGCGGTCGTTGCGTTGGTGGAGGCTCATGCGTGAATTGTGCGTAGCATGACTGCAACGATGAATAAGACTCTGATAATGAGACAGTTATGGTATACACTCGTCCACCTGCTTCAGACTACGATGATTGGGGAGTCACTGGTTGGGAATCTAAGAATCTGATTCCCCTTATGAAAAAGGTCTTGAATGCGCTCACAGGATATTTTTTCAAACTGCTTATACATGCGCTTTATAGCTGGAGACATACGAGGTGCAGCCCGGTCTTCCAACCCACGGCTATGATGGACCTATCAAAGTGTCCCCCGGTGCGTATAAAACGGGCGTCTACTACGAGTTCATACAGGTTGGCACGACCTATCACAAGAGGCAGTATGCCGACGACACCAATGATTTGGAAACATGCAATACATACAGTGTACGCTATGATGTTCCTTCCCTAACTGCGTTCACTAACCAGATCTGTTCCAGCCATGGCGGAAGTAAGTTCTTGCGCTCGTAGGCTACTTTTTGGCTCATGTAGGGAAGGTATATTGGCGGGGCAACCGGAAGGCGTTCGGACGCGGCTCACCACTATATCTACAACCAAGCTCACAACCCGAATTTACAAGTCTGGGATGGAAAGCGCGTGAAACGTGTCATCTTCGAGTAAGTGGCCACCTGTGATCGCAGCCGCTGCAAACAGTTCACGGCTTTTCCAACCGACAGGGACAAGCGTGCTGTAGGTGTCGAGTTCACCGACGACCCAGTATCTTGCCCAGATGCAGATCAGTCATCAAGCATTGTGAGGGCGGCGAAGCTTGTTGTTGTCTCTGGAGGGGCGTTCGGTTCCCCTGCCATTCTCGAGAGGTCCGGGATAGGTGCCGAGGATGTCCTCAAGCGGTGCGGTATCGAGCAACTAGTGAATTTGCCTGGCGTTGGAGAAAATTATCGAGGTACACTTTTATCTAACCAATCCATGGATTTGACTAATGTTGGTCAGATCACAATGTCGCTAATGTGCCTTACCTGGCTGCCGACCAGCTTGATACCACAGACGCTCACCACCCAAATGCAGACAGCCATGAACAATGTGACAACTGCGGCAAGTCATTGGGTAAACCATAGTTAGTGCAAGCTACCATTGCTGATATCGTGCTGATTGGTATCTCAGCGGTGGCCTCAATTCAAAAATCAAGTGGCGTCCTGATGACGAAGAATTGAAAGCCATGGATCCAGCTTTTCAACCACGCTGGAAGGAGTTCTTTCAGGACCGGCCAGACAAGGCAGTCGCACTATTTTCTCCCGTAACGCAGTACGTGCATATTCCTTAGCTTCAATATGACATGGGAATTCTCATGACAACCAGATATGTTCCATCAATATCGAAGCCGCTCTCGAGTATCCTTCCTCCTGGCAGATATATGACTGCCAGTTATTTTACAGTACTGCTCTCTGTCTACCCCATGGTTTTTCTCTTAATACCTTCAATAGCTTTACCCTGTGTCTGTTGGAAGCGTTCATATCAACGTGACAGAGAACGGCGAAGAAGGAATAGACTTCAATACAGGCTTTCTAGATGAGTGAGTGGAAGCAAATCATGTTAGGGTGTTTTGCTAAGTTTGCTTGACTACGACAATCTGCACAGTCCATCCGATATCATTCCTCTTGATTTCTCGTACAAAAAGATGCGCGAAATCTTTCGACGGATGGATTCATACCGAGGTGAATTCACTGCTGGGCATCCTGATTTCCCAGAAGGAAGCGCTGCAGCCTGCAGAGCAGCTTCCGGGCCAGTGGACCTGAATGCGCCAGACCTTGTCTACACTGCAGAAGATGACGAGGCGATCAGTCAATACCACCGCGAATTCAGTAAGTCCTGACTTGCTATCTTCATTATCAAGGTAAATACTAAATCGAATATCAGTACAAACGACATGGCACTCGGTGTGTTTGGCTGGGCCTTTCATGATTTCATATCTGACCTTTGCATTTGTAGCTTGGTACTTGTGCCATGAAATTGGAGGCAGACCAAGGAGTTGTTGACGCTCGGCTAAATGTGTACGGTGTGTCGAACCTGAAGGTCGCAGATTTGTCCATTTGTCCATTGAACGTTGGCACGGTGGGCATTGAACAGGGCATTGTTGATATGTGGTCTAACGATATGCACAGAACACGTGTGCGACAGCACTTCTCATCGGAGAGCGGGCTGCGATGATCATTGCTGAAGACTTGGGTATCAATTGCAATTGATATCCATCGCCTGAGGCGTGGATACTTTTGTGATGGAAGCTTTGTGGAATAGCCGTCAGTGATGGGTTATATGAAGCGAAGTGCGCAATCAATTGAAGACGAACGTATTACGGTAGTGGTAATGTGCAAAAATGAGAGACGTTGCGATTTCGCACTGCGACGGAGAAAGTGAGTGAAGGAAACTGAAGAACTTAAGGTTGATGCATATGCCGCATCATGCAAACTCAGCAGCGCATGCTCAGGCTTACATAATAAGCGACTGCCGCTCCAACTTGAACATGACCATACCACTTATCTACAACCTCCCAGTACGCACTAAGCTGCTTCATAGTACATATAGCGATAAATCGTTACCCCATGGCCAACTTGGGTTACGCGTATGTGAATGTGTTTGCGACCTTCGAAGCCAACTTTGGCTCCATGCCACACTGAGCCTGGAGGTCCTTCTGTAGTTTATCCTGCAGCCTCTTGTCCTCGAACTAGTTTGCCTCAGGAACCGCCGCATGAACGCGCCGACTTTCCCTTCTTTCTTCCATCCTCCACGCACTGGCGTACCAGCTGCATGCCGCCGGATCAGCTCACGCACGGCTTCCCTCGATGCCTCGTACTTCGCTTCATCCTTCAGGGTCGTTATGCATGCATGTCCCGCCACAACGATCTCGGATGCCTCTAATGATGCACGGTTCCGCTCCCACCAGTCCTCCATGACTTCCTCGCCCTCGAGGCACGTCACTACCATGACTATGGGGACTCGCCGCTGATATAACACTTCGTGGAATAACTGGTAGTTGCTCTTGAATGCGTGACGAGCATCACGAGACTTTTCAACGCAATATACCAACAAACTGGTGCCGCCGCAATCATCAAGCTCGCGGAGAAGCTGGCTGGCATTCTGGATGGATTGGTGGTACTCAGGTGATTCGATTTCTGGGTTCTCGATTCCCATCGTGTCAAAGATATTGTATTGTTGCTCATCATTGAAGAGCCTGGGTAACACATATTTGGTCCATGTAAGGGTGCAACGTTTTAGGTCGGAGCCAGTTTTAGCGATGTTTTGGTCTGCAATGAGGTTTACGAGGGAACTCTTTCCGGCGCCCATTGCGCCGAATATGACGATATTTTGGGCGCGGATGACGCTTTTCTTCTTCGCCATCGGATGTGTATAATGGGTAGCTGGCGAGTTTTGGGAAGTGGTCGAGGTGAAGCGATCGATTTTTGGACTGTCAGAATTGACGTGACCTTTACTTGGTTGGGATTTGACGAGGCTGATGCCTTGCGCCCTTATATGATGCAGAAGCTTTCTGACACGACTTTCCCGTGCCCTGATTTGATCTTTGGCACGCGACAGTCGTGCTCCTACGAGCGGAGGCGTAACTGGAATATGTTTTGGATATGTTCAGTGTATTTCATTGAGCATGCTACCTTGCAAACTCACATGCAGAGCCGCAGGCATGAGGTAGTCAGCATGGGGATTTCGAGTTATAGCTGGGCAGCACGCATGCTAGGAACTGCTGTAGGTGAGTGCGCTCCACGTTGAATCTTCATGCCTCTCACATCGTAAGAAGAATAGCAGAACTAAACATTCTAGTCCTGCCTACAGTCGTATTACATGGCAATAACCAATCATAATGAAACAGCCTCCGTGTCTAGCTATCGCAACAAGTTACCATGGCAAATTGCGGGTCATCCATTAACTTGAAGATGCAGATTTTGGATCACGCGTTTTGCTAGGCTATCCTCCATCCCGCAGCGCTTCGTGAGGACCCCAAGTAAGTCTGACTTGCTTGGACGTCCCGTTAAGATGTCTTTCAACTTTCCAATGAACCGGGCGAGCCACCCCTCTCCTCCAGTCCAGTTCGCCACTGTATCCCGATGTTTTGTGATCAACTTCCTCACTTCCTCTTTGGATGCGTCGCACTTCGTCCTGTATTTTGGGTCCAGGTTGGCCGCCGCAGTGATACAAGCATGATCAACACACTTGACTGCATGGCGGTCGAACGATCCCTTGTTTCGCGTGTACCACTCATCCATGGGATCCTCCCTCTCCAGGTGAGTGACGATAAGTGCAACTGGTATCTTCTCCTCGAAGAAAAATTCATAGAATAGCCTGTAGTTGGTGACGAACGTTGGTGGTATCCTGCCTGCCTTGATGCAGTACAACAGCAGATGTACTCCTCCGCGGTCCTTCAGCTCCTTCATCAACTTGTCAGCATTTGTGACTGCGTCGAGGAACCCGCTAGGGTCCATACGATTGCCGTCGACCCCAGCAGTATCGTAGATGCGGTATGGCGCGTTATCGATGGTGATATCATACGCTTCATAGCGCAATGTACAATGTTTGGTGTCTGGAGAGGTCTTGGCGACCTGGCGCCCCGCGAGGAGGTTGATGACGGAGCTTTTCCCGACGCCACTCTCCCCAAAAATGACGATGTTTTTTGTGTTGGTAGACATTGGTAATGGGCCTACTAGCTCGACGGTTCATCAGTACTGGGTTTCTGGCAAAAAGCGACATGACGGTGAGCTTACGATTATGGTAAAGTTGTCTCTTCTAACTGGGCGGGCGATCTTTGATGAGAGCGATGATTTAATGGCTTCTGATACTTATGCTACTGCAGGCACGACACGGTGCACAACGAAGGCCTGCAAAGCGAACATGAGGTTGGATATTGACTACCCTTTTTTGTTGAACCCAGAACCCAACTTTGCCAGTTGCAACGTGCAAGCAACGTTGTACAGCGCTAGTTGTGAAATGGAATCGATCTCATTTCTTCTTCCTTGCGTCCGCCTCCTGTTTCGGAAGTTATTTGGAAGGCTGGCAGTTTTGAATGTTGCCCAAAATGACTAGGACTCTCGATGCTATGAACTGCCATTATAACATATAATTGTTGTAAGTAGCAGATATATGGACTATGGGTGGCATCCGGGCTCCAGTTGACGGGCAGTAATATAATTTACACTCGTAGACAGATGAGCCTCTAATACGCACCATAAGTATAGTGGCACTGGCAAAAAATCTGACAGGTCAGATCTACGGACGATGTGTACTATCGTAAATGACCAAAAACCAGTGTCACATATCGCGGGTAAGTGCCATGTGTCGAGATACATTGACTCCAAGTATGTATACACGATTGAGGATGTTGTAGCATGTACAGTATCATAATATGGAGCGCGTTAGTATCGATATATACCTCTATGTCCCGGGTAACCGTAGATCTGGTCAGACCCACCATAGGAACCAACCACACCGCCCCCCATAGGATCAGATGCACCGCTTGAGGCACCTCCAATAGCTCCTTTCGTAAAACCGCCCACCGCACCTCGGGTTAATCCTCCCACTGCCCCTCCAACAAGCCCTGCTGCTCCTCCAGCGATTCCGCCAACGGCGCCACCTACTGCCCTTGCGGCGCCACCGGCTGCGCCCCTAAAATTGTTGGAGGGACTGCCCATTGCACCAGTATACCTAATCATATCGGGCTCGGCACTCCGCGCACGCCCGTCACGGTGTTTATGACGATGTCTGCTAGATGACCTGTGGCGCCTTCGGGGTAACTGGATGACAGTCGTCGTGCCTGGATAGGCGGATACCGTAGTGACGTTTGGGGTGCTGGTGTATGGCGAAGATGATGCGCCGTAAATGGGTGGTGCATATACCGGGGATGCCCCTCCATACACAGAGGACCCAGCACCATTATGATAGGAAGGGTAAACACCTCCGTGCATCCCTGAAGCTCCCATTCCATTCCCGCCCGCAAGGGGGCTCCCACCACCATAAATTGCAGGGTTCGTCCCCATGCCCATGCTAGGTGCAGTGTCCAAGTAAGGCGAGCCCCCAATCCCACCCATGACCGTTCCTGCTCTGGGGCTATATGCTCCTGTAGCGCCATATGGGGCTGGCATCGAGAGGCGCCTGTGTCTCCCGCTCCTCTGGCGGAAGTATGGTGCCTCATAGTCAATGGCATGAGGGTCAATCCCACCAGCCATACCAGAACCTGCCGTCTCGAACCTGCCGAATCCTGGGCTAGTTGCGCCGACACCCATTCCTGTACCACACATCCCCGCACTCATATCACCTCCGACGGAACCCGACAAACTCTGTGATAGCACTACATCAGTACCGGTGCGACCAGTCAACAGCTCAAGGAATAATTGTCCAGATGATCAAACATACGAATACTAACTTCATCGAATATATACGAGGCAGTTGCTGCTGCAGCTTCGCACGTTGGCATACAACCATCCGCATCAGCCGGGCGTGATATCATGTACATCCTGATGGCTGAATGACAAATGTTGTGGGCATGAGGAATAAAATACTCGTGAAAGTTAGTACCTTCGGCAATGGCAAGTCCTGTGAATGCTTCTCTCTGGCGCTCAATTTCTGCGCCGAGAGGCTCATAAAGCGAGTTATTATGGATCCAAACTCGGTAGGCTTCGTAGGCCGAGGCATATCCGATTTCCTGGGGAGTCAGCGCATTGATTGCACACTGATGACCCATTTATCTCGTTAAACATCACCAGACTCGATAAACAAAATGCCTTACAAGACCACCATATGCCCGCCTGTGCCATATATGAGCCTCGTTGATACCTACACCCACAGGAGTCATGTCCGCATCAGAGATTTTGCCATAGACCTGATTGAAGATTGCACTGAGAACCGTAAGAGACCATACGATGGAACGGGATGTGGTTGTTCTTACGGGTCTATATGTGGTGCGTGGGCTCTGAAATAATCATGACCACCCCCTACACTCGACAACTGAGTTCCTGCGAAGAAGATGTTGTTGCACGACATAGTACTTACAAGAAGGTTGTGGTTGAAATCGAACTGGGGGAGGATGGCCAAATTGGAACTGTTCTTTTGGTCGATAAGATCCCGAGCGCTCAGACAAACGACTTACTTGATTGCTTCCCCATCCATCTAGAGTTGACTGGTAATAAGGGTAGGACATTGGTGAAAAGTGCGAATTGATGCAAAGCAAAGGATGTGCAGCTCCACAGCATACTCTGAATCGCAGCTATTAAGATGTATCATGAGCATGACATCACCATTGTATATCGTCCCAAATTGAAGGTGGCCATGGAGCAGTGAGCACCACAAAACTTGATCCCGTGGAGTACTTGGAGGTTCCTGGGAAGCCTCAAGGTGTTGTGCTGAAGCGCTGAAGAGTGGTGCCATTATGTAAGCAAAACCTGTCCAAGTCGTTTGTTACGACGTTGACGTTCTATCGTTTAACGTTTAACGGCCACCTAGTCACTAGTGACATTCCATGCTCTCTCTACCTTACTCTAGTGACCCACGAGCCATCGCTGGGTAGCTGCCTCCTCTTCAACCTTCATTCAACTTGCTCTCAAGGCTTGCCAGGACTCGGATGCGGCCACGGAATCGAAATCGATAGTAACTGACACAATAACTGACACAACTGTCTCGCAGTTGGGTCAAAGGTTTAAAATCACCAGGTGGTGGTGACACTGCAGTACTGTGATGGTACTTACATAGATCCGCCACTGGGGCAACTTACTTATTTGCACCGCCGCGCCGAGGACCGAGGATATCGATGTCGTAAAGCTGGTACTGCCTTCGAGCTTTTATTCACAGCATTTTCAAAATATTAACTGCGATATTACGATTGGTGAATAAAAGGTTTCCATATATAAAGCCTGTCAAAAAAAAGGCTCAGCTCCCGACCCAAACTGTGCGCTCATGTCAATGTCAGTATGTTTCTGACACAGTTGTCACACATTTGATGGCTGATCTCCATTGGTGCACAAGGTCAACGCTACCCAACCGTGCTGATGAGACTCCACGCGAGCCTGTTAGGTCACAGTGGGCCAGTCAAGATACAAAAAGTCGCTTTTGGGCAACGTACATGCAAGAAGCAGCTGAACATGATGGCCAGATTCTCGATAAGTACAAAAGCGACATGGATATCGTTCTTATATTCGTCAGTATTTTACCTTGGCACCACCTCTTTTCCTACTCATTCGCTCGATACACACACCCATTGTTATAGGCTGGTCTTTTCTCTGCTGTCACTACATCCTTTATTGTCAACATGCAGCAAAACTTAGCACTCGATCCGACCACAGAGACCAACATGCTTCTCAAGATGCTGATTCACACAGTCGACAATTCGACATTTCAGGATCAAAGTTTTAATACGCCACCATGGACTGGTCCTAGCTCCACCGAAATATGGGTTCAGTCGCTGATATATGCAAGTCTATCCGCGAGCCTTCTTGCGGCACTGGGAGCAATGCTGGGCAAGCAATGGCTCAACCATTTCCAACACTTTGGTCACGGAACCGTTGATGGTCGTGGAAGGCAGCGACAGCGGAAGCTTGATGCTTTGTATGCCTGGCATTTCAACGCTGTTCTGGAAGGTCTCCCCGTTCTATTGCAATTGTCCTTGTTACTGTTTGGGGTTGCGCTCGGTGCAAATCTATGGACACAACAACACATTGTCGCCTGCATTGTCATTGGCACAACGTCATTTGGGACCGTCTTCTATGCGCTAATTGTCGTCGCCGCGTTAATATCTGATGTGTGTCCATTTCAAACACCGGCATCTAATCGACTTCGCAGCATCGGTCAGCACGTTGTCCTCTTCCACAATGCTCTTCAGAAGGGAAATCAGACCGTCCTTTCATCACTCCTGCGCTTCGTCAGCTACATTCCTTATATCACAATAACTTCATTGCACTCATTCGCGTCATGCATTTCTCGCCGGCTTTCTTCACAATACGCCATCGAAAACACGGATGCCCCTTGTATCCGATGGCTGCTTGAGACATCTGATAACCCAGATGTGATTACCACTGCCGCCAGCTTGGTTCCTGAGGTCGAGTGGCCACCAGATTTGGATGTATCTTGTGCCTTGCTCAGGCTGCGAGACACCTTCCTGAATTGTTTCGAAAACACACAGTATGGTCAACCAAAACTTTCCGATTTTGGCCGAGATTGTGCGATTGCATGTGGAAAGGCCTTCTTGCATCTCTACATCGAAAGGCGGTCATTCGAAGCCAGACCCGTCTTTTTGCGTACCACTCATGATCCAGAATTCGCACTTACCAGCTCCTCTCGTCTGCATGATGTCCATTGGCTAATGTGGACTCGCCACAATGACCCCGAACTCTCTTTCATCTGCGACCTTATCCTCGAAATAGTACTAGATGTCGGTGTCAGCATACCCATTTCGCTTGGAAACCCGAAAATACCGAATACTTTCCTCATGTGGATGTCCCATCCCCTACTGCACTGTCTCAGCGCAAACCGGTATGCAAGGTTTTGGAGGCGGCGTGCATTGGATGTAGTAGAGAGGCTACTTGTGTCGCCCTTACCTCCTACGAATGTCTTAGCAAATTGCCTTGTGGCGGCGGGTTTGCTTCTGGATCAACCCGTTGATCCAAATCAACTAGCTAGCACAAACAAGGGGTAAGGAACTTTTTGACGTTATGTGAAGTTCGTAAGTGACTCACAATTATACAGGTCATCGATCAGAACACTACTTGTATCTGTCCTCGAGAGCATGCAGCAAGCCATCGGTATCGACATCCATCTAGAGCTACGCGAGCGCTCGTCTGTTTACGCCCTGAAACTTTTGCGACCTTTAGCGGCTGTCTTAGAAGTTGAGCAATTTCGCCAGACGGCGTACGATCTGGGAATGCCCGACTGGGGTGTTCGACTGTGCCAAAGCCTTGTGAACATAGTACTTCATCATCCGGAACTTTGCAGGCCAGAAGCACGTGACAAGGCCTGGGTGGCTGCTCGTGATGCGCTGCATTTCAGCGTGATCACTGCTGGGAATGGCGATAGCGGCCCGACTGATGATCGGATCACTTGGAAGGAAGAGATGTCTCGTCTCCGCACGACCAGAAACGCTGGTTGTGGTTGGCTCGTCGATTATATCATGCATCACCATTCGATCTCGCATCAGTCAGCGCTCGCTGACGCATTCCTCACGATGAGCGAAATGAACATCGACGCTGCATGCAGGTGGAAGATGCCGGCCTATATTAATGCGATAATTTTTGCGATGGCATCAGACAAGCCTCCACGGCTTCGCAAGGCTGCGCTTCGCGCTGCGTATTCATCAAGGACCTATCTTGCATCACTGGACATCGATTCCCTCTCCCCTGATCTCTGCGCCCAATTTTCGGGAGCGCTTTCGGACGCCATTGCTGACAGTATATCCTTTGGCCAGGGCGAGGATGGCATTCTTTCTGAACATTCCAGCATGTGCGGCAAGCAAAACCTTCGTTATTTGCACATATTGTTCTCGTGGACTCAAAGTGAACTATGGTCCCACCACCTCTATGATGATGGACACCTCGAGGCATGCCTATCCATCGCGAACAACCTTCGTTACTTTGAAATCTACCCTCTCACAGAACATCTCGCGTTATACATCATTGCAATTATGGCACGACTACAGTCGGAGGGGGAACACAGCAATCTCATCCCGAACGACCTTTGTGGCCTTCTTGTACACAAGGCTTGGGCATTCGTCGCCCTGCGTTCTCTCAAACCAAAGCCACTTGACTTGTCGAAGTGCGCCATACATGAAGTTCTCGAACCATTTGCAAAGTTCACAATCGAGCTGCTCAAACGTGATGCAGAGCTTGTCGATGTCACAAGCGAGTTCAAGTCACGTGTAATGCAGACGCTGCACCACTTGGAGCAAGGTCGCGCGGACAATGTGGTGATATCGCTGGTCAAGGATGTTGTATCGCTGGTCACTACATGAGCTACCTGTGGCCGAGTGGGTGTTTTGGTACATGTTCCCCTTGACTTAATTATTGATGTATGTTGTTTACCGGTGTGAATGTACGTATCTCAATGCGAGGCTGAACTGTACAGGGCAGTTCCATTGTTCCTTACAGTTCCTGAGCGGCAGCGGCGGCTCCGCTTAGAGCCCCAAAGATAGTCGGTCTTCTTGGAAGCACATCAGTGGCCAAGGCACATCTTCATTTCGACAACAATGACATCCACGCTATTCCTGGAGTCTACTGTGTTTCTTGAATATCATAATAGGTGCATGATGCCTTTTTCGTGTCGACGCTCACAGCAGCTTACGTCTCGAACCCTGGCTGTATCACAATTAGTCAAGGCGTATCGTCCTGACCTGACTGTCAATGTGTAGTCACATCATTTGGGCGCTTTCACCAAGGTCCCACAGTGGCAACTGCAACCCGTTGGGAGTGATATGGCACAGCTTTCCAGCCGTCAGATGATTAACCGCCCCGCTTTGTTGCACAGGCACTCATTCGCTTTCGGTATTTATATAAGAGCGATGAGCTGGCACAATCCCATAATCCCCATTTCGATCAAGACGGTCCACCTATACCCTCACTTGCCCCAGAATGTCGAATCAAGATGTCGGCATCCAATTATTAGCAATTGGCGACAGCGCAGAGTATGTTTCCCTGCAACAATTCCACTTATTGACTTAATAAAATTCGATTCTTCAGGGTTCCAAAGTTTGCTCAGAACTCAAAAATACCTGCAGAGACTATGCCCCTTCCATCACAGTCCCAGGGGGACGGGAAGGACGCCAAATCCCGCTTTTGGACCACCTATACACGAGAAGCCACGGACTATGATGTAGAGTTTCTTGAGAAGTATCAGTCAGACATGGATATCGTTCTTATATTCGTCGGAACCTTTTCTTTGTCCTCGTTCTGTCATCTGAACTTGTATCACAGGCTGGTCTGTTCTCAGCCGTCAATACGTCGTTTATTGTCAATCAGCAGTCAAACCTCAACCCTGATCCATTCCGCACTACAAATGCGTTGCTTGGAATGCTACTCCAGACTGCCAATTCCTCATTCGTCCCACAGTTTGATCAACCCTACGCGCCGTGGCAGGGACCTAGTACATTGGTAATCTGGATCCAGTCGTTGATTTACGCCAGTCTTTGCGCAAGCCTACTTGCCGCCCTTGGAGCAGTGCTAGGGAAGCAATGGTTGAGCAACTTCAAACGCTCTGTCCGTGGTACCATTGATGACCGGGGCCGACAAAGACAGATGAAACTCGATGGTCTTCGGACTTGGCATTTTGATTCTGTGTTGGAATTCCTGCCCTCACTCTTACAGATCTCTCTCCTCCTTTTTGGGATCGCACTATCTGCTACCATGTGGACAATGTCACCCACAATTGCTATCATCATCATCACATCCACAACGCTTGGCTTCACATTCTATCTAACGATCATCCTGGCATCACTCATGGCCGCGGATTGCCCTTTCCAGACCCCAGGATCAATCAATCTTCGTGCTCTGGGTCGGTCTGTCCTCCGCTACTATCCATCGTTGCAAAAACATCGTCAGAATTTCAGCAACACCTGTTTAAGTTTCGCGCTTTACATCCCGTTCAAGATCATCGACACTCTGAACACTATCTCGCAACGACTCAGGCCATCTGTCACTACTGCGCAGCAAACAGATGCTCCATGTATCAGGTGGATCATCGAGTCATCCAGCGACCCTGATATCATTACAACTGCGGCAAGCTTTGTTCCTGAGGTGGAATGGCCACCTGAACTTGAGATATCCCCTCTTCTTCTACAACTTTTTGACACATTTATCGGTTGCTTTGAGAACACGCACCACAAGCAACTGATCCTTGTTCCACCTAGACGGGAGCGTGCTATCGCTTGCGGAAAGGCATTCTTACATCTGTTCATGGAGAGAAAGTCTTTCCTAAATTCGGAAGACTTTCCATTCCCAGTCGCTGTCTGCGAGGAGGACATCCGCAAGCTCATATGGGTCCATCAAAGCGATCATGAGATATCATTCATTTGCTATCTTATTCATGAGGTGGTCTTGGATTCTCCAACACGCCTTGATCAACCCAACATACCGGACATTTTTCTTTGCTGGATGTCACATCCACTCCTTCACCGCCTCAATGATTCACGCTATTCCTCATTTTGGCATGAACGAGCCCTGGATGCCATCGCAAGAATTCTCGTTAATCCACTTCCTCCAAAAAATGTACTCGCCAATTGCTTTATCGCTGGCAGAATGCTCCTCGGTGAAATTACTGGGCAAAATGCGATTTTGAAGGTCGCCAAGAGGTCTGCTCAGTTCTTTTGATTCCATGCATATACTAATAACCTGTGATATAAAGCCCCACCACTGCACTTGATATCGATATCTTGCTAGAGCTTATGATGAAACAAGAGTCTCGTGAACAGTCCGCAATCGTGTTGAGACTGCTAGAACCATTAGGTGTGGTCCTTGAATTAGACGAGTACCGTCAAATCGCAAAAGATTGTCGTGTCGCGGAGTGGGGACTCGAAGTATGCAAAACCTTCGTCAGGACTGCTGGTCAGAACCAAGATGATCAGGACGCAATCTGGAACGAGGCTCGCATTGTACTACACTTCACCGTCATCGTGGCTGGTGATGGTCCCATCAACCAGAGGGATGCAAGACTAACGTGGCAGGGGCCATCTCGATTATCAATTCAAGAGCCCACTGATTGTGGCTGGCTTATTGACTACATCATGCACTACCACAATTCTGATCATATTGCTGTCATTGACGCTATGATAGCACTGAGCAAACTACCTCACGTCAAGTTCAACCCATCCAGGACCCCAGCGATGGTTGAAGTTATAGTGTCTTCTCTGGCTTCAGAGCAGCCGCCCGCCCTTCGAGGTGCCGCTCTCCGCGCTGCTCATGCCTGCAGGAACATTATCTTTGGCAGTTATATGCCGACCCATCTTTTTCCAAAGTTTTCCGCTGCTCTTCATTCCGCTCTCACAGAAAGCGACTCACCACGGCAACACCTGTTTTATCTGCAAATCTTGTATTCTTGTGCTAAAAGCGAAGCATGGAGGGCTCACATACTCGGGCATGGACATCATAGCAGCCATCTTCATATTGCCAACGCTTTTCCTTATCCTAATATTGATCCTCTGTTATCCGAACACCTTGCACTCTACATCATTGCAAATCTGCAAGTCATGCAAGGATTATCTGACCGTCCACTTGACCTCCCGGATGCCCATTCTTGCCGAATGCTTGTCCCAAAAGCTTGGCATTCTCTGGTTGTTCGACCAACTGGATACTTGAAGGAGACTATCGAGCACCTTAGTGCCTTTACTAGGGACCGCTTAGATGAGCGCATGATCCTTGGCACAGACTCCGAGTTGATTTCTTATATCGGGCAGACTCTCGGTCAATTAAGACTGAGTGGTTCTGACATTCGATTGATAAGTGCGGTGGATCAGTTGTTACAATATATTACGAATCCACAGGATTCCAATAGTTGATACTAGTACTTAGCTATGCATTGATCCGATATATTTATGTGCTAGTAGTATTTAATGCGAAGTTTTTATTTGAGTTGCACGCGGACTGTGAGCTTTGGGGAGGGAAATTGATGTTGTACCATCCGCTATGCCATCTGGTTTATCCACGGGGTTTGAGCAAGAGGTCACCTCTGAAGATCTGACGGGGAAGCCCAATCACCGTGCTTACATAATTAAATAAGCGGCTGCTGAACGTTGAACTCCGACTCGGAGTCAACCAGCGAGACCTTATCTACAACCTCCCAGTACGCACTAAGCGCTAAGCTACTGCATAGTACATATAGCGACATATCGTTACCCCATGGCCAGCTTGGGCTACGCGTATGTGAATGTGTTTGCGACCTTCGAAGCCAACTCTGGCTTCATGCCACACTGACCCTGGAGGTCCTTCTGTAGTTTATCCTGCAGCCTCTTGTCCTCCGGATCAGGTTGCCTCAGGCTGAACCGTCGCATGAATGCGTTGACTATCCCTTCTTTCTTCCATCCTCCAGACACTGGGATAACGGCTGCATACCGCCGGATCAGCTCACGCACGGCTTCCCTCGATGCCTCGTACTTCGCTTCATTCTTCAGGGTCGTTACGCATGCATGTCCCTCCACGACGATCTCGGATGCCTCTAATGATGCACGGTTCCGCTCCCACCACTCCTCCATGACTTTCTCGTCCTCGAGGCACGTCACCACCATAACCATGGGGACTCGCCGCTGATATAACACTTCGCGGAATAACTGGTAGTTGCTTCTCAATGCGCCACTATCACGTCCCTTTTGAACGCAATATACCAACAAACTGGTGCCGCCGCATACATCAAGCTCGCGGAGAAGGCGACTGGCATTCTTGATGGATCGGTGGTACTCATACGGTTCGAGTTCTGGGTTCTCGATTCCCATTGTGTCGAAGATATTGTATTGCAGCTCATCATTGAAGAGCCTGGGTAACACATATTTGGTCCATGTAAGGGTGCAACGTTTGAGGTTGGAGCCAGTTTTAGCGATGTTTTGGTCTGCAATGAGATTTATGAGGGAACTCTTTCCGGCGCCCATTGCGCCGAATATGACGATATTTTGGGCGCGGATGACGCTTTTCTTCTTCGCCATCGGATGTGTATAATGGGTAGCTGGCGAGTTTTGGGAAGTGGTCGAGGTGAAGCGATCGATTTTTGGACTGTCAGAATTGACGTGATCTTTACTTGGTTGGGATTTGACGAGGCTGATGCCTTGCGCCCTTATATGATGCAGAAGCTTTCTAACACGACTTTCCAGTGCCCTGATTTGGTCTTTGGCACGCGACAGTCGTGCTCCTACGAGCGGAGGCGTAACTGGGATATGTTTTGGGTATGTTCAGGGTATTTCATTGAGCATGCTACCTTGCAAACTCACATGCAGAGCCGCAGGCATGAGGTAGTCGGCATGGGGATTTTGAGTTATAGCTGGGCAGCACGCATACTAGGAACTGCTGTAGGTGAGTGCGCTCCACGTTGAATCTTCATGTCTCTCACATCGTAAGAAGAATAGCAGAACTAAATATTCTAGTCCTGCCTACAGTCGTATTACATGGCAATAACCAATCATAATGAAACAGCCTCCGTGTCTAGCTATCGCAACAAGTTACCATGGCAAATTGCGGGTCATCCATTAACTTGAAGATGCAGATTTTGGATCACGCGTTTTGCTAGGCTATCCTCCATCCCGCAGCGCTTCGTGAGGACCCCAAGTAAGTCTGACTTGCTTGGACGTCCCGTTAAGATGTCTTTCAACTTTCCAATGAACCGGGCGAGCCACCCCTCTCCTCCAGTCCAGTTCGCCACAGTATCCCGATGTTTTGTGATCAAGTTCCTCACTTCCTCTTTGGATGCGTCGCACTTCGTCCTGTATTTTGGGTCCAGGTTGGCCGCCGCAGTGATACAAGCATGATCAACACACTTGACTGCATGGCGGTCGAACGATCCCTTGTTTCGCGTGTACCACTCATCCATGGGATCCTCCCTCTCCAGGTGAGTGACGATAAGTGCAACTGGTATCTTCTCCTCGAAAAAAAATTCATAGAATAGCCTGTAGGTGGTGACGAACGTTGGTGATATCCCGCCTGCCTTGATGCAGTACAACAGCAGATGTACTTCTCCGCGGTCCCTCAGCTCCTTCATCAACCTGTCAGTATTTGTGACTGCGTCGAGGAACCCGCTAGGCTCCATACGATTGCCGCCGACCCCAGCAGTATCGTAGATGCGGTACGGCGCGTTATCGATGGTGATCTCATAGGCTTCATAGCGCAATGTACAATGTTTGGTGTCTGGAGAGGTCTTGGCGACCTGGCGCCCCGCGAGGAGGTTGATGACGGAGCTTTTCCCGACGCCACTCTCCCCAAAAATGACAATGTTTTTTGTGTTGGTAGACATTGGTAATGGGCCTACTAGCTCGGCGGTTCATCAGTACTGGGTTTCTGGCAAAAAGCGACACGACGGTGAGCTTACGATTATAATAAAGCTGTCTCTTCTAACCGGGCGGGCGATCTTCGATGCTTGCCTGATACTTATACCACTGCAGGCAGTGCCAGGCACGACACGATGCACAACGACTCGGAAGGTTACGACCTGCGAAGCTTGCGAACATGAGGTTTGATATTGACTAACCTTTTTGGTTGAACCCAGAACCCAACTATGCCAGTTGCAACGTGCAAGCAACGTTGCACAGCGCTAGTTGTGAATGAGATCGATCTTCTTTCTTCTTCCGAAGGTCAGAATTCAAAACCACACGTTGTGACAGCACGTGCTACCTTTGCGTCCGCCTTCTGCTTCAGAAATTATCTGGAAGGCTGGCCGAATGATATCGTCGGTCTGGCTGCACTCAAATGAGTTGGTTCATGTCAATAACGTCTATTACAGCTGGCTTGTAATCTCAATGCGAGATGACTTCACGTGGAAAAATATTTCTTCACAGGGGATGGCCGTTATATGCATTGCACGCATTGGAATTGGGCATCTATCCCTTATCGTGCCCTAGGAGTGAGTCAGTGACAGTGCTTCTCCAAGTAGCGTGACTGCCAAGTTAGTTAACTTCTTACTATACATCCCGCGAGCGCCTTGTATCAGCTGAATTTAGAAGGATCGCATCGCGAATGTATATAGCGCCTTGACTTCCCAAGGGCCAAGACTCCTCTTGCAAAGTAGCCCTGCCCATGGCGGAACCCACGACTGAAGAGTGAGTCCCCTCGCACTGTATCCCTGATAGTATGCTTTGACCCTTCGTCATACTTTGCAGCGATACGGTGACCGCTATTGACTTCACATCTCAAATTTCTGGCACCTTGAAGCACGGAGGTCCATGTACAAGTGGATCATTTGGCGTGGTTTATCGGTGTACCATCGGGTCTGGCGAAGGCAAAGTAGAGGTCTGTCTAATCAAGCTCGGACTTATTGATCATCCATCTAACATCCATCAGGTTGCAGTGAAAGTGTTCAAAGATGATTTTAGGAGAGCTCGAGATAACATTGAAAAGGTTTGACTGGAAGTGCCGACTCAGACCATACACTTCGCTCAATGGTCTATTTAGACAATACGTCGAGAATTCGTGGTGTGGCTTAGACTGAAACACTACACCATCGTGCCGCTTCTCGGTATCGCACACGTTGAGTCTCCATTTCCGGCTCTCATTTCGCAATGGATGCCCTCAGGGACATTGTGTATGTACCTTGAGCAAGGTACAATTACCATTTCTGCCAGGGTTGAATTGGCGAGTCCCGTTCATAACAATTACACTCATCAAGCGTTCATCGTTTCTTACGCTTCCAATAGGCCAAGGGTATCGCCGATGGCCTCAAGTATCGTTTGTAGACATCTCTTTTGTCTGTATTTTCGTTCCTGATGGCTGTTACCACCCAGTTCACTCTGAGAGCGTCGTCCACGGAGACCTTCACCCTGTATGTACGATGGTCTCTTTCTGGATGTGGCACTCATTTGTGTACCTCAGGGGAATGTGCTCATTGATAGTTCAGGAAGTCCGCGTCTTACGGATTTCGGTCTCGCAACAATCGTTGGGGACGAAGATTTGCAATTGTCGAAGTCGACCGCGTACCGCAACTTGGACTCTCGATGGCGTGCACCGGAAGTACTCGGAATGAATGACAAAGCTAACCCTGAAAGACCGACTTTCGAGAGTGATATTTATTCTTTTGGTGGTGTTATGTTTTATGTGGGATCTCTTTTTTTCGGCAGCTCTCCCCTGAGCCTTTCCCTCTCAGATTACCTCTGGGGACAAGCCATGGAAAGAGAGGGGTCAATATCAAATCTGCTTCGCGCTGGCGACTCGAACTGAACATACGCGTCCCGACAACATCTTTGACCACCATTGGGACTGTATTGAAAACTGCTGGTCTTGGGATTCCGCGATTCGTCCACCGGCCGCAAAAATTCTTGAAGACCTCAATCGGTCTAGGACGGCGGACCTGACAGGTCAGATCTTCCAAATGTCCGAGGACCACGTCGCTGGGGGTGCATATGGGAACGTCTACAGATGTGAATGGAGACAACCGTCGGGCCCTGTCAAGGTCTGGCCAGTGGATAGTGCCGGTGCAACCTGCTGACTAGTTCGTTGATATTGTACTACAGGTTGCGGTAAAAGCCTTCATATTTCATACCTCAGAACAGGACTTGAGAGTAAGCGCGGCGGCCTATATGATTTTTCTGCTCTGAACGCTATTGCATTAATGTTGATCTGCTAGATTTTTCGACAAGAATCAGCAATCTGGGCAAACCTCATCCACGACAATATCGTTCCACTTTATGGAACGACAGAGGATTTTGGGCCAACCACAGCTCTCGTCTCCCCGTGGTTTCCGGATGGCACGCTTTTACGTGTGATTACAGAACAGGGTGCTAGATTGTGCATCAGGTCCAAATTGAAACTGGTGACTCACTCGCCGTTTAGTAATGGTGGATTTAGACTAATTCTTCGTGTGAATATCCACTAGCTTCACGGCATTGCATCAGGGCTCCACTATCGTCTGTCTTCGTTTGTCGTCTCGCTTCAACTAATCAAATTTACCGTTAGTGCACTCTTTTCACGTTGTTCACGGTGATGTTACGAGCGTGGGTTTAACTTCTTCAGAATTTTGATTTGCGCTCACTAAACAATTCAGTCTAACGTTCTGGTAGACATCAAGGAAGGAGAATATAGGGCATGTCTTACGGACTTTGGGTTGTCGAGGACCCTCGGTGAGCTTGTAGGCGGTCACGCGGTTGAAGGATCGACTGTTCGTCATGGTGCAATCAGGTGGACTGCGCCCGAGTTGCTTAAGTGCCCGCAACCTACCAAGCAAAATGACATGTATTCCTTTGGTTGCGTCATGTATCATGTAAGTGTAAATGTTGCAAGTCTGCAAAACCTATATTTAACATGATCGTCTATGGCCAGTTGTTGACGTTGATCATTCCTTGGCATGGCATTGACGACTACGAAGTCGTCAAAAAAATCCTTAGCGGAGAGGAAATACCTCGCCCTGAAATATCCGATGCGATGTCCGACCTGACGGATGACCATTGGAATCAAATCAAACTCTGTTGGTCAGTTGACCAATCTGCTCGCCCATCTGCCTTTATGGCTGTGAACTTCGCAAATAGAGAACTGGAGGCTTTGAAAAAAGATGTAAGCTCATGCACGTGACTGGCCGGAGTCACGGATCTGACTCAGACAGAATGTCCTTGTTGGCGAGGTACAGGAATGTCATTGCAGGGCACACTTGGTCGCGGAGAAAGAAACTGCATCCGTTACTCTCACCGGTAGGGTGCAATCCCAGGTGAATTTCGTCAGCCTGTGATTGTAGTGCTTAGCTTCAATTTTTGTTAACCAGATTGAAACTATTACCACACCGACGTTTCAGTCTTCCTCGCAAGCCCTTGTTCCGTCAACAAGCCAAGCCGGTCCCTCCACTCCCTCGACACACAGGGGGTCAAAAGTCTTGCTCCCACAGAACCTCCTGGTTGGCGAAGTACAGAAAAGTCATCAAGGTGCATCCTTGGAAACATGCGATGCAACTGAAACCGTTGTATCTGATCATACCATACGTCCAACCCCGCGTACGATTAGTTTGCGGACCGAGAGCCATCATGCCAGTGCTACGAAACGCTCTTCATCTACCATGGCTTCAACACTGGTGAGCCTCTAGCGATGCATCATGTCATGTATGCTGATCCTTTCATGCCGCAAGTTCGAGTCAATTTCGGGTCCTTTGAATGTGCTGGTTTTCGGGCAGACCGGAGTTGGCAAGAGTGCCATCATCAATTTGATCCTGGGACAAGATGCTGCGCAGACGTCACCAGATGCAGAAACCTGCACGCTGAAACATACCTCCTATGAAATCTGTTTGAAAGACCGTCACTTCAAGATTTGGGAAGTTTCGTCGATCAAATCTATGGGTTTCTTCCGGACTCTTTCTTTGGAATCGCGTCTGAAGAAGCGAACCACACACTTGCACAGAGACAATAGAGGAATACATCTTCTCTTGTATTGCATGAGAGGATCAAGGTCCCAGAAAGCACTGGCCAGTGATTATACGAATATCACCAATGCTGTTGGGTCTACCGCCGGCTGCATACCAGTTGCCGCCGTGGTCACATGTTTGGAGGATTATCCAAAGAACATGGATGATTGGTGGACGACGAACAAGAAGAACCTGGAAGACCTGGGGATGAAGTTCTCCGGGTACGCTTGTGTCACTTCGCTCCCTGAGGGTCCAAGTGCCTCGCGACATATGCGGCTACGCCGACTACAGTCACAGCAGGCCATCCGCGGTCTCATCTGTGGATCCGTCGATTCCTCCCCTCCAGCTCCTATTGTGTCAAAACAGGGTCAAACTTAGTTAGGCATTATACTCCAGTCTGACTTTTAGGAACGGTCGGAGTGCTCGGGTTTTTATTGAAGTGATTTTAATCTTGTTTTGAATCTATTTTCCTCACGGTTTTCGGTTGCTTTTGATTTTACTCACCATGACCTCATGTAACTTCCCTCCTGGCGCTCGCTATAAGTATGAGTATGTGTCACCTGGCTGTCACGGTATGTCAACCGTTTGGTACTGTAGTTGCAATGGGCCGAATGCCAGTGAGCTCGATCGATTTGGTTGGAGTCCGATTCGGATGATATCAGCGCACGGGTTGCGTCCGCGCCGCGCCTTGGCCGAATGATATCACAAAGACCAGTTGAGTCTTGGTTCAAACTTAGAGATATACAATTGTGCGTGCATTTGAAAGAACGGATATATAGGCGATATCGAAGCAAAATCGTTGATATATATGTCATGCAGGATAGATTCACAGGGCAACATGCCGAACCGCAGGGACAACGCGAGGGGAGCGACATAAGATGTACTGGAGGATATTGGCAAAAAAACCATAGTTGTATTCATCTTCTGCAGATAGATTCGGAAGCTGTATGTCCACAGATCCCATCACAACCGCCGCTGAAGAGGGCTGAGCGAATTGGGCATCAGTGGTGCCATTCTGGGCCACTTGCCAGTCGATCTGTCTTGCGGGGGTGATTTCGCTATCCGACGGTCCTGCGCGCCGCGCGAGGAAACTGCCATTGGGGGCATCACCGTGATCCGGCCGGACATATGCCCACTAAGAATTCCTTTGGTATACAGCAAAACTAGGAAGGCCCAATTTATTGCTCACCTGTCTTAGTCTTGAGGCAAAGGTTGTGATAGGATGCGGGCCCGCGGGCCGCGCGAACAGACTGCGCCTGGGGCTTAGTTGCGGCTGAACAGACCTAGACGATGCTAAAGCTAGTGGGCGAGCTGGGACGTGCTTCAAAGCGAGCCTTAATCTTTTGAGACGCCGCTGGCGCTGCTGAGGTCGTTGGTCGATATGCTGTAACGAACAACGTGTAAGAGAAAAGAAGGATATGCTGTTGCTCGCACTTCATGCATTCCGCGAAAAAAATTAGAATCTATCCGATAGCTATCTTCGTCTTTGAACTCCGCCAGTGATGTTGCAAGATCGCGATCAGAGCGAAAGAATGACTGTGATCTGTTATAAGGCTTTGTCGCTTTGAGGTATGGTTGCGAAGGCACGTACCGCAAGCTCAGGAGCTATGTCTTCAACCCTCCACAGTGTAAGGATCGCAATGGCAATGCCCCATCCTCCACATACCACAGATGACCCATCTGGAGAGAATGAGACACACTCCAGACAATCACTGATATCCTCATGTCCAAATGGTTGACCAAGTGGCTCGCACGACTGGGTGTCCCATAGTTGTGCAATACATTCGCCTATGCACACCAGGACATTATGTTTGGGTGAAAGTGCGACAGAATGGAGTGGGTAGTCGTGCTCGAAATGATGGAGTTCGGTGCCTGACATGTCAAAAACACGGGCGGAGAAGTCGGAGTCGGAGGTGGTGTATAATTTGCTACTGTCCAAGGACCATACCACACATGTTACATGGCCCAGTGTTACGTGGATGGGGTCGGCAATAAGTTCGTGGGTCTTTGTGTCCCAGACACAGATGTACTCCCCACCCGATGCTAACCTGGCTCCCGAAGGTGAATAAGCAAGAGTAAGCACACCTTCCTGATTCGTCTTGATTGGACCAACGTCGATTTCTCCGCTGTTCGTATTTCGAATGATAATTGTTCCATCGGTGAATCCGCTTGCAAGATATTCGCCTGTGCCAGGATACCACGAGAGGGATTCCACTGTCACGGTGTCCTCGTGACCTTCAAGTTTCCACACGTCCTCAATCACCTTTCCTTCCGTGGTCCACCTCACAACGCTTCCATCATCCATCCCGCATGCAATCGTTTGTCCGTCTGGTGAAAGAGCTAATGTTCGTAATAACATGGCTTCGCCCTCGCGCTCCCATGGTTCCCCGACTCGACGTCCCGTTTGCAAGTTCCACTTGCATATCGTGCCGTCCAATGATCCACTCACAATATGGATGCTGTCATGCAAGAAGGCGAAATTTTTTACAACGAGCCCTTGGCACTCAAATTGTTGTTTTGGAAGTTGCCTAGGTTCTGCTAGGGAGTCCGTGCTCGATTGCATAGGAGCCTTGTTACTGGCGGGTATCGACGGGTCTCCCCAAAATGTTCTGACCGTGCTCGTGATTAAATATAAGGGGGAAAAGTTGACTAGTACTCACTAGTGCCTTTCGCTGGTTCAATAGTCGCTACCGTCAAGTACGGTGAGTTTATATACAGGTCTCATCTTCTATCTTCCATTCAACATGTTCAAACTTGTTCACTGCATCGGTCATTCGCTGATCCTGCCGATGCTAGTGTGGTGACTACGTCATAGCGGATAATAACTGTGACTATGCTGGCTCCGTCCCGGGCATGTAAGTCTCAGAAACGTCGGACATTCGTACAGTCCAGGATTCTAACATCGCATTGTGTTTCTAGAAGGCATGTACAGAACTATGTAACCACCGGTGGAGTACCGGTTAAGACACTTGCCAAGTTGCCTAGCCAATGTATCGTGTTCAATCCTCGTGGGTACCTGCCACCCACTGCCGCCCATAACATGATGATGCATGTAACACAGATGTAACTCAGGTGACCTTCAGCTTCGGCGATGTGATGACGTTCGGTTATATAAAATAGGCGCTTGTAAGCACCCTGCACGGAGTTTCAGTAGTTGCATGGCTATCCTGTCATCGCCCTTGCCAAGTTGCCCCAGACTCAGCAGTGCTTCAAACGTAATAGGCAAACGGAAGCTAGCTGAAGCAAAATCCCTTAGACCCTCGTTTGACACTATCCAGAAAGAAGGTCACCCTTCCTGGAGGAAGTTCGAGCAAAGTAGCATCGAACATTCTATGTGCGTGGCGTTAATGTACCAAGTTTCGTCATCAACACATTGCGATTTCAATGACACCTCATTGGACGGAACGTTGCGTTGAAGTTAGATGACAACACCATGCGGACGTTGAATATTGAATCCCGGTCGAATGTGCGCCATGTATTGGGTTCTGTACACGTCCGCCTATTCGGTCACCGGTGACTATTTTAATTATTTAAGTTTTGTCGGCCGATGCAAGATCACGTCTTTCATTGAATCTGTGAGCATTTCTCTACAATTCAAATCCATGTGAACCTCAGTACGTTAGCTGAACTTTGACCTGCCAAAAAAATGAGTCCTGCAAGGCCAAAGCCTGCTGAGAAACGAGAAGGCATATTTCCACCAGAGCAGGGGCTCCCGAGGTAGGCAGTAACCCTTGCAAGCACGGGGTGCGCACATGGCGACACGAATATGAAGATGTAGAAGTGTCGATTGTAGTTTTTATCAGTTTTCAAGGACCAAGTACATAGACTGAATATCAAACATTTAGCTGCATTGAAGGCAATTTGAAGCATACATCTCCATAATACTGACGAATGTCAGATGATAGATTACAGGAACTAGACAGAACACAAAAAGGTATGAAGCAAGAAATGTGGCTACTATGTGGTTTCCGCCAATGTGATGAGGCTTACGGATGGTAGCCACGGAATGAGCGAACAGCCAAGGGAACCGTCAGGTCAGCTTCACAGCGCATGCGAAAATGACAGGGCTGAATACCACTGAGGCAGTATGAAACTCGTTCACGAACTGTCGCTACGTAAGAGCGCCGCCGCCGATGCATCGATCTAGGCTGTGGGTGAGGCTTGATGCGATAAACGATATAGCTAGTGCTACCCGACATAGCGGATCTTGATTGCACCAGCCCTGTTTCGCATTTCGAGGGCTAAACTACGTGTTAACGTTTGTGCAATATCAGTATCCTGTGGATCGAACCTTTCATTTCTTCCGCTTCCTCTCTCTGTTCGTAGTCCAGAACCAAACGTTTGAGATGTTGTTGCTCTACCTTGTCTTGAAGTTGTGCAGATCGTGTGTGTACGGCAAGCGCCGATTCAGCTGGTACAAGAAGATGACGGCCCTGCCATCCCATCGTCGATGAGGACAGAATAGTGAGGTTTAAGAGGAAAATGCGCACCTGTTGCCTACCGCCGCGTTTAGTAATGACAGTGAACTGCATCACGGCGTTACTGTCTGGATTGTTGTCGCCGCCAGCATCGACATCACCCTCATCAGCCCGCTTCTTGCGCAAGTTAGGGGCGAGAACAGCAGAATCCCACCAAGCTGCCTTCTTGTCGACCTTTCTGGATTCGGCGGAGGAATCTGTGATGATCTTAGCAAGCTCTTTCTCAAACTCTGCTTCAGCTTCCTCAGACGGTCCGAGATGTTCCTGTGCGGATAGGACGATAACAGGGTCAGGAGACGGCGTTCGTTCTTCGTTCTAGGAGGCATGGTCAAACCTTGGTTATTGCACAGATAGGGCTCAGCCAAACTATCGCTTACCGAAGATTCCTGACCGGTCGTATCACCATCCTCTTCGTCTTGTTGTTGAGGCCGTTCACCTTCTTCGTCGCTGTCTTCTCCACTATCCTCACCAGTTGACACTTGTTTTGAACTGTGAGTTGAGTTGCCCGCCACAATAAATAAAAAACGAGCGTACAACCAGCGTTCTGCAAAGCAGCATTGAACATCTCATCAACAGCTACGGCGGCTTCCTCTATTGTCTTATACATCGTCATCTTGGGCCGGATAGCCTGCAAGCAAAATGAGATCAAGGGTACTATCTAAAGCAGACCCACTCGCCTCGATTGAGTCAGAGAGCATGAAGTCAACGTCCATGGGCAGATCTTCCTTGCATAAAACATAGTACTGCAGAACCATAGTGTAAGCATCGTCACGGATAAGATGTCGCAGAACTTTTACCTGGAAGAAAACAAGGAAATTATCAAGTTTCCGCTTCTGAGTCCCTCGGTCGAAGCACATGCCAACAGTGTCGAGCAGAACGCAAACGAGACGAACGCGGAAAAAATCATTAGGCATATCCACCGGGCAAGGCTGACGGGGCAATGGATGTCCTTCCGCTGTGAAAAGGAGTTAGTTGAAGCATGCGAGTCGTGTCATGTACTGACGATGTCCGAACGTAACCAGCGACCACAATGTATCGAACACCAGGATCGACCCCAACAGCCGATAGATATAGAGTTCCCCCAGATATTTTATGGCGGCCACACGGCGTTGATTCGTGCTATAGACGTTCTGTTCCAAGCCTCTTCGAATGTCTTCGAGAACTTGATCCACAACCGATATTGAGAAAGCAGGGTGATAACGTTGGAGGTCGTATGTCAGCATGGCCAACAAATTGATGTTGCTATATTTGATTTTCCAAGGTTTGGTGAAAACTTTATGCAGAGCACGCTGAACAATTGGATCATCCCAATCAAGCTTGCGAAGGAGCTTAAGGACCTTGTCGATGGTCTTCTTAGCTAGAACGTCGTATATAAGATGGCGGATGAAAAGTTCCAAAGGGGTGCGCTCCTTCAGCTGTCTCGGAGTTCGTTCCGGTGGGTTACACTGCATCATTTGCGTGAATAAAATTGTTCCGTCAATTGCAATGAACTGACCTGATAATACGCGTTTTCAAGTAGAAGAATCTGTCTTTGATCGAAGTGCTGCATACTCTGCTTACGCCTCATGAGCTCAAGCTGCAACAAGAACATTGAGCGATTGTCGGCCTGTATGCATTATAAACTGACCATAGTACCAAATCTCTCCCTAGTCTCGTCGCTGCGCAGTAAAAAACGACCGCACCCTTCAAGGAGCATCGCGATGTTTTCGACGTTTGTTCCAGAAAATTCGTCCAAGCATACTTTGAACATATGGAGAATAAGATGAGAGGGCACGACGCGAAACTTCGTCAAGTTGGACAAATATAACATGTTCTTTCCACGTTAATCAGATCGGTATAGGGTCAGTATAGGGTGGATGAGGTGAGCGGATCATTGGTTTACCTTCATCCGAACCTCTGAAAGCTCTTTCACCACATTTTTCTTTCGTTGCAAATAACGAAATTCTTCATCCAGCTTAAAAAAACAGCTGTGAAATAGGACCTTATCGAGCTAAGATGAAGCTCACCAATGCCACAAGCTCGGCACCAATGTCCGGCATGTATCTGTTCAAAGTTGCCACAAACCTGGCATAATGAGGAAGCAAGTCGGTTCGATTCTTTGGCACAGCGCCCAAGAACTACGGAGCTGTCAGTCAGTCCGGACCGGGAACAGGCCTAGCTGCTAACCTTGATAAGTCGCTTCCTAGCCGCCTTGGAGTTCAAAAACGCGAAATCGATTGCAGCTTGGTCAATCATGGCACGATTTGTTGCGTCGGGGAGGCGTGCAAGCAAAGAAGTAAGTAACTGCGATGGTCCCTGAGGAGCGAGCTGAGGAGACAACGGGGGACTTGGAGCCTTAGTCGGAGACATCGGCGTCGGTGTGATTGTACTAAATAGTATAAGTGATCCTGCAATTTTGGACTAACTGATAGACAGACACACCCATCGGGTTCTTCCTCGCGCATCTCGACTTCGGCGGTAGCGTCTTTTCTTTCATTTATTCGATCACTGTCCAGTTTCAGGCCCTCCAATTCCTCTTCTAATTTCTTTGCTTCAGCATCTGCTTTCTCCTTCTCCGCCTTTTCTCTCTCTTCTGTGACCTCTTTATCTTCTTTCTCGTCACTCTCAATGCCCAAAACTGACTTTGGCACGAAGTCCTTTAGGTCCTGGATGTCCTCAAAGAAGCGACGCTCTTCCTCGTCCTCCCATTTACCCCCAGAATGTGCAAGAGGGTCTTCTTCATCGCCCGAGACAGCATTTGCTCCGATTTGGATGGAATCTGACTTCTGGGACGCCGTAGGCAACGAAGGCATAGGCAGGTACAGTAGTTCCGAGAGTCTGAGAACAGGTATATCAATGATTGTAACCGCTGAAAGATTGGTCTCAAACCGACGTTTGGCAGCTCGCAAGTAGTTTCTCGTAGCCTTTTGTCATCTTCTCATACGCTTGTTGCCTATCCTCAAAGATCTCCCCAGACCGGATATATGCTTCATGATTCCTACGATCTTGATCTTGTAGGCGCTGCGAAAATGGAGCATTAATTTTTCTGGAAAAACGTCCGTATATTTATATATATACCTTGTGCTCTATGGTGAGTTTCTTGGAAACGCTGTCAAAATAACCTTCGCACATGCGCTTGAATCGATCACGAATGTCTTGTTCCACAAGTTCCTCGCTCTCATGCAAGAGCGTTGGAAATTCTCCTTGAGTGGCGTTTGTAGTTGCTGAAGACAAGGTTCCAGGTTCTGCGTCAGCAGATATCTGCTTGCTCTGAGGAGACGTAAGGCCCAAATAGGGTCTCGAGTATGACTTGAGAAATATGGAAAGAAGAGGTAGAGATGACAACGTTGGATCATTAGACAACTTGACAAACGTCAGTTATGCCCTAAGCGGTAGTTCATGTAGAGCCTACCAATTCTCTCAATACTTTCATAATCCATTCACCCCCACTTCGTTTCTGCCCATCAGTAATGATTCCGACCAATGCGAGCTCAGAACAGACACGGAGAAGGGGACGCTGTCGAGAAACTCGAGCAGAATCCTCCTTCTCCCGCTGTTCAGGAGGTAGCGCAGAGAGGGCTGCACGAGAAGGGGCTCCAAGTGCGGTAGACAAGGATGAAATGAGGGGATGAGTAAATGCTGTGGGGAAGCGTCTATGGAGAGCTGAAATAACCTGGAATTGTTAAGTGGTCAATGTATGAGGCGCTCATAAAAGTTCCTTCTTACCTCAACAGAACTCCAAACATCCTTCTCCGTCTTACATTTTGCAATTCCTTCCAATGTGGCCCCAACTATCTCGTCGATGTACTTTTCCAGTGACAACGAGTCAATGTCCTTGAGGATTTGGTCGCGATGATCAGTACCAAGAGACTGGCGCATGCGCTTGATCAAACCAGTGTGGCGCTTCAAGGAGGAGTCCAGCTTGGACAACTCCACTGTTGTTCACAAAATCTTAATTAGATGGGCATCCGGGTATGAACGAGTGCCATGACTCACCCTGGACGTCCATGGCAGCATTCAGCTCTCTGAGCTTTACACGCTTAGCATGGCGTGCCTTCTCTTCGTCGACTTTAAGGAGTGCTGAATCCATTACTTGCCAGGGAGGGATCTACTGTCAAGTGCGAACAGAGTGCAGCACTTGAACGGAAGCAGCAACGAACTCCTGATTGCCTTTTGAGGACTGAGTGCTTCTCATTGGCTGGTTGTACTTTAGGCTAGACCACATCGAGGTTGAGTCAGTGTGCTAGTGAACACCTTCTACTTCTTGGTGCACGGCAGCTACGATGTGCTCGTAATTATGATACCCAAAAAATGTTATATCAGCTTCTTTGCTGTAGCCTCCAACGAACTTCATGGAGACCTAATACTTAAAGGTCATACCGCGGTACTTCTAAATGTTGCATTGAATTAATTGAGGTGCTAGCGGCGGCCGCAGAGCGGCTATGTCAATTCTTGCAATTGGACTAAAGCACACCGTGATAATTTGGTGATAATGCTCAAAAAATCACTAGTGCCCAATTTTTGACTCACAGCGTCCGCCGCGCGGCCCAATAAAGTACTTGTGCCCAACTTGAACGTTTGAACGTTCATCACGCTGAAGCGCCCCGCCAACACCAGGTAATCAACTTCATTCACTGCCACCTCCCTGCAAATGCATGGCAATCACGATACATGACATTGGAGACTCTGAATCAACAGCTATATGATGAAAGCTACGTGAAATACAATGCAACGAAAACAACAGCGATGGCTGGCATAAATAGTGCAACGAAGAGGATATGAACGAGACGTGAGAGAGGATTGAGTGATCGAATAACTGACGCGGGGAAACAACAAATAGCGTTAAAGCATAAAATAACTCGGGGGATATCGGTACAACACGTAATTGCGTGGATGGATGAGATTGCGATGGATGCATTGGGACCACGTAAAGATAGCGTACGACATGACTCTAAAAGATTTCATCGCGCCCTGGCGCCCCCCAACAAGAGGTCACCATCTACCTCCGACGGGGGCGTGAAGGCCAATGAAGGCAGATAATACCCTGTCGCGGTCTTAGCCGGATCGCGCGGTATCCTCAGCCTCAGCTCCGAGAAGGGAGGGGAAAGGAACACTGTCAGTGCCACGTCGACGTCGTCTGTCCTCACCAGAAACACGGATTGGTGGGTGCCGCGAGCTAGGATTGCCAGCGTTGCCAGCATTGAGATACCTGTAGTGACCTGCACCGGTGTTGACACCAGGAGGGTACAGCGTTCCACGATTGTACGAGCTTCGCTCCTTCCTCCGAATATGTGTGGGCTTGGGGAACTCCTCTGGAAGTCCCTGGTTCGGCCCGGGGTCGGAGAAGAATATCTTCGGACGCCATTCCTCACGTTCATCCATAATGCAGGAGTTCTTAAATTTCTCCACGAGGGCTTCTTTTCCCCTATCGTAAAACTCAACTTGGTAGTGTCAAAGAAAGCGGAATGAGACGCACTGATAGTTCGCATAACTCATCTGAAGCACTTTCTCACTCGAGTATATGTTCCTGGACGATAAGGTCAACACATGACATTCACCGCATAATACACGTCTTACCACTTCTGATTCAGGCGCGCCTTCGCGAAACGTAACAAATCCTGCACAGATATGAAATTGACGAAGGCGTAGCCAACGTTGCATCCTGCACTCACTGCATCAGTATCCGCTGAAACTGTGAAGTGCAAATGTCATACCATTCTGGAAATCCATCCTCAGGTACAGAAAATCAATTCTCCGAGGACACACTTTGTTGATGTACGTGATAAGTTCCTTGTCCGTCATTTTGTTTGGAATATTTTTGACCATTACGGTGGTCCGCGTATCGACGCCGAGCTCGATCTTCTTGATGTCCAATTGATTGCCCTCGGGCGGAGCGCGAGATGAGGATTGGGCCAGCGAGGGCGGACGCGTGGCAACAGTGCCTGGCTGGAGCGGAGCAGAAGATGTAACATATGGGAAGGGATATTCCGCTACAGGATGCGATGGCTGCGGATAATAAGGCGAGGATGTGTACATGGTCCATGGTTCTAAAACGCTGTGCGATTGGAAAGTCACCCAACCACCGCTCATGGCATCCCAATATACGGGAGGAGACGACATGGGAGATTGCGGAGGAGCAGGATGCATCGCCATAGTAATAGAGTTTGGGACTGGAGGTGATGTTACCCAAGGTGGCTGTATTTGGTTTACATCGAATGGAGCGCCATGATAATACTCCGTCGCATAATACGTCGCCAGATGCGGCGCCGTGCCCGTCGCTGCTAGACTCAAGCCGGAAGTATCACCGACTTCTGGCTCGTGATCATACATGCTATGCTTCCGCTGATCTGCATCAAATAGTTTTTGATGAGAATGGCTGCGAGTAGAATCGAATAGTAGATTGAAGCTGCGCCTGCCGTACTGTCCTTGAGCGACGGAGTTGTCGATGATGTTGATATCAGTGGATTCACCGCGGCTATGCGAATGATGGGCGGGGTGAATGTCGTGAGGCCCTGCTGTGGACCTCCTTTTGTCTTTCAACGCTTGACTACCAGCGGTATTGTCACGGGAATCGAAAACAGGATGCTCGCGCTCTGGGTAATGCCCACCTGCACCGACGTCATTCAAGACGGGAAACGGAATTGCAGCTGAATTAGATGTGGCTTGTGACTGCGATAAATATGTAGTCGCCGTGGGTGTCTTCGGCTCCGCGGCATGTTCGCCCCCGATTTCGCATTCTCTGCTAAATGACGAGGCTTCCTTCTGAGCTTCTGCGGAATGATCGCGTAAGGATGCCCTGCTGAAGAGTCGAAGTTTCATGCTATCCACGACACGTCCGTCCAGCTCTTCCCAAGCGGCATCCGCATCTCGGACATCGAAATATTCCACTAGAAAAATCTAGGTCGTTTAAAAGGTTAATGATTTGTCAACTACGGAAATGATGACGTCGGAAACTGAGTGGTCGAAAGAAAAGCCCGTGCAGTAGTTGCCCAAAAGTGCATGCTACGGGTTAATAGTGGGAAGTGGATAACGGAACGCAGACAAGGATGGGCAAACGATGAGAGACTTACCTGAGTAGAGTTCTCGGTATCTTCGTTGATGCAGTTGAAGGCCTTGACGTCTCCATATTTTTCCAATACACTCCTGATTTTGACTGGAATGACAAAATGCCTCCGGGTCCGAGAAGCGGAGAACTCTGGAGTGGGTGAGGTATCATTAACAGATATGCAAAAGGCGCCCTCCGTCTGTGTCATAAAGACAGGAGACAAGGTGCCGAGAAGCTTACCGCAAGCGTTATATTAGCAAAATATAGACGTCAATGACGAGATAGCCTTACCTCTGCACAATGACCAGTTTCAGCAAGACAGCATGTTAATATCTCTTGCCAAGCAACACCAGTAGCTTGCGCATTAGAGATGGATTTACCATCATCTTGCATTCGTTTAGACGTCCTTGACTCGATGATACGCTTAGCGCGTTCAGCATCGCGTGCGTCATAAAATGCGACTATAAAATCCCGATTTTCCGGACTCCTTCGGAAAATGTTTTGGATCGGTTTTGACGGAAAGCGGCGCATGGAACGCGCCCTGGGGCTAGTGATGCTGGGAGATGAAAGACTCTTGAAGTATTGAGCAACGACATCTTCGGATAGATCACTGGGTGCATTTCCAATCTACAAGGAATTTAGCATGGCTCTGAACAAATCCGAAAAAAATCCTTACGATCAGAAACCTGCTGTGTTGATTGCTTTCGGGACCAGAATCAGCGAGGCTGAGACCCTTGAGATCAACAATGGGGATGTTGGGATCTGAGGAATCATGATCGGTGCTATCACTCTGAAGAGATGAGGATGGCGTGAGAGGTGGGGTGAGGTAATGACTTGTTGCGGTAGGCTTCCTGGAATAAGTCTTTGAATGGCTGACATCCTTGCCAGTAGAGGGATGCGGGGGTATTGGAGAAGCCGAATTACGCAAGTTCGATGATTGCGGGGGAGGCACGTGGCGAGATGTGACCATCTCTCGCGGACTTGGACTATAGCAAGGGGGTGAGTGATATCGAAATAATGATGCCCGGCTTAGGAAAGTCCTCGGCTCACCGTAAATTGGGAAGGGAAGGGGATGGCTGGAGTCGCGGGGGTCTAGTTGAGCACTCTCTTGTAGTGCGCTCGAAGAGAGACATGGTGGAGGTGGTGAGAAGGACTGGAAAGGTTGTTTTCGTGTGGAGATAGACGTTTATAAGAAATGTGAATGAGAAGCTGATTGAAAAGGAAGAATCGGAGAAAGGAGAGCCTGAAAGACGAAATTGATATAATGACTTGCTCAGATTGACGTACAGAGAATCATTATAAGACGTCGAAGGGAGAAGGCTCGTGGAGTCGCCGTGAAGCTCACGCGGGAGATGACGAAAAAAAAATTAAGAAAGCGCTTGACCAGACTGGTCAGGCCGTGCACTCCACGGGGAATTGAAAGCGCTGCAGCGTTACAACGTTGCAAGTCTTGTATTTGAAGGAATAGAAAAAGAGCGATAACGAAAAACCAGAAGAACAGAATCCGGAAAGCAGGGTAAAGAGTTTCCAGGAGAGCACAGCAAAAGAGATGGAACAATCACCAAAATTGCAAAATAGCCCTCTACGGGAGAAGGCGTCAATAAAGATCCTCCAGCGACCGAAGCTCGCCAGGACAACAAATCAAGAAGAGATATGACAGACGATCCACTGCGACGCATTTCCTTCTTAGATTTCAAGGCTCGAGCGCTTTTTGTATCCCGCCGAGCTCGATTAGATCACGGATTAAAGCATCTAAAAGATTGGTGAACCGTGGAATGACCCAAGTGGAAGAAAGAACTGTTTGCTGCAAATCGTGTGACTTTTCATTAGGACTTCCGGTGGCCAGGCCACTTACGATAAAACCTTCACGTACGATACCCTCCGGAGACTTGGTTATTCCAGACAAACCCTTGAATCATCATAAAGGCGATCCTCTTCAATCACTCCATCGGACAGTGCGCGGTGTCGCGGCAAGTTTCAAGTTGAGCTGCGGCGACCTACACGTTTCAAGTCCTCGTGTTCAGTAGTCCAAGCAAATACTACTATTCCATGTTCTGGCCACTCACGGATGGGGCGGCCGATTGGCTCCCACGAGAAGCTTTTTAGGCTTAATACCAAGAAGCTATAGGTTGCCGTTGAAGCGCTGGGGAGCTGCACCATATGGAATCCGAAAACACGGCTACAGAACCTGCTCCAGGGCAACAACGTACAAGAACATCGGTCAGATGTCGACAGGGAAATCAAGATTTGAACGAATTTCCATCGGAGGCAAAGCTTCGAGACCGTTGTTGTGATCCGAGACCTATGCTCCACGTTTGACTTGGCCATTCAAACGTTCAACCTTAGGAAATACAATGCTTGTTAGTGAGGATTTTCACGCGACACAGAATGGTACACGTACATCTAGTTCTTCGTGCTACCAAATGTTTAATGACGTTGTGAATTATGAGCGGAATCCTGATTTCACTCTGAGTTTGTCTGAGCTCTTTCTGAGTTCAGAACATTTCACAAAACTTGCTTAGCAACCACGTTGAATCACTTTTCTCCCCATTTGTGACTTTTGTAAGGGCTCTTCTAGAGAGTAACCTGTGAGTCACTTTACCATGGTCCATGGTCCACAGACGTTATTTTGCAGTGCTCTGACCTGTTGTCTAGCGCCCTCGGCCAATATTGATTCTGCCGTTTCACTGGGCGACGCGGGGTCCCTTAACTTACTCGCTCACCTCCGATTTTCGCAATCGGCATTTCCCTGTTATTAATCTTCCACCTCGCGGGCGTAAATCAAATCAACGTGTTCTAACGGTATGCGGATGGGTAGCGAACACCGATACGATTGCGTCAACTGTCCTGCTAATTCATGCGAGCTTCGCGATATCCACGAATAGCGTGGTCACTTGTAGGCGTCGAGGTAGTATATACCTGTGCTTTCACATCAGATCATCTACTCCTACGCACTAGATTCTTACATCACATGCAGATCTTGGCAGACTTCCTTGTTCTACTGGCGACAATCCATCATCTTTGCGTACCTGGGATGGGTTTCTGATAAGGTTCCTTGACGGATCAAGTTCATCAGTTGTTGTACTTGGGAGTTATGGATCATTGAGTATTATACCTCATCAAGCTATGTAGCACTAGCTCTGCCGCTTGCTAGTGCATAGAGAGTCCGAGATTGATGAGAAATAGATGTGATGACGAGTGCACACGATGCTGCGGATCATTTATGTCGACAGTTTGATCAAATGACTTGAGAAGACAAGAAGGAAATGTCCTATGCAGTGATATCACTGAGATGGGATGACTTCTCCTTGTGAACTTCTGGAAGCTACTTTGTCTTCCGGGCCCGGACCGACTCTGGGAAATATTTTACCACGCCAATTCTCTCAGAGCTCTCTACGCCGCCGCGTTTGACTTGGCGCAGACCTTGAACAGCACTACAGCGCTTCCTGTGATCGTACCTTTACTATCATCTAGACCTTGAGCGACCACGTCAAGATGCCATTCTACCAATTGTTTTGCATTGCCAGTCATTTCAGGGAATACGTGAGTTGCATTCTACATTTAGTGGCTTTTGCATCTCATGACTGTGAGATAGAAACACATAAAAGACCTAGTGACCATGTCTGCGATGCATGTGATGAACGAAGGCGGTGTGGTGCGAAATATTGGGTTCGATGGAACAAAGACGCTTCCAGAACGAATGCGCCGCCATAAACAGTACTACACCATTGGAGAGTGAGTCTCGGCCTCTTCATGTAGAGCTCATGGTGACCTTGTCGTTTGACTAGCTATTGGACGATGGATTTTGATACCTCGCCTCGCACGCTACGTACCTTGGCTGGAATGATGCGCCGAGACCAGCGCGTCATAAGATGGACAATGTTGAAGTTGGGCGAGAAGGCAGAAGATGTGGTCATTAAACCCGAGCAGACGGTGGAGCGCCATTTAACAACAACAACAACACCATCAAGCATTAGCCCTTATTGGTCCTAGTGACGACCCCTTTCAGATACCTTATTTGCGTTCTGGTCTAGAACATTGTGTAGAGTCAATTTCGTGTTACTGAAGACTCTGATCCAGCCATCGGCGGACAAGCTCTCAAGTCGTTTGTCGTTCTACCCACTTCACCACCTCCCACAGGTCATTCACTACTTGTACACCTTCGAGGTTTTCACCCTCCTCCTTGCGTTCACCGTCGCCTTCTGGCCCGGCCCTGCGCAACAGCAGGGCATGCATTCCAGCAGCCCGAGCGCCACGATAATCACTAAAATAAATTCGTAATAATGTGCCTTCGCGAACGTTAGGTCATACCTCTCAAGTTCATCTCCTATGTGAACGCCGTCCTGCATCTCCATCGGGACTAACTCGGTCTTCATGCTGGACGCAAGTGCAAGTTGGAATATTTTGGCATCTGGTTTCTCTATTCCCACAGCCTCACTGAGAATAACTGAATCGAGGTACGGAGCAATTTCAAGATCCTTCAATACAGATACTGCATGGCAAGTGAGTCAACGCGGAGATGAAGCTTCCAAAAGACGTACGCATGCGTGTATCCGTGTTGCTGATCAGCGCTGTGCGAATATTCATTTGTTGCAGTCGTCTCACTATGTAGCATGGCGAAGCATAGCCATGAGCACGAGATTTCGAAGAGGGGTCCATGTATGTACATACGTACAGGGAGGGAGTCGTGGAAGAGTTTGTAGCCCTGTCGAGAACTGAATCTTTCCATAAGACTGGGAACGATTTGCGGCAATGAAGAATCTACGGCTAAAAAGTGGTCATTAGACTTCCACAGGGATGTTGACTGGGCATAGAACCTTGTGGGTTGGCCCCTGCTCCGATGGCTGTCCGCTTGATGACTTCAGACCACCATCCTTCAGCGCCAGAATCCCCCTGATACGCGGGGTTTTTCTTTTGAACCTGTGTCAGCGCTGAAGGATATGAGGTCAAAGGCTTGTTTGGTAGAAGGTTCTTTACACACCGACTTTAAAAGACTGTTTGAGCAGCCCTGGCTCGAGGACGCCAAGATATGGTGCAAATATTTGTGAATACTGAACGTAAATTGGTAACCTAGGCGTTACGAGCGTATGCAAGGCATCAAAAGTCACCAGCCTGATGGTCATCTCGTTGTCGTATTTTAGCACAGAACATACAGCAATGAATTTTTAGAGTGATCAGAGAAATAGAATTGGCTTTTATGGGTGTGACGGTCAGTGTGGGATACACCAATAGTAGGCACCAAAGCAGCACTGCCGCCTACAGGTGTAGTGCAATCGGCTGGGAACGCTTACTTTGGCTTAGGGCAATTCTCCGTTGTCTTCTCCACGGTTTTTGGCTCCCTTGAATCCTCAAGACTCTCAATCTCCGGCCTGACTGGAGTTTACATCAAGTTGTATTGGGGCAGAGCTGACTCTGAGACGGAGTGTTTGTGTTTCTGATAAATCGCCACGAGTCGCATTCAGGTTTCATTGCTCATCCAGCATTTTGACACGCAGCAGGCGTCAACATCGAGGCACTACCCTGTTCCTTTTGCTCCTCAACGCTCATCATGTCAGAGGCGCTTGCCATCGACGCTCAGTCTCTAAGAAGAACTCAGTCGACTGGCGATATCCACCCAACGCCCAGAGCCCGCCTTTCAACGTCACATCATCGCTCCGAACAGGACGGGAGGAATTTCAACGTTAGTTCGTCACCAATTGCGGAAGGGACCGCCGAAGAGTGAGTAGTATGCTGTTCAGCCCAAAAGTCCCTTTGATCGATGTTCATCTGTGCTGTAGTACTACCCGCAATCCCTGGTTTACGCCCAACACTACGACCCCTACAGGGCATCAACAAAGTAGAAGATCCTCCACTTCCACTTCTCAAGCACGCCTTTCTTTAATCCAGAGAGTCAAAGCGTTCTTTGGGATCGGTCCTGATGCATCAAGAACACGTAAAGCTCTCGTATCAGTTGTATGGTCGTTGGCATATGGTTTCTTTCAAGTCTGTCGACATTCTCCCACTCAAGTGCTGCACTGAATTATCATGTTCAGGTTGCGGCTATCATCGCCGTTCTAGTTATAGCCTCTGTTATGAACAGCCCGACGAGTGAAAATGTCCATCAGATCAATGCTTGTGGGCGGCCGCTCGTTGCCTGGAATTGCATTTGGATAGTGAAAGTTTGCTTGTCGTCCACCCTGGCGTATTGGAATTTTATTAGAATCTGCAAGGCGTGAGTTGTATGGGTCCTATCTATTCGGTGCCTGACAACACGGAAACAGGGAGCGTACAGGGAGACCAAGTGATGCTGAGTCTGGCGATCGTTCCCGAACCTCTAACGATGTGGGACCTCGTGGTAACGATCCCCCGAGTCGTCGTCGACAGGGAGGTCCATCATAGAAGGCCCAGGAACGCAAGTTCAGGTGTTGCTCCAAATCAAGAAGAGCCATCGCCACCATATTCTTATCTTTACGCACGGTATGTATCATCTTCTTTTGCAAACCTGTGAAAATGAGAATAATCTTTGTGTTAGCTTGTCGCTCCTTTCATCTATGCTCACTCTGACATGGTTCCTAACCGCACACATCCTGGAATACACATCCATTGACTCATGCCGACTTTCTTCGCCTCTCGTTTGGTGGCTTACTTTTGGGATTTTGTGCACAATGTATTTCCTGGTTCTGGAAGTCTTGGTTTTCGGTTTTCTTGTTTTCATGGTTTTGCCTTTCATTATGGTGAGTCCAGCTCCGTTCCGTCCCGCCCATGTACCGATAGGCATCCCTCTGCAGCTTTTCTACAGTATTATCCTACTATGCCTGGGTCGGCACCCACTCCAGAACCCTCACTATATTAAGCCCGAAATCGATAAGCTGCCCAAAGCCATCGTCGAACGTATCCCTCTAGTCATCTATATCCCACCTCCACCAGAAGATGATGGAAAGGCACAACCAATTTCTTTGCCAAAACCTGTCCATAGCTACCCACCTAAAGCACCAGCTTCGCGGATGCCAGGGAGACGATTTGCATTCTTTCATCGTAAATCCAATAAATCTGAACCAGGTGTTGAGACTCGTGACGGCAAACAGAGCGCCAAGTCGGAGGTCAAAGATCCCGAAACTTGGGAAGATAGCTGGGAACAATGTCAGTATCCCTTTGTCCGGTTGGAGGGCAATCGAGCTGCCTGCGCCATCTGTTTGATGGACTTCGAGGAGCCGAAGCGACTTTCTGGTGCTATAGAGTCAAACACGACAGAGAAGAGTGAAGAACAAGCTGTGGTTCCGCCTACCGAGGACGATTCTTCCCGCCAGCGTGAGGAGGAAGTTGAAATACCGGTGGAACGCATCACTGAAGAAGAAAGAGGTGATCTTCCTCGCCTTGAGGACGCGGGGGTCGGTCCGCAGCCTCTTCGACTGCTTGCATGCGGCCACGTCTTCCATGTGCGCCTCACTATTACCTCACATCGTTCGTAACTAACTAGTCATCATTACAGAAAACATGCATCGACCCTTGGTTAACTGACGTATCTGGCCGATGTCCGGTTTGTCAGCGACCTGTCGAGCTTGATGACATGGAACCCAAGAAATCCGGGCGAAGGCGTCGCTCATGACCGTGTTCGGTTTACCCCGAATTTAAGTGGATTCAGTTTGTGAATGATGAACGTTGACTACTACTGTAGGGACCGATGTATATCATACATTGCAGTATTGCATATTCATTGAACAATTTCGATTCTTTGAGCTTGCATAGGCTTGCGGGTAAACAATTTAAATATTAAACTAATATTGTGACGAGAGTTGCTTGCGTCAGCTGACTAATTTCCAATGACAAATTCCAACCAACCATCCGATGTCAGACTCGGACCCGCGTCGTTTTTCCGACGCTGGTGAATGTTTAAATATGGTTTTTTCCCGTCTTCGATGATGCACAATTCCCTGCAACAACATGTCTGACTCCTTTAGCCAACTAGAGCACTCATATCAAGAACACGCGACAGAAAAATCAGAGCCTGACACTGTCGCACATCGTCACACGCCAGTGCCTGTCAAAACCCCTGTCGTACCCGACATCGAGGACACACCATTCTCACATGGCCTTTTCGACAAAGATCCAGCAACAACTGCCGCAAGGAAAGGCTGGTTAAAGATCAGCATCTTTGGTGTCGTAGTCCTTTTCGTAATGATTTGGGGCGTTTTACCCATCTATTGGGCTGCCATTGGTCGGTCATTCAACAATGTTCACAACCTATCTGGATATGTGGTGGTAAGATTTCTTTCCATCACGGTTCGGCACTTTCTGATATCTATATCCGCAGGATTTTGATGGAGGTGAAATTGGGCAAGCAGTAACGCGGACCTTTAAGAACATATCTGGTCCACAACAATTGTCCTGGCTGATATTGGATGCATCGCAATTTCCTGGTGGCCCAGATGAGGTGGCCCAGGCTCTACTTGATCACAGATGTTGGGCAGCTGTGACTAGTGCGTACATCCAGTTCCAGTTCGCATCCCATTACTAATTGAGAACTAGTCAATCCCCAGGCTTCAACTAACTTGAACGCGTCGATCAACACAGCCAATGGATCGTATAACACATCCCAAGCCGTGACCGCATACATAACCAGTGGTCGCAATGAGAATGTATAGTTAGTTGTTTCCTCCCTTGCGTTGTTCCATGTCTCATCACATTATGCGTACAGCCGAGGCACCATCAGCCCACAAGCAAGTCACTGATTCTAGGCATTCCAACCAAGTCACTGACAAGTAATTTGCTTCAACAGGTCAGCTCAATATTGACCGCCATATCGCATACATTCTCGCTTTCCTCTGCTCAACGTCTAGCGTCGAGGTCAGATATCTCGACGCTCCTGCAAACTGCGCCACTACTGGTAATTCAACCACTGGGTTTCACCATTAATGATATAAGACCGTTCAATGTCCCTGTGTACGTACTTTGGTTCGTAATGCTCGTCACCTCAACTTGACTGGTTATACAGGGCCTCCGCGGTTGACTATGTTGGACTTATCTACCTTGTGATTTTGGCGGTACGTTCACGACTCTTTTGATAGTAATTTGCCTGACACTCTTTTTTTTCTAGTTCGTGTTGACGGTGCGACATTTACGATGGCTTCAGACAATGTTCACTAATATTGCGTGATGATTAGAACCAACTTTTGGCGGCTCGCGTTGAATCTGGCTTTGAGAAGTGTTTGAGATTGCGACCTCTCATCCTCCTTCGCTTGCTATGGCCTGTCACTCTCTACTTCTTTGTCTCCGTATGGTTTCTTGCTCATTTCCTGAACGATCGGCTAACGTTTAGCATTTATAGTTGATGTATTCTCTGTTAAGTTTGGCGTTTGGAGTGCCATTTGGCAGAAAGTGAGTGTTATTTTTTGGTGCTAGAATTGCAATCTGACCTTTGGATTTGTCGAAGATTTGGGCATGCAGGCTTTATCATCTACTGGATGATGTCGTGGTGTAGTATGTCCGCCTTGTAAGTCGTCAACAATAATGAGGCGATCCACATGCTCATCAGTAATCAGGGGCCTCGCTCTCGAATCTATGATCACCATCCTCACCATGAAATTCATTCCGATATTTCTTATCCTGTGGATCATATGTTTGTCTTTTCTCTCTCCTGTCCCGACACTCTTCACTGACCAGCGCTGGATGACACAGCTAATGTATCCGTAGCATTTTATCCGATAGAAGTGCTGCCAGCCGTCTTTCGCTATGGTTTTGCGATGCCATTCTACAATGTTTCAAGCACAGTTCGGACGATTGTTTTTGACACCAAGAACCAGAGTATGTATCCTCAGCCTGTCAATGTTGAACATCCCTGTTAAACTTATTACTCAGTCGGACTAAATTTCGGTGTCCAATTCTCGTGGATACTAATATCTTGTATCACCCTCCCAATATTTCAATGGCTGGTCCGACGACGACAAATTAAGGCTTGGGAAACATCCCAAAGTGCTGCGCGAGAGAAGGCATGACGGGTTCGCACCTTGCTGGACAGGGGTGAACGCTTGGCGTACACAAGTCCCGTCGTGGGCTAGCAATGTATAGTAACGTCATATATCCGTGAATACGTACCCTACCACACTAATTTCTAGCATTCGCACTAGCATACTTGTAGAGTTCGGACATACCATTGAAATCAAGTTGGGTTTCCGTGTTTTACTCAGGCTTGTATCAATAACATTCACAAGCACGAGGTGGCCTATAGTAGCCTAACCAGCTGTGAGCTGGCGAGAATAATAATAATATATCAGCCTCGAGAGCGTCCTGCCCTTCCTAGGTAGATAGTGCAGGACTAACCCGATTGCGTGATTGGTTGGCCCCCTCTGCTTAGACTTGATCTACGCTCAGTCTTTGCGAAAATACGTATATTCGCGTCCATCATGCAAACAGACTTGGAAGCTATGTCTTTAATTTGCATTGATACTCCATCATGCTGCAGTGCTCAAACGGCTGTCCAAGGCGAGCAATCGATCGATCAATCGCAACGCTCGAGAGAAATTCTGTTCTGCTACACGCAATAATAGATCGGTGTGGACTTTGCGAGTGCTTTAAAGCTGCTGACTCCCTCGGATAGTATCACCTCCCAGCGTTAAAAGCGTCGTACTTTGTGTAACTAGAAATTGAGGTTTTATATCTGAATCATTTCTGTTTGAACAACGTACGCTCAGTCGGCCCCGTGTGATTACCATCTTCGCAGCAACGTCGCAGACTGCAATCAGAGTCTGATAGACATCGTACAAAGCAGTGCACGCTGCTCACATACTTGTCTTTCAAGTCGTTGATATAGCGTGGACGGGGAGCGGGTAGGACATGTTATGGTCAAAGGGACGGGCGGGCGGCGATAGATGTTCTTATGTTTTAACAGTAGACTTTGCGACAGTGAGCACTATATTCTGAAGCCTCGAACATCCGTCAGCCGAGTTGTCGTCGTTGGCCGCAGATTGAACAACAAGTTGACTACCGTCGGTGAATTGGCGATCCATTTCGTCCAGCTTCCTCTAATGCAAGAAACCGTAGTTGGTGGGACCAGGATTCAGCACGGCCTGCTAAATGATCATGCCATGTATCAAGATAGACAGCTGGAATCACATCCAAACATCAATATCAATGATTTGGACGTTTAACATTTGGAGGGTGGGCTGAGGAATACGCCGGTGCGGGTGTTTTAAAAGAGTCAAAGCAACCACAAAGACAAAGAGTGCCAGCTGGACGCGTGCCGCCGGTTCCTTCCGAGCTCTTAAAAGCGGCGATATCCAGCTATCGATCATATCACAAAGGATCTTCATCTTCCACACCTACGAGCTCGTCTGTCTAGTGATGTTATCTCCTGGAGAAGTTCAAAGGAAGATTGTATTGTGATCAGCAATACATCTTTGCCTTTGGCGCTCGCCCACTGTATTCAAGATCGTACGCATATCACCTTTCTCCCCCTTCACAACCGCTGCGCACGTACGACGCTAGAATTCGTCCTGAATCAGAGTATGATTTGCTTCCATCGAGGACGGACTTACTGCTGAAGCCCATTATTTGGGGTGGCTGGTACTCAAATCCGTCCAACTCTTTGTCTGGCTTTCCATCCGACTCTTTGCCCCTCGCGTCAAATGAGCCACCGGCTGGTGGGTGTGGCTCTAGACTTGACTGAAATGCCCACTCCCTTTCCTTGGCAAGTTTTTTGTCTGCCTACAAAATCAAGTCAGTGACTCATTCCATTCATCAAAGAAATTAGCTCACCTCCATCTTGCGGATGCCCTTGCATATCTTTCTATGCTTGGTCCACAGCCAAGGGTAGTAGTTGTACCGGTTGTCAGTCTTCAAGGTCTGGTGGCACCCGCGGCACTTGACCGATGTGGTTGTGAAATCCTCCACGTATTCGTCTTCCTCGAGGCCCCGTTTTCGCTGATCGTCGTTTTGGCGCTCTTTGCGCTCTGCGATAGGCTTGTCGCGTTTGGTGCTGCGGGTGCCTCGTTTGGTAGGGATGTGGCGTGGACGGCGCGGCGCACGCTGTGCGCGGTGTGTGGCGGATGGGGGAGGTGGAGTGGCGAGCCCATAAGGGCCGCCTTCGTAGACCCGCGCATGGTCCTCGATGAGGCAACTGGCCGTGCGCCAGTCAGTCCCAACCCCATAACCAGCAACGACCGGGCATCCAGCCCTGACACAGTATACTGTGCAGGCTTGGACGGCTGTTTGTGTTATGGTGGTTGATTGACTGGCGACGCAGTCGTTGTTTATCGATCGCATAGCGGCTGAGGGATTGGCGGTTGATTTATGCATTTAGTTTGCTGGGGGAGTGGCTTTTCAGATGTAGGGAGGAGGAGTTTGTTGCAGTGGCGTGAAGTTCTTCTTTTTCTTTTGGGGCTTGCCTCGGAGTTGTATTGTTCACCCTCAGATACACGTGGTTTTTTTCTCATTCCGATTTTTGTCCGTTGTGGTAAACGCACACTGTGTTGGACAGCATTAACTAGTTTAAAGGGCGCTTCTGCAACACCTGGACTCGTGGATGCTCTAGCGTGAGGGTATTCTCTGTTGGTCCGCCGCTTCTGCCAGAGATGCGTCGCCCAACAGTTGGATGACTGACTTCTTCGTAAGTTTTCCAGGGCGGACGTTCGCTCTCATGCAATTCATTCATAACAGGCTAGTGTACTCTCTAATTCTCTTCTAGATGAGTTGACTATTCCAAGGCTTTCTGAGCTGCATGGTACGTCTTCTCATCGTGAAAGTGAATATTGGCTGACATGATCGTTCCTACATCAGCACGAGAAGTCAAGGTAGCATATCGATTCGCCGCCTGGACACCTTGATTTTCCCACAAGTTTGGCCCTTGTTTAAGCCTACAATAGGGAAAGTGAAGACGCTTGGTCATGATGGTGCCTTTCTTGCGGGCGGTCAGTTCTGTTGTCCCCGGTATCATTAAATGCACAATGGCAGATTCCGCACGCCTAGTCTTCCAAACTGGCCATGACGGGTAGGCTTGACCTTGGGTATACAAGATGCAGCAGGTTCAGTGACTTTTGCTTTTATGCAAGTAACTTGTTGATTCAAATCCAAGCAGTCTGATCTGGAGGAGCCTTGGCAGCAACACACACCTCACCCCCCACCTTTACTGAAATTCTATGATGGTCCAGTCATACATTTATGTAAAATATGCTCGATCTCACGACGAGCTGAACGATAAACTTTCATGGCTCATGGCATCAGCTCTGGAATTGACTATCGTTGCTTGCGGCTTGGCGGACACCCTTGCCATGGACAATATTTTCACTGCATAGCGTAGACGTCGAGCTCGTCATATACACGCCACCATCTGGACTACTGTGCAGTGAATGGCCAAACAATTTGGGACTACCTCGCCCTGCTGCTCGGCAGGAATGCGTTAAGCATCTTAAACGCGCGATAATCGATCGGTGTTGACTTTGCGAGTGCTTTGAAGCTGGCGACTCCCTGATGCTGCGAAGACATCGGGAATACTGTCAGGTACAAGGATTTGTGTTGTTGTAATGCTCGACCGTCTCAAAGCGACCGGTGAGATGTCGAAGTTAGATCTAGTATCGGATGAAGATGGGGATGGTACAAATATCTCGTCAGCTTGAGAGGTGCAGCGGAGGTGATGCTGTAATTCGCCAATGAGGAATTCGGCGGCATTCTCCTTTGTGGTGTGTGTATGCATGTGGCATCGTTGCTCAAGCAGTTGTATCAGAGGCTGGAGCACGCATGGAGGTCGACGAGCAGACAGACAATGTAACAGGGCTGACAGAGATCTTCTTCGCCTTAGACACGACCTGGGCGGTGACTTCTTTGAAAATGGCGCTGCGAGTTGTTGGTAGCAGTTCAGGCCTGCACTGGCGGGAGGCAGCAGAAGTCATAATAAACTGATATGAACCATTTTGCTGGATGATAATCTTAAGGCTGGCGCGCTTTATATCTCAAACGAGGGTAAGCCTGAGCTGAGAGGACACGTCAGTCACGTGCTTCAAAAATCAATGAGAAAGGAGTAAAATTAGCTCCCATCGCAAAATACCCCGCCTGTATTTTAAAATCTTTCTGCTTGGGCGTCCTTGATTTAAATTTGATTCGAGCCTATACATTGAAATTTGTGAGTGAGAAGGTCCGAAATCGTTTATAGCCACGTGGCTATTGCAGTGATTGATGGTTGTGTGTGACGGTTGGATGACATCATCCCGATATTCAACTTTCGAGACTTCCGCTCTTCCGAGTACTTGTCATCCGACCGTCTTCCGAACGTATCAGGCAAACATCCGCTCACAGTTTTAAGGACTGCTGCTCGCAACGATGTTTGCTTCAACTTTTCTCAATTTCTTTTGCACACGCTCACACCAATACTTTGATCGTTAATCGCTCTATCATCATGCTCCAGAACTTTACAAAGAAACTCGTCAACTCATTGTTGGGCTCAGACGAGGGGGGCGAGGATGAGTTTTTGGATAGACAATCGGTGGGTTATTATATGTTCGCCGATAGCAACAGTCTCACACCTAGTTATGGCTTGCAGGCTCACATCGAGTCGGGTGGCGGCCACATTCGTCCTGACATCGATAGTCACTGGGCGTCTGCCAAGGCAGATTTAATCCAGGTTTCAGGTTGTAGCTGTATCTGGTGTAGGAGAAACAGCGAATCGGCGAGCATTCTTTTTAAGCACGCCTCAGTCACATATTAATGATTGTGCAGGACGGAGAATCGAAGGTGGAAAGGGGGCGGCCGAGTCAATCTCCACATCCTCGCATCCGCCCTCGGAAGGTGCGCGCGTCGCCAATGGCTACGACAAGTGGGGTTTTGGAGGTGCTGTATCCTCCTTCATATCTCAACACCCCTCCGGCTCTCGACCCCGAGGCTAGTCCCCCCGCTTACGACTTGCCACCCGCAATACCTCCAAATACTCCACAATCCCATCCAACCCTGATTTCTCCCCGCGAGGGGAGGGACTTCATCCCCTTCTCCCCTCGTCTCCCTGAAAGCGTCCCTACTCTTTCCACGGAGCCTTTGTCAGCATATCGCTTGCCCGATACTTCTCTTGACGTTACCGTTCCAAGCGCACAATCCCCTCATTGTCGATCATCACCACGGATTGCGCGACAACCAATCATTGGCCTTGGACTGGAGCATCCTACAGAAGCTGATGATGGCGAGCTTCCGGCTTACAGTTGGTTCGATCCTTCACGGCCCCGCTTCCCGGCTGCTTCTGACACGCTGGGACCATATCCGCATATCTCGGTTCTTTCCCCGAATTTGGGGTGATTTAATTGTGCTGGCACGATGATTTCTGTAATTTTGACGTATCAAACAACGATGTATCCCTAGATCTCACTACTGTGCAATGTTATTACGTTGACCCCTATATTTTCACCTTTGGCTTAGTCACATTAATCATCCGCGTCTAAAACCGCTTAATTTGCACGTGTGATACATCCAACTTGCGAATTGTGATAGGTTCACAAAATACTCCCCTCTTCGCTCGTGTGGATACCACTAGACTTCGTCTGCACAATGTCATGTCGTTTCGGAAGTACTGTTTCACGCTCTGTCAGGCGAATGGCTACGTTGCATAAACCTTCGTCAACAGGGAAAAGGTGTGCTAGTCACATCGGACATGATTCAATTCGTTAACTCGACATTCCAGTCCTACAGGTATGCATCAATGCATCTCCTCACATGCATGCTTAAAACATGGTGTTTCCGTCAGCCATTGTTATGTTGAACATGGGAGGACCTTCGACGGTACGTGAAATTTCATTTTGTCTGGATTTCTCATATACCATGTCATACCACTCTCACAGGTACCAGAGACCTATGACTTCCTCAAAAACCTGTTCATGGATGGTGACCTGATTCCGTTGCCTTTTCAACGCATTCTAGCTCCTCTCATTGCCAAGCGGCGGACACCTCAAATCGAGAAGCAGTATGCTGACATTGGCGGTGGTTCTCCCATTCTCAAATATACAGAGATGCAGGGTGCTGGTATGTGTGAACTACTAGACGAGTTGCACCCAGAGACCGCTCCGCACAAGCCTTATGTCGCGTTTCGTTATGCGAACCCGCTGACACAGGAGACCGCACAGAGGATGAAGGCAGATGGTGTGAAGAGGGCAGTTGCATTCACACAGTATCCACAGTACAGCTGTAGTACGACTGGAAGCAGTCTCAACGAACTTTTCAGACGGGGAAGGGCAGGCGAAATGGGTGACATTGAATGGAGCGTGATAGACCGTTGGGGTACTCATCCAGGATTCATCGAGGCATGTTCGTATTACCATATGCGTTTTGCAGGGTGCTGATGATCACTTTCGATATAAGGCTGTTGCACAAAACATTGAGGCTGCCCTGGCCAAATTTCAACAGTCAGCACGCTCAGACGTGGTTATTCTGTTTTCGGCTCACTCATTACCTATGTCGGTAGTGAACCGAGGTGACCCATATGTCCTTGAAGTTTCCGCATCGGTCAACGCCGTTATGGACAGACTCGGTCACTCAAACCCGTACCGTCTTGTCTGGCAGTCGCAAGTTGGACCTTCCGCGTGGATGGGGATGCAGACAGGGGAGGCTATCAAGGGTCTTGCTCGTCTTGGAAAGAAGGAAGTGATTCTGGTTCCCATCGCCTTCACGAGCGATCATATCGAGACACTCTACGAGCTGGATCTCGAGTATATGAAAGAGGGAAAGGAGGTACGCGGGTTCATGAGCGAATGTTTCAATAACTCACCCATTTTTTCGCAGCTGGGGATGGAGCTGCATCGCGCAGAGTCATTGAATGGATCTCCTGTGTTTATCCGTGCGTTGGCAGACATTACGGCACAGCATCTGCGTGACTATTCGGCGAGGACGATCGGGCCCACGAGTGTGCAGATGGGGCTTCGGTGTCCTGGCTGTAAAAATATGACATGTGGCCAGCAGAAACATTGGTTCGCTCGTGCTGGACGTTCCTAGCCCGTTCATTGTTGGCTTAGTACGTAGAGTGAATGAAGGCTTCCTAAGCTTCCTAAGCCTACCTGGTTCTGACTTATTGCTGTCGACTTCTCTCTGCTAACATCTGAGATCTGAGACGCGGTCAGTCAAGCTCTACGGACAGATGCGATCATCATGATGGTGCGTATCCCGAGGCATGTTTATGAATGTGTTGATTTAGAACATGTCCCCCAAATTGAGCAGCATTTGTTGCAGTTTCTTACATGCATGGCTGTGTCTTCGGCCAAGGTGTAAATCACTTTTGCAGCAGAATCGCGTGATTCTGGGGACCAATAAACGCGTGCATCAGACCCGAGTACAGGTGCTGACTCAGCGACAAGCCTTTGTACTTAACCGCACTGTGATGCCTTTGAACGCGCGAATGACACCATGTCTTCTACTACAACAATCGTATCAGCGCCTGGAAAGGTTCTAGCAGCAGGAGGATATCTTGTCCTCGACCAACAATATCCAGGGGTCGTGATCTCCACATCTTCGCGATTTTATACCGTTATCCAGGCTTCGTCAGGTTCTGCGAATCAGATCGTGGTCCGATCTCCCCAGTTTCTTCAGGCCGAGTGGAGATATACCGTGACCTACAATGATGCGGGCATTCAGGTAATCCCACAAGAGGACAGGTGAATGTCATTTCTTGGACGCCTTTATCACGCCTCTCATATCTCTTGATCAGCATTGGGGGGAAGAATAAATTTGTTCATTTGGCGCTGCAACACACCCTGAATCTCGTGTCGGAGATCCACTCTGTGGCTCAAGTGCAAGAGAAGCTCGTTCAGGGTCTCGATATAGCTGCTGTGGGTGATAACGACTTCTACTCTCAGCGCGCACAGGTAAGCACTCTCGATGTCACAGTCATGGCAGAGAAATGACAAGTGGCACAGCTGGAGTCGTTGGGTTTACCTCGAACGATAAAATCTTTGTCACAAATCACCCCTTTTTGCCACAACGGCGTGAAACTGACTGATGTGCACAAAACCGGCATGGGCTCCTCCGCAGCGCTGATCACGTCGCTGGTCTCCGCGCTGCTTCTCCATTTTGCAGCCATAAGTGAAACAGATTTTGCCGTGCTAGAAGGGGCTGGCAGACGCCTCGCCCACAATGCCGCTCAATTTGTGCACTGCCTTGCCCAAGGTAAAGTGGGCAGCGGATTTGACGTATCTTCCGCGGTGTTTGGGAGCCAGATTTACAGGCGATTCAGCCCTGGCGTTTTGGACCCTTTGATGAAAGGCGAAGTATGTTGTGTTTTGGGCATTTCCGCTTATGGCGTCCGCTAATTCTCTTAGTTTGCGACAGGCACACTGAAGAGTGTTCTGAACTCCAGTGCCTGGGACTACAGTTCCTGCCCGATACAACTCCCCCCGTTGACAAGACTGGTACTGGCAGACGTTGAAGCAGGAAGCGATACTCCTTCTTTGGTGGGTAAGGTGTTGAAATGGAGAGAACATGAAGAAAGCTGTGAAATAGGTACCCATTACATTTTTAAAAGCTTTTCGGATCCCTGATCTTTGTTGTCTCACGCAGCGAAGAACCTATGGACGCAGATTGACGAATTGAACCGATCTCTGGCAGTGCAGTTGAACATCCTGTCGCAGTCGTATGAAAAAAACAGAGAGGAATACGAACAGACCATCAGGCAAATTACTTCTCTGCCCGCACAACAAGTAAGTAGGTTTCCTTTTCTCGCAGTCCTTGTTCCTCATCGTGTATTGCAGTGGGAGAGTATATCCCCAGCGTTTTATAGATTGCATCAAACTACCCAGGTAAGGAAACTTCGTCGCCACCACGCATCAAGTTGAACGCGCATTTTTCTTTCTAGCAAATACGTAACCTCATGCGGAGAATGGGCGACCTTGCTGGCGTTGAAATTGAGCCTGAGCAACAAACTCACCTACTTGACCAATCGATCGAGCAGGCAGGCGTAGTCGGTGGTGGTGTTCCAGGTGGTCAGTCATATTTCTTCAGGAGCTGGACTATTTCTAAATTTGAGAGCAACGCAGCTGGCGGATACGATGCCATATGGCTACTAGTCTGCAGCCCGCCAGGTCTTCCATACGAGCAACAACCCCTGCGTCGAGTTGAATCCGTATGGAGTAACTTCGGTGAATCCAATGTGACCCCTCTTCTTGCTCAGGAAAGTGTGGCCAAAGGTGCTTGCGTTGTGCAGCTTGACAGAATACCAGGGCTCAAGGAAGCGATTCAACGGCAATGATCAATTTTAAATAGGTTTCCCCTTACAATGTCCAATCCGTGCATTATGTACTACTCTAGATGTATGAATGTGCAACCCAATCCCTGTATTAAAAACAGTGATCATGTCATACACATCTTTGGCTCGCCCAAGGGCGTGTATGCTCTTTGGACCACTTGAAGGAGAGATACAGTCATCACAGCCACCCCAAATGAAAGGCAAGCTACGGCTGGAAGTTTCGCACGGGAGTGCCACGGAACATTTGGGTCAGTCAATTTTAGGTAGCATGCAGCAGGAAAGATGTACGCAAGCGCTGTGGCTGAGACACCGCCGGTAATCTCCAGTGTAACGCCCAGATCGCAGGTGATCAATGAGACTAGTTCAGAACCCATGTTAGTTCTAGCTGCGGGGATTGGCATACGACTCACGAAGCATCGATGAGAAGAGGATAGTGGTTGTAAAGAAGACGTGTCGCTGAAGATTAAAGCTTTCGTGCGAGAAGAAGTATTGTTCGATTACCTGAAAGGGATTGAGCTGAATTTTGTCCTGGACTTGCATACCATCAATTTACTTCTCTGCAGACAAACAGCTCCAAGGGTAACGTTGTAAACATGTTCAACCCGAAGCAGAAACGAGCGACATTGATCAGCATATCGCTCTGTTCTGCATGTATCAGATGCCAAACATCCAAAAATTAGAGGAAAACTCACCCCGGAGAAGTTATTCAATATATTCCCCTGAGTTCTATTTGTAAAAACCAAGAAGCCTGATATAGCCAAAGTACAGCACGCCACGAGTGAGATGATCGTCGATATATGCGTCACTTGAGCGAACCGATCCAGGGTGGGGGTCTTCAAACTCCCGTAGATGAGTAAACTATTGTGATGGCACACAAACGCAAAGCTTATAACACCGATTGCCTGGAAGACCCCTGGGCCTATGAAGGTGAAACGTTTCGATGGATCACCCTTGAGATCGGGCGACACGCGCGATCCTTCGATCAGCACTGCTGAAACTATGACGAGCATGCTGAGCAATGCAAGCCCAGATGCACGTGAAAGCTTGTGGATGTCGCGGTAGAGCGACAATGGATAAGAAACACAGGTCGTGCACAGGATAATGATGAATTGGCGGTTAGTGAGGAGGGAGAGAACAGGCACTGCTTGCAAAGTGGGGAATATTGAACGAATGACATGGGGTATTGTGTCTCCTGGTGAAATTTTAAGATAGGAATATTGTACACTAGAAATCTTGCACTTGCCAATGATAATACCAAACGCGCACATGCCTGAAGGAACCATCGATCATAAATCCAGCGACGTAGATATTGATTACTCACCACCAAAAGCAAATGAGAACTGGAAGAATGAAACGGCTGCGCGACCACTAGGGCCAAAACAACTGTTCATGACTTCGATGTAGGAGGCTCTGCCGCTGAGCTTAGCGTTGATGACAACCAATCGGATAGTCCAATCGGTAACGGCGCAAAGAACGACCAGAAGAATGATACCAGAAAAAAAGCCTGCTTGACTGACCGCGTACGGCAAACCTTACCACCGTCGTGACATTATCAGCCAAATTTGTTGCTGAAATTGCAACCTAACATACCGATAATTCCTGTCATATATTGTCAGTACCCCGGACATATAAGTTACTAGAAGTTTACCAGCTCCGAGGATTGAATTTGCCATATTGGCAACCGAGTTCAGTAGACCTCCACCTGACCACTGTTTTTCAGCGAGGTCGTCGAGGTCTACATTCCTAAGTCCCTCTCCACCCTCCATACTATCTGCTTCATACATGGGAATAATTGTGTCTGGTGTTCTCCTTGCTGCTGAAGCATCCATGAGACCAACCAGTAAAGGCATGGTACGTTCTCGTCGTGGAGTCCCGCGAGGGCGCCTTTGCTCGCGCTGGATATCAGCTAGTGAAGCATCGTCGAAGTCGTCCGAATCCAGTTCATATTCTGTACAGGCATTGATAAGGCGCGATGAATTACGAGCATAAAGATACGCACCTGCCTCCCGGCTCTGTATTGTGGACCGCAAAGGCGGACCAATGACCTGTACTTCCTCCTGAAATCTGACACTCGGTTCTATCCTCCGCACAGCCGACCAGGGCTCTGCACTACTGCTTTCCGAGTCCTCGTCGTCCACTGAGAAGACAACCTGGTTTGAATCCGCTGAAACATCCTCGTGTGAAGCATTCAGCAGAGGCTGCCTAGCCTCTCCGTCTGCTGCCTCTCTTGCTCTTGAGTTTGCCGCAAACATCTGGCACTTTCCATAGGCCAACTGAAGATATTACTGGGAAACGTGTTGGTAAGTTACAAGTTTGATGCAGAGCAAATCTAGCAACAACAAATGATGAACGGTGCATTTATTTGGCCAACTACTACTAATAGCTATTAGCCTCATGACTAGTACAGTAACAGTCACAGGTTTACTGGGCAATGCAGACAGGAAGTGACTAGTACTTATGCAAATAGTATCGAAAAAAAAAACATTGTTGCGATGAACTTCGACGCATGCACAGATCTAGAGTCCAAAAATCACACCGCAAAGTGTGAAGGACGTAACTTACATAAGTAAGTCGGTTAGGTGCATGATCATGATGCCGTCTTGCACAGTGCACACAAGTGACCAGCACTTAGTGTCAAGCCGAGTTGCCCTCGGCGACCGTACTAGCGGTGACCACATAGTAAGTTGCTTAAAACCCTCCTTCATCCAGGCCAGAGCCGCCAGACACAGGTTCATCTGCGATCATGCTCGCCTTTCTTTTACTTGCACCTTTTTTTTTCTCGTCCCATGTCTCAGCGGCTGGCCAAATCCCTCTCACATCGGTAGCTGCGTCCTTCTCGTTAACCACAAGTACCACGATGCCCTTCCCTTCTGCTACTCAGAGTGCATCCGATGCATCCTCGTTCATTACATCACAGTGGTCATTAAGCAAAGGACACATTCAGAACGGTGGTAGCAACGTTGCATTCGTGGACGATCCTTTCCCGAACTCTCCAGCTCCTGGTGCAACCGTATCAAATACTTCCGGGCCCGTCTTACAAGTGACGTATGCTGCTGGTACCTACGGAAGTGCAAATTCTGGTGCTCAATGGTACTCGCTTTGGAATACAACAGATGGATCTCAATTTCAGAGCATGCTGCTCTCCTACGAGCTTGCATTTGATTCCAATTTCAACTGGGTCCAAGGGGGGAAACTTCCTGGGCTTAGAGGCGGTCCTGATGTCAATGACTGCTCTGGCGGAGCGGAACCGAATGGCACTAATTGTTTCAGCACCAGGCTTATGTGGCGAAAAAATGCTCAGGGAGAGGGTATAAACGCAGTCATGTTCTCGTATCAGCACTGAACTCTTGCATGTAGTTTATGCATACATGTTGACTCCTAACAACATGTGTTCGGATAGCAACATGATTTGCAACTCTGATTACGGAGTAAGCATTGACCGAGGATCATATGGCTTCGAGACTGGACAGTGTGTACTACTCAAGACCGTTTATTTTGATATACTTGCTGAAAACTGGATGGCAGCTGGAGCCGTATCACAATTCTTGTGCAACTGAACAATGACACTGTCGTTGCAAATGGCAACATTGTTTTGTAGTAAGTAGTGTATCGTTCAGGCAGCCCTGATGTAAAGTTCATCGTTGTCGTAGCTTTAATGACGTTCAAGCGCTATCACAACAAAACTTATACTTCAGGACAGTCAACGATTTTGCCATTGGGGGATTGTACTTCTCGTAAGTCACATTCTTCTGTGAATCACAATGTACAGCTATTGACCTCATGAATATGCAGGACGTTCTTTGGAGGTTTGTTTTGATTATACTTGTCAGATTTGCGTTGAAGCATAACTCTTTCACAGGGGATGACTCCAGCTGGGCAACACCGCAAACTGTTCATACTTATTACCGCAATATACAGATGTGGGGCAGCTCTTCTCCATCTTTACTTTCTGGACAAACGGTCAATGCTGCACTATCTTCACGTTACAAGTTTGGAAGCATGGGATGGACGTTTTCTACATCTATTCTTCTCCTTCTTCTCATTGATCTGTAGGTTCGGATGACACGTGGACGCTTACTGCTTGAACAATTGCATATCACTTCAGTTAAATTATCCCATTTCTGTTATACTCTCTCGCTGTTACGTGCACTTCCGAGCATCAAAGGACACATTAGTCATTGTACATGTACAAATGAGGGAGTGTTGCCAATGAGGTCAACCCTATCGATCAGAAAGAAAAGAAACAGGCAGTCCGTTGTCTGTCAAGTACATACTAATAAGTTTTTGTTGCCTCATCGGGATTTGGTCGCAAGCGACCGAAGATCGCAGATATGCGAGGTCATGCATAGTTAATGTGCGCAACCTGCGGTGGCCTTCAACCTCGTGTGGAGTAGTCCCAAGTTGTAGTAGGGGACAGCGAGTTAAGCCGTTATGCATGTTCGGTGTTTGGTCGTGGGGGTCGTGTTGTCCGTTGCAAGTTTGTGAAGGTGTTAGTCTTGAAGATTGGTGGCCTTGTCGGCAGCATTGACATGAGTCCAAGCTGTGTCGTGGCAGCAGCCCAGCAGTCGACGAGGGCTGGTGGGTCGACAATCTCGAAATAGGACAGGTTGCCGGAACAATTTCTTTCTTCTACAGATATTCAAACACCAAGTGAGAAAGTTTAGTGGGTTGCACGACTCCATACTTCACAGAAAGTGCTTTTGTCACCAGAGCACTGAAGGGCGAGGGTGGGATCGATCACATGGCGCCTCGGGCCTCGGCTTCTGAACCAGCGAAGTTGGCATGCAGGGTTTAGAATATGTAGAAGACGAAGTGCTGCAGGATTCGGTTGCGGTTAGATTCGATGAAGGTCAAGCAGATTTAGCAGAGAAATCAGTCACATGAGAGATTTCTCGGCCAAATCATGCTTCGGACTGCATGGTGTACATTGTGAGTAGCAAAGCGAGATGTGACGGAGGGGGTGTGGAGATACCGGCCATGCTGTAGAGGTAGTGAACTGGAGGTGTATTCCTGATTGAAATCGTCGCTGAGAAATTTCAGCACTAATTTGATGAAGGTAACAACGAGGATTGTCGTCCAGAGGCGGAGAATTGATAAGGCGAAATACTGTGAGTCACTGACGAACGTTCTGGCGCTTTCCAAAAGGCTTGAGCGCTGAGCTTGAGAGGAAGTTTGATGATCACGTGAAATATTGTAGCGATTTGTCATTTATCATGGGCCGTGGCCGATATATCCTTCTCTTACTCTCCATTTATCTTGGATGGCATTCTCTGGAGCTCTTGTGCGTATTCACCACTGTTTGAACCTATACAATCCGTCTTATTTACGCAGAGCAGACCCTGACTGATCTTAATGACTTCCTGACCCCATCTCAAGCATGTATCAAACCCGTCGAGCAAGTGAACGAGCCGCAGGAGATTATTGAGCAAGGTGCCGCTACAGTGTGTCATTCAGCGAGTCTCATGTCAAGGACAAGACTAAGTATTGATTTCAGACCGAAATTGTGATCGACTCCAGCGGATCATACTATGAGGTCTCAGCCAACGGCGCATCCACCAATGCATCTTCCAAGGGTACAGAGCGAAAGCTCCAGCAGGCCCAGATCAGCTTGAACGATTGCCTCGCTTGCAGGTTCGTCTCCGTATAGTTCCTTCCTTAAGACTACTGACCATATGCCCGAAATACAGTGGTTGTATAACATCGGCCGAATCTGTATTGATCACGCTGCAATCCCACACGGAGGTCCTTAACTTCTTGGATTCCAATCCTCCCGTTTCCACTCCAGGTCACAAGATTCCTGTGCTCTCCATTGCGCCACAGAGCCTCGCGTCACTCGCAGCGTCTCTTTCGTCATCGTCCGGTTCCCCTGTGAGTCTCCGTCAAATACTAAGGAGAGTGCGAGCATTTTCTACACGAATACTTGGGTTCGAGCATGTCTACGACACTACTTTCGCTCGGCATATTGCTTTGCTTGAGCATACACAAGAATTTTTTGAGCGGAAGAAGGGAAATGGAAAACTTCCGATGCTAGCAAGTGCATGTCCGGGATGGATATGTTATGCTGAGAAAGCGCACTCCGAAATGTTACCTTTTATCGCTAGGACGAAGAGTCCACAACAAGTGATGGGAACTCTGGTCAAGTCGTGGTTCGGAAATCGCTGGGGAGTGCAGTAAGTCTCGTTGGTCGCTTCGGTTTATCGTGTTGACTTATCCTTGCGTGATAGACCGGATCAGATTTACCACGTGTCAGTTATGCCGTGCTATGACAAGAAGCTAGAGGCTTCTCGGCAGGACTTTTACAATGACCTGTATTCGACTCGGGATGTGGACTGTGTTATCACAACCGGAGAGCTCGAGCTCATGATGCGTGACAAATGCTGGGATCTTTCACTGCCAGCAGAGAATGAAGGTATCCCTGATTTCGGCGCCGAAATTCCAGAGCTCCTATCGCACCCTGGAACTAGCTCCGGATCTTACCTGCACTCTCTCATCAATTCTATCACAACAAGTCATGCGTCCCCTGTGGACCTTACCACAAAGTCTATCCGCACATCTGATTACGAAGAATTCACTCTTCGCGCTCGGGACACCGGCGAGGTGCTTTTCAAAGGCGCGAAATGCTATGGATTCCGTAATTTGCAGAATGTCGTACGCAAAGTAGGACGTGAGGCTGGCGTACAAGTTGGGAGGGGTGCTGCTGGAAGGTTGGTTGGGATGCGTGCAAAGAAGCGTGGAGGGGAGGACGAGAAGGGGTATGACTATGTCGAAGTCATGGCGTGTCCAGGAGGGTGCGTCAATGGTGGTGGGCAATTGAAACCCATTGCACAGGCGGCAGGGCAGAAAGAGGACGAAGAAGGGTTTACGAGGAATTGGCAGGAGAGCGGTGTCCAGATGCCGGTTCCAGGGGAAGATAGTGGGTTGCAAGGCGCCAAATGGGGAAACAAGGAGTTGATCAAGCAAATTGAAAGGGTGTATTGGCATGACTTGCCTACACCGCCCCCATCACCAAGACCTCATGATCAGGATCTTGAAACTCCATTCGTTTGCGCGGATCGGCTTGCGGTTCAGGTCAAGATCGATCTTTGTCACCCCATAGACGGAAGGGTGGATGACAGTTGGGGTTCGATCATGGACGAAGGAGGGGAAACACGACGTCGGGAACTGTTTCGGACTCAGTATCGAGCTGTTGAAAGCGAGGTAGTTGGACTTGCTGTGAAATGGTGATATACGTTTCGTTTCACTCTGGGTAGCGTGACAAGACAATGACTGGATAGATAATGCGTAAGTAAAATATGCGACAAGCAAGCCTAGAACTACAAAATGACACAGCAGCGTGGTGTGCAAAGCAAGGCGTGACTAGAGTGATAATTATTAGAATAGAACGGCATTATAGATGTTTTCTCGATAAATGCGGGGAGGGGCAGTCGAAACCATCTAGGTTAACGACGCTGGCAGGCTCCGTCTTTGAACCAGTACTGGCATGAAACACAGTAATCCGCTGTTCGGTGTGTGATAGTTTCTCTTGCATCTGGACCGAAGTACTTGGTGTAGGATTGAGCACCGGGCTATGAAGTTAAGTGAGCAGTAACACTCACGCGATCGCAATGGCAATCAGGACAGTTCCTTGGATGTTGGACCGAGTGGATGCAATACTGATTGAAGCAATCGATCTTCTTCAGTTTGCGCGTCTGAAAGAAGGTCAAATAGAGTTCGAGCGGTATGAAGAAGGCGATCACGGACCACCTTGTAATGCTAAACGAAGCATGAGTGAGAATGGTTGATGTGAGAATATGGCGTGAGACACTTACCCCACATCCAAATTTTGTTCCTTCGCTAAAGGACTGAATCAGTAAGGGAAGGCCTAGACCAGGTGGTGTATACCCACGTTTCAAGATTGCACATTTCGAGTTGACAGGACGGTGAAGGGACGCGGTGCTGTGAGAGTGGTTATTGTGAGACGGTAAAATGGAGGACGGAACAGCATACCGGTGTGGGGTAGGCTTAGCCCGGATGGTAAATGGTAGAAGAAACTTGAAGGAGAGCAGTAGTGGAGCAGGAGAAATCTGGGGTGAGAGGGATATGAAGGTGGAACTTTATAAGAGTTTTGAAGATGAGTCTAATCACGAGGCCACATTAACTTAAGGAGCGATCTGACACGATGTGATTGCAATCGCAGTAACGAGAAGAAAAGGAAGCCGGCCTTTGATGACGCGTGAGGCAAGCGGAGGCGACCTGGGGTCTCCACTATCCGAATTCCGATTGGAACATCTCTTAACCGAAACACGCGGCAATTTAACAACTGAATAGACTTTATGCCTATGTGGCACCAAATAGTTATACAAACAACACCATACATTCCGCAGGTTACTCTGGTCTGGCATGTCCACCTCGTCTTTGCCGACCACCCGCTCAAGGACCTTGCTTTTCATCTCATTTCGTGATTCAAGAGCACCGTCCACTCGTTTTAATTCATCCTCCTATTCAGATGAACCATATCGTGCTGAAGATGAAAATGAAACACTCATACATCTCCCACCCGACTCCGAGTTACCTCCCAAATGGTACATCCTATTTCGTGCCATTTCAGATTGCCTTGACTCATCTCTCATAAAGGGTTGATCTCTCGGAACAAGTTCAAGAGATCTTGGGCGGCACACAAGCTAAAAGTGTGTTCCCACTCTGGTCTCTTGCGGCTTAAATGACATCATCTCCGTCCTTTTACCTTAGTTGTTGCTCTAGAGAAGCTCCATGCAAAACATGTTCTCCCCGGCTTTGCGGACCGCTCGGCAGAGGAACGAGAAATCGAAGCGGCGACCACCGAAATAACCAAAGTACATCCTCCATCACTTCCTTGTGTCCATATCTTACTTACACTAGTTCCTTTATTTCCTCTCGTGGACAGGATTTTCGACGGTGCCATACCTTGATTCAACGTATCACCACTGAACAGGATCACTCATTTCCCCCTTCCACTCAGAAAACTCAGTTTCAACTCCTCGCGGCCAAAAATGTGCAACGTGGCCTAGCCGCGAGGGTCCAAGAACTCAGCTCAACCTTCCGCAAAAAACAGCGTGTCTATATGGAACGTAAGCATTCGTCCTGACCCATAAAGTCAACGGGAACCGATCATTTTTACGACCGCACTTTCGCCTTCATCAGGTTTACAAGGCCATGCGATTAAGAATCAAGATCTCCTGATTGCGTCTGGCACTATTTCTTCAAGAGGATCCGAGGGCTTGACTGCTGTTGACGAAGATGTAGAAGCTGCGGTGAGCAACGATCAATTACCGTCTCTCCTGTATCGCTAATTCATTTTTCCCCCCTGCAGCAAGCTCAGATTCAAGATAACACCCATGATCACGATCTCCATGCACGCGACCGGGAGCTGACAGAAATTGCAAACTCAATAGCTTCTCTAGCAGAATTATTCAAGGATTTATCTGTCCTTGTGATAGATCAAGGAACCCTTCTTGATAGTATTGAGTATAATATCGAACAGACCTCAGTAGAAATGGCCGAGGCTGTGAAAGAGTTAAACCATGCAACGAAGTGAGCCATATATACGCGTGGTCATCACAGCATCCTGACCCCTCTGACAGATACCAGAAGAATACGGGCCGTCGGAAGCTTATTTTTCTTCTCCTATTGATTATTTTTGGGTTAATCGTTGTCCTAATTTTCAAACCTCGTCGGTCATCTTCTTTAGGTTCTCAAGATTCGATGACCTCCATGGATAATGTCGTCTCACGTTACTTTCATGCACGGACACCCCCAGCCTTTACGTATTGAATAACACTTGATTGAGGGTCTGGTTACCCTGAACGGCATTATTTGTGTGGATAATCTGCCATCAGCCATTCAACGAAGCATCAAAAGATTGCGGACGCGTGCTCCCATACAGGTTCTGAGCGCCAAAGGTTAGCTTAAAATGAAACTTGCCCCTTCCGTATAAAGCCAACTGTAACCCCTGACGTTATCACGAGGTCTCACCATTTTGAGCACTTAGCCCTCATCGATATGAGATCAGTAGCGTTTTTGGTGAGGCTTGCGTCTGGGGGATCGCATCTGCTAAGCATTGTCATTCTTACTCTCTCAATGAAACACAATTGAATTCTTAATAGGCAATGCTGCACCAAGCATCTGGGAAGGCACAGTCGCTCAAGTTCAACTGATCGTCTATTGTTAAGTCAAAGACGTGGCCCTGATCTTTTTTACTCTATGCACGATGGTACATGTGAGCTGCATTGTCCACAGAGATAAATAACTATGCTTGATTACATCGGGTCGCAGGTCCTTGTGCTATTTTCTTGCGACATATCCGATGGCAAACTTGACCTATCTCCCAACCCTCAAACTCAGCAGAGAAACCCGAACTTTGCGCTGCACAGATCAGCAAGCTAGATCATCTTTGACAGAAGCAGGAGGTGTTCCTTGCCTCGAGCACCTAGACAAGGACATTGATCACCGTCTGACCTTCTGTGCTCCGATTCGATACAGAGAGTCTCTGTATTCCCCTCTACATCGTGAGTACCATGCCACCGGTTTCTGATCTGTGTTGCTTCCCCTCGTGCTCCTGAACTACACAGAATAGGCAGAGCGTGACAGAACGCAAAGGAAATTATGTCCCACCAGTTGGCGTCTGATACTTTGAATGTCCGATATGGCATACTTTCCTGTGACCCAAAAGCGATCGAGGTGCCAATAAGAGGGCGCAAGAGGTGTCTTTGCAACAGGAACGTGCAACTCGAGAGGGCTCTGGAGCATGTATGTCATCTTGCGCCCTCGGAGCAGGACATCGTACTGCTTGACTTTGTATCAGTGTCGCATTCTGTATTCTCCACATCCGCAGCAGTAATAGGAAGATGCACAAGATATCCGCCTGCACCAGTGGTCCGGGGGTGAATTTCCAAGTTCCGAAGATGATTCCTCGGGATTGAATGTGCGCACGGAGATAAGTTCGAACTGTACCAAGAAATCCTGCTCTCGGAAGCTGAGAATCACTTGCACAAGGCGCGGGTTGTTCAGATCTATGACGATGTCACAGGTTCAGGATGCTTCTTGCATATTGGGCGCTGAACCATCCACCAAGATCCGTCCATTCTATAGACTCATCAGACGAGTACATCCACAATGTTCACATGACAACGAACATGTCTCGTGTTTGTCTAGTTGACGACAGTACAAATGCGATTTCTACAAGCTCGACGCAATAGATCCGCGGTCAGTACACCATGCGAGTCCGCCCTCAACCCAGAGAGGAGATAAACTTCCGTACTTGATCTATCAGCGGCGATCAAGATCTAGCGGGTGACTTACAAACTGGTGGCTGAGACGATTATGGCTCCAGTTCCATCTACTCAAGACAGCGAAATTCGACATCATCGATATCCCCTTCACCCCGGTCCCGATTTGCTTTTCAAATTTCTGAAGTCAAGTCAAGTGACGACTATATGTCGCCGCTCATTATTTTAAAAGTCCGTCTGGTATAATTCACGTATTTCACATCCGTCGTACTGAGGACCACCGGATCACATAGGCAGCTGCATACTACGGCCGACAATATTTGACACAGCACTTCCCCCCTTTGAAATAAATCTCCCGGGATGTTTCAAGTAACCTCCTGGGCTATCAAAGTATGCAAATGACACGGTGCTTGACAACAATTTGACGATAGCCAAATCTTCTTTCCTGACAGACGGATACACACATGATTATCAGAGGCGCTATGATTTGTGTAGTCTTCTGTATCAACACATGACGACATGCCCTTGCCCGAACTCCACAGTCTCTACGGTCCGACGTACCCATATGTCGCTAGTTAGAGCTAGGCTCTCACTGCTCTTGCAAAACAGAGTTTCCGTCGCGTCCCGCGCCACGTGGCTGGCAAAGACGGGTGTTGCGGCTATCAACTCGAACAAGACGCCGTCATGGTGCAGAGACACGTTTCTGCGCAAAGACGTCAAGTTTACGTTTTGCACATTAATATTGCTACTGCTGTAAGCAGGGACCTCGCAGAGATTGGACTTGTTCGCTTCTCTTTTCAGGAGGTGTCTGCAGGCACAGATTCAACAGGATCTGACACCTTCAGCTAACGATTCTTTCGCAACCACAATTCCCCTCTGTGCTGAGATGTCGTCCCTCCCTGGACGCAATCCTGGCTCCCCCTGAAACTAAATCACGCAGCACGCCAAGCGAACAACATTCTCCGAGCCCGAGCCCCACCTTCTGCGCTTCATCTCATAGTACGTACGTCCATCGGCTTTTCTCGCCTTTGCCCTGACAAGATTTATCCTAACATGCAGGATTCAGTCTGACCCACAGATACAACATCATGTGATGCTACAAGGGTCATCAAATCGAGCCTAGACCCGAGAGTAATGCTGCATGCAAGCTACGCTGCACATCCTGTGCATGAATCATTTTAGCAGCTGCGGGATCATTGACTGACTACCGACATGATGGTTGAACGTGTCGACTGTTTGTGTAGTTTCAGCTTGGACGGCATTAGCTGATGAAGTCCCACAGATTATCATGATGCGCAAGGTGAAGTCCCGAAGATGCAAGGATAGGGATACCAGCATGGAGTTGCAGCTTTCCAAACGTGACTACGTGATGATACCTCGTATTCATACCGAGAGCAATTCACTTAATATTGTTCTAACAAAGTGTCATAGAACATGCTTGAAGTGCATTTCAGTCTATAGTTAAACACTTACCTGGCTTACGTGCATGCACTTCCAGCAGGCAACGATGCATTCATCAGTATCGATATCACTTGTCAACGAGTCTTCGAATCGATTCAATCTGTGTTCACGCTAGAGATGTTGATTAGACTGCCCAGCCTAGTTTTAGTGACGTTAACCTAGCTAGTTCCTTCGGATATATCCGTTCAACGCTTGTACACACGTTTCAGTAAGCGCCGTGCTCTTCAAACTCATACGGCATCCTGCGCATCGTGTCCGAACCCTTGTCAACATTTGGAATATCCCTTCATTGCTCGTGGTCTCTTCCTTCGATTTTCGGTCCCTTCCCAGTCATGCCGCGGCCCACAGCCCCCGGTCTGTCTACCACGGGAGCCGCGTGGAATGACAGGGAAGTTCCAACACATGAAGGACGGTCATTTCAGAAGCCAACTTCCTTCGAAGTTCTCAATACTCACTAAAGCGTATCATCAGTAAACCGATGAGTGCAATTATTACCATAACATATAACACGAGTTTCGTTTCTTCTCTCCGTGAGTCATATCGTAATATTGCACGTTGCGATCTGACTCCCGGATAGTACGATCAATCACTAGGATGTTTTGGTTGTTGACCGCGCGATCCATGACGGGCCAGACCCCGAAAATACAGATAACGGTGATATGACTCTGCGCGTCGAAATTCAAGCAGAAGTCTGAGCACAGCAAGTGAGCTCTTCCTAGATCTAGGATGGTCGTGGTACTAAGCCAGCTGTAGTATTTACTAGTTATCTCACTTGCGCCTTGTGGCATTGATCGGGTTCTGCTAGGTGGTTCCGGGGTCCAGCCAGTGTCCGGGGTCTCAAATTTAGCCGGGAAAATTGGTCACTGAATATTTCTGTTGTTGACATCAAAGTATCGGTATGGCGTTTTGTGCAGAAAGGCTGGTCCATACGAGACTCCTCTTGCACACATCCGGAAGGCTGCAGACGTAGTTTGGCAACGAGAAGTGATTCCCATTGTTGTTAAATTACTTGTGCACCTTGTCAGACATCTTGCAAGTTGCAGGACAACTACGGTATCTGAGTGCGGCCCATGGAGCCACCAGGGCTCGTCTGGACTCTGGGCTATAAAAATGCAAAGTAAGCAGTAGCTCATTTGAATTAGCCCCATTCAACTCTTATCTCATTCTCCCATTCTATTCTACTATGTAGCTTCAATCAAGTTCAAATGCACGTGACTGTTCTGAAATAGAATCAAAAATATCAGTGCGACGTTCAACGTTCAACTACACTAAACCCCCCTCATCTAACTATAACACCAGAGAAAAGCTCTCGCAGCTCATCAATTAGCTCGCTCAGTAGCATCGAAGAACAAAACATTATTTCCTTCCCAGAACTCAACGCCCCAATCTTAGACTTCGAAATACCCCAGTTCTACCAGAACCCGAAAACAAGCTGGATGGCGTTTGTAGCTGCATTTGAAGATCGTCGGCCACCGATTGATACTTGCTAATTCTTGCAATGTCAGCTTGAAAATCAGGCGGAAATAGACTGATTGCTGGCGAGGTGTCGGGCTGATCAAGCCGTCTCAGAACGACCTGATTACGAGCAAAGGTAGCCGAGTTCGATACAAGTCGTTAGGCTCTGGGTGATGACACTGACAAGTCGCATTTCTAGTAATAGCTGTGGTCATCTTCCGGTCATGTTCTCGCAATTACTATGAAGTTACAGTCATTGTCAGCTCTTTTCGTCTTCCGATTATATCTGCCGCCGCGTCAGGGAAACAAAATTCACTAGAGTGCTACAGAGCGCTCTGTAGCATTCTGTAACACAATCCTGCTCACTAATGCGAGCTGTCACTGCAGAATCCGTACAAAAGTAGAACTTATGCTCTTCCTGAGAAGTCGTTTCAATCGTGCGTTGCGTGCAAACTACTGTATCGTCTGTGCCAGGGGGAACTTGGAGTGATCGGAGGCTCAACGCTCAGTGTACAATTCTTGTCATGAGTGTCACTGCGGCAAGAGATCGTAGTTCGGTCTCAGTTTTCGAGAACCACACCCACTCAATAAATACACGAACCTCGCCCACGATGCTCTGGGGCTGGCACTCATCCATGTGCGAACAAAACAACAAATGGGTATGTATGTGGTATAAAACTACAAGAGGCCTTGATGTATTCACGCCAAAGCACCCTTAATAAAACGATCAGCATCATGCATCAGCGGAATAATACGGTCCTACCATAGGGTCCCAAGCGGGCAATACCACCCTCTCCCCCGACTCGAATATCTTTACTTGTTCCTTTGTCGCCAAAGACTTGTGCACCACGACTTGGAACACAAACTGGTCGAACCACTTGTCGCTCATCACGTTATAACCCTGCACGCCACTATCTTCACCCCAAGAGTTCTCCACCTTGAATCGGACGGGGCGACCAGTCTTCTCGTCCACATGCACGCCAGAGATGACCATTGCATGTGTCATGGCAGACTCATTTGTCTGCAGCCGCTGGGCCTTGGTAAGTCCCAGCGTGATGTTGAATGCTTGCTGTCATGAGAAAGAAAGGATTTTAAAAACCGTTGTTCTTAGGTTAGAAACGGCTCACTTCGTATTCGAAATAGTCGGTATCCATGATACCGACGCCCTTGCCGGAGTCGGAGAATTGACCTACATCACAACCGAAGAAGACTGGCTGGCCGGCCTTGATAGACTGTAAACGGGGTCAAAATCGAACCAAATGATTGAAGGACGAGTCGCTTACTCGGACTATGGCCTGCTTGAGGTCATCGATCTCAGTGTTCACATCTGCTAGCGATCAAGGCTCTTGTAATGCAGACTTGATGAACACAGCTTACACAGAACAGGTCGTCCGCCCCAAATGTTACCGAGCTTGTCCACGGTGTACAGCCTACCGTACTCATTCCGCGGGTCGTTAATGAGCGAGAAAGACTCCGCCGGCTTGAAATTTGTGAATGCGCATTCACCAAAAATTGGCGCATGCACTTACCGAGAACTTGGCTGTGAAAGCCTTGTAGAACTGGAGAGGAGTACCCTCCCACTTTGCATACTTGCCATCTTCAGTGTAATACTCCCAAGTGAAAGACGCGTCAGGCTTAGGAGGAACACCCAGAGTTGCGCTCATGATAGTGTAAATCTCTTGCATAAGCTCTTCCTTCTTTGCACGAAGAGTCGAGATAGCTGATTCCGGCGAGACGCTGTCGTCGGCCTTCAGCGACGAAGAGAGCGCGCGAAGAGTGAGAGCATGCTCTCGGAGCTTCAACTTCAAAAGGCTGTTGATGGGACTCGAGGCACTTGAATGGAATGACTCGGGGTAAACTGGCTGAGGAACGAGACCATATGTCTGGGGGACGTTGAAGACGAGCCGTACTGTTGTATGTAAGGAAAGCGTACCTCAAGCAAGTTGACAGCCATGTCCCATTGACCGCCGTCGCTAATGAGATCATTCGCAAGGAAGTTGACCAGGCGGTCATCAACAGGCAGGTCTGCGTTCTCGATAGAAAGCTCGAGGTAATAGTTGGACTTGTTCAACTTATCCCAGAAGAAGAGGTATGACTACAGCATTCTGTGAGCGAGGAGCTGAGGACCGATGATCATAAAGGGTCACCTGGGAGAGCTGGAACTCCTTGAGCTTTAACTTCTTCATGACTTCATGTCGAATGACATTGGTAGTTGCGAAGAGCCAGCATCTACCACTGGACTTCTGGTTTGTGACAGGTGCGACTTTGAAGTCTACCTCGTGATTGAAAACATGAGGAATTGCAACCCCGGCTTCACGACTGGTAAGTGTTGACTTTATGTTGTTATGGGCAAGGATTGTGCGGGCAAGTTGGATCTTGGGGTCCGCGGCAGCAGCGGACTCCCAGGCATTGACGTTAGACAGTGAAATGGAGCCGTCGGTCGCCAAAGGCTGTGAAGCCGCTGTGGGTGACGTGGCGGCGGTGTTGCTCTGGGAGCGAACAAAGCCTTTCTCGTCGAGTGATTCAGGTGCTGCGTTTAGAGGTTGAGCGGGGACCTTTGAAGCAGCTGAACCCATGGTTGGTAAGAGTGTGAGTTGAAAGAGATAGGCTTGATATCGGAATGTAAGTCGTTTATATATATTGGTATGATAAGACTAGCGTGCTCAACTGGTCCGGAGAATCAGTCTATCCTTGGACGTCCACGTAATATTAATGATAGGTACTCACTGCAGTGCCCGTGGGTCACTAGCATTGCTCCCTCACCTGCGAGAACCTTTTCTGGAAGTACAAATAAAACTGTCTTATCTACCACGCCAGCTGCGAGTTGGTGTCGTCTCTCAATTTCGCGTCTTTCAGAAGCATTCACACTTCAGGGTCTACGGAACGCCCTTGGGCATATCAGAGTTTGCTCTGCGCTAGGCTGAATCATCATGGCAGGTTTGTTCACGGCATTGCACGTGCCGTTCAGCTTAAGCGTGTCGCCGATAAATACATGGTGAGGCATTTGACAGGCCTCGATTAACGCCTCTACATTCACCACCAAGGTTCCCCCAAAGGCTCTATTACGCCTTACTGTCTGCCTTCATGGATTTAGATTTACTGCAAGTCCGTAATGTCGTCGACTGCTTTTTATCATCACAAACTCGTTTTTACAGGTGTCCGCGCCAGGATTGGCGTATATTTGTCTTGGGGGCTTCGTAGTCTTGGTTCGTTCTATTTTCACTAATGCTTCTACCTGTCGCTGCCTTCGTCACTGTAATGCTTAGTTCGATCACGTCTTTCTTCACTGCTGTTACTCATGGTGTCTGCGTATGCTAATTTTTCACTGCAGTTCTCCATGGTATCCCTTTTGGTAAAAGAGAAGGTATGATAAGCTCCATTCGTTATCTCAACCAATAATTCATACCTTTCCCAGCTCTATATCAATGAAGTCGTCCTTGGAACCGGCTTCGGGATCATCATAGGTCCTTACTGCGCCAATGTATTCACGCCTCGCGAATGGGGCCCCTTGGAAAATACCATAACACTAGAGGTAATGCGCATCGTCCTCGCCACTGGCTTGTTCGCGGTCGGAGTCGAATTACCATGTGCATATATGAAAGAGCATGCCAAAAGTTTGCTCATAATGGTCGTGCCCACCATGGCCTTTGGATGGGTCGTTGTCGCTGGCATGTATATCTTCGCAAATCTAAACTTCACTTGCTGACTACCATGACAGGCATCATACAAGCACTGTTTCCGGGGCTCAATTACATCTCATCTCTTTGCATTGCTGCATGTTTGACCCCTACGGACCCAGTCACATGCGCTGCCATTACCCGTTAGTATCATCAATAGCGATTTCATAAGTAATCGGTGGCTACATCTTCTACAGGCGGCAAATTTGCTACTAAACATGTCCCTGTGAACATTCGTCGGATATTGTCTGCGGAATCCGCAGCGAATGATGGTCTTGCGTACCCCTTCCTTGCGATATCCATATACCTCACCGTAGAGACGTCCGTTCGAACTGCTATCGGCAAATGGTTTCTAGTAGGATGGCTATGTTTGTGCTTTCTCCTATTCAACGTTTCGTAAGGTATTCATCACGTCCCACCATAGACCAGGTTATACTTGGCACTGTTTTAGGCGCCGTTCTAGGTTAGCGAAGTCGCTTAATCATCTGCATGCATCGATCTGATTGCCTTTATGCTTGTGATTCAGGCCTTCTATTTTCGAAGCTCATGAAAATATCCCACAAGAAGGGCTTTATAGATCGTGAATCATACGTGGCACAGTACTTGGCTCTGTCCATCTTCACTATCGGAATTGCGAGCACCATTGGTGCAGATGATCTTCTTGCAGCATTCGCAGCAGGTTTGGGTCCAGACTACATGCATGATGCTAGGTCTGACATACATTTAGGTTCTGCAATCTCTTGGGACGGTCACTTCAATGTACAGACAGAAGACGATGTATTCTCTTCCGTGATAGATTATGTCCTGAACTGCGGCTGCTTCATCTACATTGGCGCTTGGCTACCTTTCGACGCCTACAACTCTCCTGAATATGGCATCACCCCTTGGAAGCTCGTACTTCTTATGATTGCTATTTTGGTTTTGAGGCGAATTCCACCTTTATTGGCGCTCTACAAGTTTGTACCCGAGATTGCTTCCTGGCAGGAAGCGTTATTCTCCGGTCATTTTGGTGAGTAGTTCTCCTAGTTATGCTGTCGCTTTTACCTAAAGCTTGTGTACAGGTCCAGTAAGCGGGGTTAAATACCATTTCTTATCATTCACTCATGCGTTCTAGATGGGAGTCAGCGCAGTTTTTGTGGCTACTCTAGCTCTGACGCGTCTACCCACTCCGGAACACCCGCCTGCAAACCAAGCACAGTATCTGGCCGCAACCATTCAGCCCATTGTCTCCTTTATCGTCCTCGGTTCTATCATCGTTCGTAAGTGCTGTCGCTGGTAGTGATTTCGTATTTGTCGCTACATGTACACAGATGGCTTGTCTATCCCGTTCTTCAGCATGGGTCGTGGCGTACACTCTCGCACGGTTTCGTTGACCATGACGTGGACCAGCCGTAATCGTGTTACAGTCCCGGATTGGGTTCTTGGGGCCCGCAGTGCTCCCAATATTGTGGAGTCAACTGCGGATGAAGATATAGAACGAGGCTCCACCAAGATGCCTCAAGACACCGATGAATCTACTGTGAATACCCCAGATGCCGCTCCCCCGATCGTCGCTGTAGTCGTTGAGAGTGTTCCTGGAGATACCGATTCCGTCGTTACCAAACGTCATGGTCGTGGTATGAGTGACTCTTCTCCAGAACTGGTCCAAGTCAGTGTTTTTATTTTTCATCAATCTACCAGACTAAACTGGTTGCAGATTGAGGCTGTCAACAATCACGCTGGACAAGATAATAATCAGATTCAGAATGTGCGATTCCCGTTCGCTCAATAACAATTACCGAGTGACCGTGCATTGGCATGTATAAATTGTACCGACTTGTTCGATAGTCACGACTCGTCATGTTACATACGACACAGTACCCACATTGAACCCCCTGAACCCCCTTTTGCATTCATTCCTACTTCCCTTGTCCTTTTGCCCTCCACCTTCTTTCGTGGTAGGAATAATGACATGCACGTTGCCAAAGACGTTGCCTCTTGGATTACAAATGCCTCCCTGACGAACAGTCCAGTATGGATGAGGATAGCAAAATAAACACAAGCAGATATGCAGCGGGTATGTATGCGGCGAATAGTCCAAACGCTATGGAACCTCTACAAACTATAAGTTAGTACTTATGTGATGACGCAGATTAGTCCTGGTGCGAACTACTGATATGATACGTGTATGCGGGGGTGTACATGGAGGTGTACGTCGTAGGGAGGGATGAAATCAACTGGAGTTCGATCATTCGAAAGGATTCGTGCGTCCAGCCTAAAGCAAACCCATCAGTACGATAAACAGCCTGAGTTAGAGTCTTTCCCACCTGGTTATCCCCTCCCCGGTCTGGTCCCTCGTTGCATCCACATAACCAGTCGTGCCACCATCTGACCTCCTGCTCGGGTTCTATGGGTTCCTGGTGTAATGTTGGTGGGGGTGTGGCTTTCATAGGAGCCACGCGTGGTCTTGTCCCTTTAGGTGGTGGTGTTAAAGGCGGTGGTAACCCTAGCGGTTGTGGGGGAGGAACAAGCGTTGGCGTCGGAGCGAGCGTGGCTGGCTGCGACGAGTGCGTATTTGAGTCTGAGCTATAAGTTTCGGTCATTACGCCAGACCGCTCCTTCGTATCAACGAAGGGGGACAGTGGAGGGGAGGCAAACCGTGGTTCGGTTTCAGATGGATGTAAGAAAGGATTCGCGGTTGTAGGCGGGCTCTGGTCGATGTCGTCGAGTGGGACTACGTCGATGGAATCTCTGGATTGAAGAGCTCTGTGGTTGCCCAGCCCTCCTGCAGATGATCTGACTGACGGCCGCTTCGAGAGGAGCACACTCGCCCTGCGTGTTACTTCTCCGAGTAAAGACGGACCGCCCGGGGCAGATTCTCGCGCGGCTTTCCGTCGTTGGCGTTCAGCCAACTCCCATCGACGCAGATTCTGGCAAGATGGAAGCAAGGTGTCAATGATCCGAGCATGAAATGAAAGTTATGGGCTGGTGCGAAAATAGCGCACCTGTTCTACTCGTCGCGTCTCGGCTGCTTCGTCGTTTGTAGGAGGGTATGACTCTGAGCTAGGGTTCTCCATACATATGCTATCTTCGTCTAGCTGCTTTGATTTTCCCTTCTCTGTGCTGGTACTTGAGCGTGGTGGTGAAATGTCCTGCGAGTCTCGTTGGTCATTATCCTGACTGAGGTCTTCTTCGAGGGTTGGAGGCGGATTAGAGGACATGTTGTCAAGTGGAATTGAAGACGACTGAGGAGACACCATAAATGGGATCGGATCGCCTTGTTCGTGGTGGCGGTCAGTGTATGAGAAATTCGAAAGCTTTTGACTCCAAACGTCAGTTGAATGATAGCTTAATTTCTCATCCACAAAACTAACGTCACAAACAAAGAGGTCGTGATATTTCAACTTGTAATATTCGTCAAGAGCACATCAGCCGCGTATAGTATACTTGGAAACAGAACTGCGGTTGGTGAGGCCCCCGGAAGCGAAAGCTCCTACAAGATCACATGTTGCGGAAATGCTAAATGGATGCAATCAGATTTACAGGACACTAGATGCAACAAAGTTATGTTCTCAACATGCACCCGCCAGCAACTTCTACAAGTCCTTAGGTTAAAAAAAATGATGCACAAGTGTGAAGTACTCTACTTTTGGGATGTCTGATGTGAACAGAATTATGCCAATGTTCAATGAACTGTCTAATATAAAGAGCCTGCCCTAAGGTAATTGGCTAAGGGGCCATAGATATACCGCAGCAACCCAGAGACATTTATTTTTAACCATCATCCCAATAGCTAGTCGGCGCAGCAATAATTAAGGTCCATCCATTCTAAGTATATAAGGGGAATGCGTTGAGTATAAGATGGGAAGAGATCAGTCAGTCCGTGGTAGAAAGTTAGCCCCCCCCGTTGACATGTAACAGCATCAAAAGTCCCAGCACCTGGACACGATATCTACACCTACCGCTGACCCGCTTGCATCATGATATCATCGTATGTACTCCCGAAATCATCTGACAGGCATTGCTGTCTCAGCCCGCTCGACTTGTGGACCGAGTACTGGATCATTGGTGTCGACGACTCTTCCGAGCCAGCACGGCTGCACACTGTACTCCGATTGCTGTTGCCGTTACCGAGACCGTTGCCGCCAGGGAGAGACAAGATGGAATTGCGAGCGATTTCCTTCATTTGCATAATACTCTGGCGGAAGGCGTTCTGCACGACACACGTTAGAGAGATGGCGTCAAAGTACGTGGTCCGGATCACGCACCTGCTCGTGCCAGTACTGGAGACGCTTTTCACGTTCCTGGTCGCGTTGGCGGCCGTGAATCAGGAACAGCCCAATCAGAGTGACGAACATGCCTAGCAGTCCGACCATCGGGTCAGTTGCAGTTCAAATATTTAAAATACTGGGACCGACCTCCGAAAATACCAACTCCGACCATGGTATATACCCAGATCCCAAAGTGATTTGGCGAGTCTGCACCTGCACCACAAACACCTTTACTCAGGCAGTTGAATGACATACATCTGGGCTTCCAGTCAATATCACGATACATCCTGCATCGAACTCAAGACATACTCTTTGTCTGCATCACAGGTCTCCCCGAGCTGTTTCGTCTGGATGCACACCAATGATTGCGAGTTGCAATACAGCCCGATTTGACAGTTGCCCCTGAAAAAAGAGATAAACACCACACCTAGAAGGTCCGGCTCGCTACGATTCCACCCACCGTGATACGATATCGATGAACTCGTTATTTCCCGTATAGGCTACGTAGGCGGTGTTCTCGACTTCACAAGGCTGGCCGACTGTGACATTTGCCCACCTTAATTAACAGTCAAAACACAGTCACCCGATACCAGTGTGCGACTCACATGCAGACATTATTCAGACAGACAGAGCCATTTACGTTACGTCCATACTTCGACGTATCAGTTAACTCCTGCCAATTTGGAGGTGGCTCGCATTGGTCTGTGCAGAGAATAAGGTGTCAGAAAGCACCACCACACGAGTCCTTCGAGGCGCACCATCGCGGTTCAGCTGGCATGGAGAATTTACAGGTAACCATGGTTGGCACGCATCGCTCTCGTCGGGACAAAACTGCCCAGAAGGACATTTTGGTGGTACGTCGGCATCTGGTGGGTACCCAAATGGATATTGGTCCTTTCTGCAGCCCTTCAGTTCACAAATACCCTGCGACGAGCAGTATGTTTGTACGTCGCAATCGCTATGGAATTGAAATGTGCCGAATTGGAGGCGGTTATTCCCGACGCTGCAGTTCTGGCCTTTGGGTTGACTGCCAGCGTAAACGAAAGAGCTCCAAGAAGAAAAAAAGAGTGTAAGAGGTAGTAAAAGCATAATAGCGAAAGAAATCGAGAACAAGGAGGAAAAGGCGCTAAGTTACTTAAAGTTCAACGGCGTGACCACTCCATGGCATTTACGTCAATCCGAATTGGTTGGGACCGATCAGGTTCCGCAACGACTTGAAAGCAAAACATATCGCCGCAGCGAACTAGCAGTCGCATTATCGTACTATACTACTTGCCACATCCTGGGCAGCAATGAATAACATCATGAACAAATACATCGCAGTCTGCACAGAAATCGTTGCGACAATCGGGGCAGCGGTACCGACCCCATGAGCTGATACCCTCTGAAGCAGCCGCAGTTGATACTGAGGTCGAAAATATCCTTGCGCATGCATGGCAAGCAGCGACCGGCTCGGACCCGCCTTCTCTCAACGCAGTTCTGGGATTGACAGCGTCGGCAATACAAAATAAATCAATTGAAGTGCCACTTACACAGCTTCATACGGTTTTACTGGGAATAAATGATGATAGCTTCGTGCCAGGTGAGGTGAGCTCACGATCATGAGCCCACAAATGTCGCAGTCGGTCGGGACGTCGCACACTTTCGCCATACATCTCGGACACAAGAAGCCTTCGCTCTTCATGTCCGAATGACAGGCGCATAAGCTTGGTGGTGAGGAATCAGGAAGTCGAGTAGGAAATCCCATCATCATCAAGTCGGCAGCTGGGTTTGCCCCTGACCCGGCTGCGCGGGCCACGACTCGTTGTGCAGGGGGTGGAACGAGCTCAAATAAGATATCTTTGAAGTGCCCTTCGTTCATGGCCACGCCAAATTGACCTGCCCTACGAATGAATCAACATGCTTTATTCGAAATATTCTACTCACCACCAGTCTTGTCACACAGGTCCCTGGTTATCTTCATTTCTGCAGCGAGAGCAACAACGGATATGCGTATCTTATTCTTCACGCAGGCATCTAGAGTGTCGTGAATATTTCCAGGGTCGCATGTCGTCAGCGAGCCAAAGATGATGAGGATCTCTCGTGAAGAGTGAGTCGGCAAATGACTACACAGATGAAAAAATAAGTTCAAAGTGCAAAAGAATTGATGTACCTCATGCTGCTTCGCGCCATCTCGATGGCATTTTGAAGGCTTGGTTCTCCCGTGGGCTCAAGTCGAGTTCGATCACTGAGACATTTGAGGACATCCTGCGGATTGCCTGGTAGAATGAATGATTGACTCGATGCCTCATCCTGCAAAAACTCACCAGACATCTCCCCGATTCGTTCGCCAATACCAGCTCGCATACCAACGACGCCAATCTGTCCCAGCGGATTCTGGTCGAACCACTCGATCACAAATTCCCTCGCGTACTGAAGCATGAGATCAAAGCGAGTCGGGCGCATGTCGCGGTCCATCATTGCTGCTGACAGGTCGAGCAGGAGAACCAAATGTCGGATGATAGTACGGCGAATAGCAGCAGCGGGTGCAAGCAACCTGGCTCACCAAGTCAGCAAAAACTACAATGCGAGACGTGGAACGAATGGACCTCCGTCGCCTGCCCCGTGCCATAAGATCCTCCACCGCGCCCTGCAGACTTCCAGCCTCGTCTTCCTGCACAGTGTCCCATGAGCGCGTGTAGGATGCCTCCCAGGTGTAAGCCTGCTGCAAAGATATGAGTATAGCTGCGTGAGGGCATGCTGGCTTGCTGACCTCCTTCGCTTTTGCCTTGCCTTTGTCCTTCTTGCGCTTGTCGGCGACTTTGCCTTTTGCCTTGCCCTTCCCGCGGTGGTCAACATCGCCGAGCAAGGAGATGTCGGAATCAGAATCCACGTCCATAAAGTTGTCATCTCGATTCCTAGGTGCCATGGCTAAAGCTGGATTCTTTCGTGAAGTGCGAAATGAAGTCTTGCAAGATGCAAGGATCAAGGTATGACTAGGAAATCATGTTGCGACTCGGTAGCAATGTAATATTATTAGCAGTTACACTCATGTTTGTTCACATTTATATCGTGAGTCGACACAAAATAGGTCGACCTTTCCTCTGCCAGGTGTTGGTGCTCCATAAAATGATTGTGCGATCGAATGACCCGCTGACCATCATCTTTCCATCAGGAGAAATGTCGAACGTAATCACACCGCTTGTGTGACCTTCCAAGAGACCTGCGACAACCCTCCCATTCTCAACATCACGTACCCATAACTGCCAATCCAACACATCGTTTGGGTCAAAATCGTCTTCATCAAAGTCATCTTCATCGAAACCGTCTGGAGTTTCTCCCTCCGCACTGACGACCTTTTTCCCGTTGTCCAAGAGTACGAGTGCAAAGGAAAAGTTGCGATGCAGACGATGTTATCCTTGCAATGACCCTCAAATGTCTTGATGTAATCCAGGCAGCTGTTTGTCGCCTTTCATTCTCAGCCGTTCTCCTGAGGCAGGTGCAAAGTTGAATTATGCCTATTCAGAGGTTAGACACGCCAAAGGGGAGAATGCGAAAGATTGCTTGTAATGGTTTTGGTCGAGGTGCGTTGCTCGTACAATGCATCTGCAGCCTGCAGCTAAGTTAAGAATGATAGGCACCTGGGTCCGCAAACTTTGCGCCGAGGCACTGCTTCACCCGGGAAGACTTGCTATAAGTCCTTCTTGGTCCGTTTTGCCGTCCCAAGCGTTGGAACACGAACCGAACATGAGTATCACCATTTGCTATATCCTGAATGGTTCGTATCAGCCTTCAACTAGCTTGCAGTGCGACCCGCTGCGTTAGACGGCGCTGAGCGGCAGGATCAGGCTGAGCTACTGCTGGAGCAGCTATCTGTGCTGCGGGAGGCTGCGTTTGAATGATGGCCGCTGGCTGTTGCATGCTGCACATTTAGTTGCTGAACGATGGGTTGAGCTGTGCTCGCTACCGCGAGTTAGGCGAAGTTTGAGGCGTGGATTGGCGAGTTGTGGGGCTGTTAGCTGTTCCTGGTATGACAGGAGATGCCGTCGAGGCAGACGAGGATGTAGGACGGGTTGTTGAAGTACCCGGTTGTTGGGCGTTGGGCGTGACTTTTCATAAATCTCAGTACCTCCTACAAAGATAGTACAAAAGTATGGTACAACAGGATTCTCGCTACTGCTGGTATATGCCAATACCCACCAATACACATCCGATGAGTCAACACAGAACAGACCAAGCTAAACAGATACCCTAATCAAATGCTGCAAGGCCGTGATATCCATGTCCACATTGCGCGGAGTGATACTGCAAGGGAATGTCATAGGTCGTCTAACAGCCAAAAATCAGCAGTCTATCCAGGAATCCTATTGAAACACCACGTACACAGTAATTCCTCCATGCCATCGTGGCTCGATCTCAATCTCTCTACCAGTCTCGTCTTTGGCCTTGGAAAATTTGAAAACTGCAAGCATACAGACCATGGCAGACCATATAGAAGCTTCGGCGAGGTGGCGACCAGGGCATATCCGCCGCCCGAATCCCCACACGAAACTCACAGTATCATCTGTCAGAGTGCCGTCTGGGTTCAGAAAACGGTCAGGATTGAATTTGGACGCATTTGGGTATTTCTCTTCGTTGTGGCACATCACCCTGAGGAGAATTAAGTTGCGAACCACAGACTACTAATTGATGTTCGTACCACACATTCGGGGTGACTATAGCACCTGTGCTACGAATGAACATGAACTCCAGGATGAGAAGAAGTTCACACACCTTTTGGAATGTAATAGTCTTCGTAAACGTCGCTTTCAACAGCAGCATGCATGATTGCTATCATAAATCAATACTCCAGTTTCGTTGTGCTAAGGTGAGCAACGCACCAAGAGGGAAAACTGGGCGCCACCGCATGCATTCTCGTAAAATGGCGTCAATGTAGGGCATGGATGGACGATCGTGGAATGTCGGCAGTCTCTTCTGGCCGACTACACTATCAACAAGTTTGTGCGCCTTCTGTTGTACATCTGGGTGGAGAATCATCACCAGAATGAAATTCATCAACACAGTGGCTGTCTAGTACTTGTCAGCGTTGGTCCGAATTACTGACTGCTCTTTCGGCCTACCGTCTCAGTGCCAGCTAGCAGAAATAGTCTCATTCAGCCTGTCAAATTAACACTGAAAGGCACCTACTCACCCCCAAAAGCGGTTGCTGCAGATTCCATTATGGCTTTCTTCTGCCAGGCAGAATTGCCGCTGCTGTCATCAAGCTCCAGTAAATGGTCAACGACCATGCAAGAAGAGATGGATCCCGTAGCCTGAAAGAATTTGAGAAAACGACATTTCACGAAGTGTTACACTTACCAGACCACGCTCTGTGTACGCAAATGGTTTTTCCAAGTTTTCTAAGGCCAATTCCTTGGCCAGAGGTGAAACTCTCTTGAGGCGCATACCAGGGAGCCAAGAGGGGAGGCGGAGAACTGCAAATAGACGGTAAGACACTGCTGTATGATGAACGACCGTACGTACGGGAAGGAAATGCACTAAAAACAGCAGCTACCTCCGGTCTTATCTCTTTCAGTATGATATCTAGAGCCAAGGTTGCGCGCTCAATCATGTGGTCATCACGTCGTGCTGCATGATATGAGTACACGGCGGACATGATGATTGAACCTGAATGGCTGGAGAACTATTTGAATACCAAGATATTCGGTAGACGAATCCACCTACACCCCAAAATGTTCCGGGTATTGTACAGGATCTTCCAGGAGATTCAATAAAAGGTCATGAGTTTTCGTTACTTGTATGTGCCGGAAATTGGGGACTGCATCTTGTCGGAAGGACTGGTTAAGAATTTTCCGGTGAAGGCGCCATCTGCTACCGTATCGCATAAAGGCGGTAGTATAGTCGATGCCAAATCTAAGAACGCAGGACTAGTTAACAAGAATACTCGGAAAAATGAAAATCCATACAATTCATTAGTTGCAATCTCTGGTCGATCGGAGTAATTCTGTGAGCGATGTTCAAGGAGGTCTCTTGCAACTCGTTCAGAGTTGATGACGATGTTATCCTGGCCAAAAAGCCGAGTGTATACCACGTCACCTAGGAAACATTAGTTAGTAATGGTGACCTGCATTCTATGGGGGGACTCACCGTATTGACTTCCCCATGCTTTGTAAGTAAGCCAAGGAGCAGTGACATCGACTGCTAGTGCGCTACCCAGGATTGGGAGTAGTGGAGGACCCGGTGGTAATTGACCACTATGAGGCAGCTTCGAGCTGGTAAAGTATCTTCTGAGTGCTAAGCTGATGGCAAAGGCAGCAAGAACTGCTTCAAGCCCACGCATGAGGAGGTCCGACATGATAATACAAAGTGAACAGTACTGTGGTACAACAGTGGTACGTGGAGTTGTTTATACAAACTGGTCCCAATTTGAAGTGCGGATGTGCGAAGAACAGAATTCGAACGCACCATCGCTGGGATATAGCTTGTAGTGACTATATATAGATGAAATGCCCCCCTCCAAGTTCCCTATCACGTCAAGGTACGACAATCAATTGATTATCCGTGACAGATGTCCCATCCAGTGACCCTGACATTCAGGTTCATTAGACTTCCACATTAATGTGGTGTTCCTGCAGCGGGCAGTGCAATTTCTGTGTAAAGACTGCGATGTGATACGGCGCTGTCAAAAGATGAAGTTGAAGGGAAGTATTAATGCAGTGTGAACAATGGGCGCTTGCATGACGTCAGCAAATGATATGGGGTTATTCGGGTACTAACTAGTTCGCCTCCTACTAGGCTACACTAGGCAAGCTTCCTCGTTTCAGATTCATGCATCTTGGCCGCATCTCATCATATGATACTTGCTGAAGTGCTATTGACTATTCCATCCTACATCCCGACACGACCGGGGTTGAGAGCGAATCCGAAGGGGACGCGAGCTGCGTTTGCCGAGCAACAGTGGCATATTTTTCCAGCAATGGACCATGGTAGGTACGTACACCGAGACCTCGTTAACGCCAGGCTTGAGCTAACAAATAGCAGAATTCATATGTACATTCGGAAATCGGAAATAGGTTGGACCACAAACTTCCTAACTTCTGATGGTCATGATCAATTTCCCATCGCAACCAAACTGTTTTTACAGATCTACGATAGGACAAAATTCACAAAACATTCCGAATAAAAATGAGCAGTTAATGCGATAAGTTACACTCAGAAGACATATCGGGAGTCGTGAAGACACCGGTTTGCAAGACAACTCCGATAACAGAGCCGTCTCATCTGTGTTCACCGAGTCTTATGTCGACGACGCCGAGCCTTTAGTGGTGTTGTCACAGTTTAAGAAGAGGAGTCCGACTCAGACTCTCAACCAAGGAAGTGCACTCTGGGATCATCTAGTTTCTGCTCGATCTTGCTTAACTCCACCCTTGTCGGTATATTCTACAGCCCTAGACAGCAAACTCACGATCGATGGCCCCTACCCGAAGCACATCTTGCCAAACTCCTTCTATCCACCTGACACACTCATCTACTTTCACAAACACTTCCTCGACGACCTTCCTCAAATACTCATCTTCGAAACCTTGCACCCTGCCAACTTTCAACTGAGGCGTCTCCGCACCATGAGCCTCATCAAATTCTTCTGGATCTAATACTATCGTTATCCGAGCTCGTTTCTCGGCACGCTTGCCATCATGTCCTGTTTGCATTTTGGGTGGTCCCGTACGTGCTCCAGCTTGTCTAGAATCCGACCGTTGATGCCAAAGTGCATCAACTAACGCTTTCAGTATCCGGTTCTGTAGTAGCACAAACACAGGGTCATCATGGTTGAGTGTGCGGGCAACAGCCGTGCGAAGCCTGATCTCTTCCTCTCCAGAGAGTATGGCGCCATCCAGCTGGCGCGCACGAACGACTTCATCTGCGAGATGCACGAGCTTTGTTTCACCTGAACCTGGCTCCTCTACGATTTCCGCTTTGAGAAGGATCCACAGCCGCTCCATGAAGCTCATCGTGTCACTTGCTTGCGCACCTTGAGACACACGGATCAATGTCCGTAGAGAAGCAGCGATCACGAGTGCTTGAAGATAGTTCTGAATTTCAAGCAACGCGGGAGCAGAGAAGAACAAAATCGGCGGAAGCGAGTTCTCGACGGACTGTGGCACTTTGGTCGGTAATTGACAGGATATGGGGGTTGATGATCCTAATGCCTGTACAAGTCGTATGACCCACTTGAATTGCGACTCAGCGACGACGCCGTTAACCTGAAAAGACGGTTGATAGTTATCAAGCCATATCCGCCAGTTACCCTCTATCCGCCAGCTCTTCCAAATATCCAAGATGTCCTTGCGTTCTTTGGTTCTTGCCTGTTTAGATATTGCGGATTGCAACTGCTGCTCAGTCATGTTTCCCAGTATGAATTGGGAAAGCTGCTCTTTCATAATTTCCGAGATCCTGAGTATGGATCTCACTGTGTCTACCACTAGCGTGGCTAGTGAGATAGGACGCGATGACCGGAGGGGAGGTTCATCCAGCGAACGAAGAAGGTCGTCGAGATCTTGGTCCTGGACCGGCGCGCAACGCTTGCGCAGAGACGTTACAACCTCACGCAAATGCATGATAGCCGAATTCAACGGGGACGACGTTGGAGGTAACGGCGAGGAAAGTGTGGTGATGACAGGACTCTGCGATGGGAGAAGAGGTGTCAGTGCAATGAGGAGGTCTTGGTATAATGATTTAATGCGGGGTAACTGGCAAGAAGGCTCTGGATTCGAGAGTGATTCTATGGCCTAGAGAGCCTTCAGATGGCAGAATATCCGTAGGACATGAGGCCGCACCTCGTCCCAGAAAGCTTTATGTACGAGATCCTCAACCTTGTTACGCAAAGTAGGTTTTCCCGCGTCTTCACCTTCCTTAGGTGGGCCAGACAGCATTGAAACGAGGGACTTGCCGGGAGGGACAACGCGCTTTGGATCTGTGGCAAGCAGGTGGTGGAAGTATGTGCGGTTGAGAATTTCTACCAGCTCTAGGGGAAGCAATACTGGATCAGATGTCGGGATGAGGGGAGACGGTGCGGATTCTGAATCCGGATAAATGATTGAGAAAGAACCCTGTGATGTTGTGCTCGTTGGATGAGGGGATCCGGGCATATTGCTGGTGGGTTTACGGTCTAGTTCCTTGGATGGTCGAGTAGTCAGGAAACGTCGCAGTGTATGCAAAAGCTTTGTGTTATCTTCGGATATGTCCCATAGCCCTTGATCCTGTAGCCGTTGGAAATCCCGGATGAGACTGTCCCAGGTGACGAGCTGAGTAGTTGCCTCGTTGCGGTGCAGATCCGTCAGCAATGAGATAGTGTCTCGAAGCAAAGCATTATCTGGAGCAATCTCTGCTTTGGCTTTAAGCTTAGATAGAATGACCTCCATGTTGGTCGACGACAAGCTCGACGCCTTGCACAACCTAAATGGGTCAGTGACCAGTCGATGATCAAGAAATTACAGCACCCGAAAGGACTCAACCGTTTTGGGACGATCACACGGCTTTCGTTGTACGTCACAACTCTCACTGGAGCGTTCAGGTCAGCCTATATACGAAGACCACACTTTTTACGAACTCGAAGAATTCCTACCGCGACCACATCAACGGTGTGTTCACCTTGATTTTCAACGTTGATGTCCCAGTCAGCAGCAGCTTCACTGGTGACCACAGTTCCCACTCTCACCAGTGCTATCGCTCAGGCCACATCAGAGCCACCCACAGGCGACCTAGTTTCTGCTCGTCATGCCAGTCCCGTGGTAGCATTCATAATTGGACTGGCGATCATCTTGCTTGCGTCTATCCTGAATGCTGCTGGTCTAAATATCACAAAGCTGGATCATGTGAGTTTCTGCGACGTGCCACGACTAAACTCTATTTTGACACGCTCAAACTACAGGTGCGGACGAGCACCGTTCCAAAGTCAGCTCGCAGGGCAGACTGGTTGCGACCGCTATGGCTCCTAGGCATAATCTTATATATTTTATCCCAGCTCATAGGGAGCACGCTTGCCTTGGATTATATGAGGGCAGGCACGTTGTCGGATTCTCTCAGATCATCCCTGTCTGACAATTACCCGCTCAGAATATGTTGCCCCCCTCGGATCTACATCTCTCATATTTAATTTCCTATTCGCTAGATTTCTAATCGGTACACCAGTCACACAAACAGATATCTATGTGAGTTCCTCCTCACCCTATTCACACGCTTTGCTAACCAAATTCAGGGTACGATGACCGTAGTACTCGGCGTCATCGGTATCGTTGCATTTGGAGCTGTCAATAGCGGTCTGTCAACGGAAACGGACGTCAACCATCTCACCGCTTTATGGCGGCGTGGTGGCTGGCTCGGATTCTTCTTATGCATGTCCATCGCCCTCATTCTCGTCCTCATCTTCACAAATTCCCTGGACGATGTTCTTGCTGCACGGTCAGACTTGGACTCGGAACCCTTTGCGGGTATGAGCGCACGGAGGCCGCGCGACTCGAGCACCACTTACCTCGGAAAGGTCAAGAACAGTTGGAATGCATGGATATTATGGGTCAAGGAAAAGTTAGAGACATGGACTGCGCCTCAGGATGATAAACAAGTCGCGTGGGTGCTTGGAATTGGCTGGGCGTGCTGTGGGGGTGGACTTGCTGGAGGGTGTCTGGTTTTCGCCAAAGCCACGTCAGTTCCCTTTCTTCCTTTTCCAGTTTTGCGTTTTTCTGACTTAGAAGGATCAGCGTGAAGTTACTCACAGGAAGCCTTTCGCATGAGAACCCCGGAAACCAGTTTGGCCATCTAGCTCCTATATTCACAATCATTCTACTCGTGATCACGGCTGTACTTCAGATCATCTGTCTCAACCGTGGACTTAAGGTATATGACTCCACTCTCGTTGTACCAGTATTTTATGGCGTTTATACTGCAACTGGGTATGTTTATTTTCCCTGTGTTCCGGTTTCAATCGTGCCTATTCTTATCTGCGACCTAGTTTTCTGGACTCCTTGGTTTTCAACAACGAAGTTGACGCCTACAAGCCGTGGATACTCTTCCTGATCTTTGCCTCAATAATGATTCTCATCTCCGGCGTGGTCCTCCTAACACACAAAAAACCTGAACGATCAACTCGTGCGCCTGCTACCACTGCGCTGTCTGGCTTGTCGTCTCGCAAGGCCGCTCGGTCCTCTTCAAAAGTCAATCAAATAGATGATGACGACGAGAACGACGACGAAGAGCAAGCTTTGAGAAAGACAGAAGAAGGCGAAGAAGACCGGGAGGACCAGGCAGTCCTATGGCAAGTGGGAGAAATTAGCGATGACGAGGACGACCAAGTCGGCAAGGGACATACGCCAAGAGGCGTGCACATAGCTGGAAGCACGACCCGCGTCACTGGAGAGGGATCGAGGCTGATGCGAGATGAGGAGGAAGCGGACCTCGAACAGAGGCACGAACACAGTCGCTCGATTTCTTCAGACGCAACACTGGCTCAGAGTCCGCAGGATCCATTCCATGATGATGACGAGGAGTTTGGGCAGTGGAAATGACGGGCTCCGTTTATGACACAATTTCATACCCCAACGTTGGACGACACATATATGTGCATCATTTTCGAAAATGCTTCATTGTAGATACACTATTACCACTACTTACCCGGAACATTACATTCACACGCGTCTAATACTTGCTTCGCGAACTTCGCGAGATTGGTCCGTTGATCGGGTGTTTGGCTGACTGAATCATGTATTCGCTCAATAATTTGGTAGTCGGCTTCAAGTGTTGAGGGTTGGCCGACGCAAATCCGACTTCGTCATCTTCTTTTCCAAACACCATGGTCGAATTGAACGCAGCACAAGAAAAAGACATTGACGAGCTTGAAGATGACTATCAGTCAGACAACGACGACCCCAACGTGTTCAAAGTCAGAGATGCATTAACGCCGCCGTCCGCGATGAGCTACTCTGCGCAAGAATTACACAGTGCGTCGGTCAAACACACAATTCTTGGCATTTTCTCTTTACATACTATTGACTTCAGAATACATACACGAAGGCTTCATTGACCTGAACCCTATCTATCAACGAGGCAAGTTAGCAGAGCCACACACACTTGACGTATATTGACTAATGAGCACGCACAGACGTTGTTTGGCCAGAGACCAAGCAAATTGGTCTCATCGATTCCATCTTTCGAAACTTCTACATCCCCCCCGTGATATTCGCCGTCACCAAAGATGATGAAGGGGAAACCGTTCGTATTTGCGTGGATGGGAAACAAAGGCTCACGTCGATACAAAAGTTTCTGGACGGCCTGGTGAGTGCTTCATTGTAGTTTTCGCGCGACGTTTATCGGTATCTTATGCTACGCGAGCGTTAACAGATACCTCGTGAGTATAATATTTGACGTCACTTAGTCTCCATGTTAAACACTCAAATCAAAGATCGAGACGTGCGCACGAAAAAGAGCTATTGGTTCGTTCGTTCCGAGCAGCAGAAAACTACACGCTTAGCAATACCAGAAGAGTGGAAACGACGGTTTGCAGAAACCAGGATCACATGTGGTTCGTGTTTTGACTGCACTACCCCTCTGAGCCATTCACCTTTGTTTCCCTGTAGTCGAATATCATAATTTATCTCCCGAAGTCGAGCGCGAAATCTTCCAGCGAGTGCAGCTCGGTGTGCAATTGACTGCCGCAGGTGCTGTGCTTCTTCAAAAATACGATTTATAAAACTGACGGACATTTCCAGAGAAACTTCAAGCAATTTCATCGCCATGGGCTGATTGGATCGCGGACCTCGAGCTGCGTCATGTGAACGTAGACAATAGGGGACTAGCCAGTGTCCTTCAGTGGGATACTACACGCGGAAGAGACTTCCAATGCATTGCACAGTTGATATATTGCTGTGATGGCCTCCCAGACCACCCGCTTCCCACAGCTCAGAAACTAGAAAGATGGCTGAAGCGGGTGGATAAACCCCCGACAGCGCTCATGACGCAGATTAACGATGTACTGTCGAACTTTTGGCACATCGCGATAACACCCGAACTCAACGCCGCTTTCACTGAAGTTGACAAGCGCGTTGCGCCTGTTGAATTTGTATTCACTGGTATGTGTCGTATCTTTATATCTGGATGATTTGCTCAGCATATCCTCTATCTATGCTTCACAGGCGTCGTCCTTTACGTACTTCGAAATCACACACTTGAAGACAGAGCAAATGCCATCCTACATATGCGTTTACGGATACGAGAACAATTCCGCGACGTTCGGAACAATGGTTTAGTGGGGAAGGCTTTGTGGAATTACGTTGATAGTATTACTGGTCCGTCTGGGTTGAGAGTGTTGGATGCGACTGCTTCAATGCTGGGGGTTGCGACTACTTCCACGGGCACGAAGAGGAAAAGGAAAGGTTCCGATGCCGACGATGACTACCATCCCTCGCCAATCAAGAGTCTAGGTTCGAAGACCAAAACGCGCTCATCAGGCAGGAAGTAAATGTCTTGTGATGTTGTGATCTATGTTAACTGCACAGAGCTTTACAATAAATAGTATGATCATATGTCCCATAGGTATGCTATTGTAGAATTCAGTTGTTATAACTTACTCTCGCAGTATACCATACACCCTCAGTATCTGTCAGAGCTCTAGCATGCTTGAGAAGTAGTTTATCCCTTTCCTTTGAGTTAACGGCAATGTCAAGTAGGAAATGCTCAATCTCCTCATGTTTCCATCGTTGGCGAGTCAGAAATAGCTCAACGAATCTTGCGGCTGGGTCGACCGGCAATGCGGAAGATGGGAAGTAGGTCAATGTTGCTTCCTCTCCGATCGAGGACAAATTTCGAAGGTAGTCTCCCTACAGATCATGTCGTTGTAGTTCATCCAAAAGTTGGCAGAGCAACTCACCGAAAGAAGGGACAATTTCACAGCAGGCTCGAAAGTGTCCCCTACTACATTTTTCCATTTCTTGAGGAATTCATTCTCAGATATAGGATTATGCTAAGTCTGGCATCAGGTATCGGCAAGCAGAGTCAGAAAAGAACAAACAAACCATATGGTGGCGAAGTATTCCTATTCCGAGCTCTCTGATCACTGCATCTGCGTCCATTTTCCAAAGGCCTTCTTTTACATCCCCAAACCAGGAGATGACTTGGTTTGATACTGCGCGGGGTATTTCATGTTCATCATCAAGCACAGACACAAGCTCCTCGACCACAGCAGCTTGGTGTGAGAGGGACAGGGATATCAAGTAGTTTAACAACAGTTCGAGAATGGTGCTAAGATGCGCCGGGGCTATTGGCCGTAGCTGCCCTAAAATGATGTTAATATGAAGTCATCACAGGGGCCTTGCTCCTACCTTCAAGGACGAGGATGCGTCTGTCTTTCAGACCGCGGGAAAACTCAGCTTCGCTGGCCTGTATTTCGCTACGAGCCTGGTCATAGCTATATTTTGGCATGATTGCCTTGTGAACATGGATGAGATGATATGCCCCGTGCACACTGCATGCTGGCCCACCTGCCTGTCCTCGTCACCTTCATCATATTCCATGTCCCTCAGCAAGATAGAAAGCTTATGCAACTTCGGTACCACGGGCACCAGCTCCAAGATTTCGTGCAATTGGTCTCGGATGTGCACGGTCCCATCTGGATCCGATCTGGAGGGTGTCACAACCAACACGGTATTGGACAACACGACAGAACGAACGGCATATGTCTTATCTGATGTACATAGTACCGCGTCCTCAGTCGGGTGCCCTTTGATGAAGAGGCTGGGTGTTACAGTCTCAAATCAGAAAGTTGACGGTCGAGAGGAAAATCCACCTGGCAGTTTTCTCCGAAGCAGATTCAATTATTTGGCACAGCTCTGGAGGAAGCTCCAGAAGCCTAAAAGAACCTGTGTCCTGAGCAGTAGCCGTAGACAATCTGAGATCCAATTCGCTCATTGTGGTTTTGGTCTTGAATGGGTGTCATTAATGAGAAAGCACCTTGACGCGCTTGTCACACTCGCACGTGTTGCAGCAGTCACGCACGAATCATAAAATAAATAACAACCAAATACATAGTGTGTAAAAAACACAGAGAAACGAATGATATATCGATAATACGACCATTCGCATAAAGTAGATCAACTCTGAGAAGTGCGCGTGTCGACAGGGTGAAATTTCACGCGGACTTCTGAGATCTCCTTCCGCGCCTCCTTCAACGTCTGTGAGATCTTTACTTCCAGACTTGATGTGGCCAAGACTGACATATTGCTTGGCACATCAGCTGTAAGGTCCACATACATCATAGAGCCTGCACGCTTAGCTCGGAGATGTCGGACGGCGAGCAGTTCAGTAGTGTCATGGAAACCGTTGCCGACGACAGAGGAGGATTGCGGTGATGGTGAGGGAAGAAGAGGATTTAATGCGCGTACTAGCTTTCGTTGCGAGTTCACCGAGATGCCAGCATCTGTAAGCTCAGTGAATGCGCCTCCAAAAAGGTTTAAACCTTGCTTGAGAATAACAAAAGAAACGAGTAGTCCTGGTGAAGGTAATAAGCAGTGTAGAAAAAAGGAAATGGTAAAAAATTACTCACCCCCTATAGGGTCTAAGGGTAATGCAGGGAATAGCCACGATCCTATAATTGCGAAAAGGGCAACGACACTCGAATATGCGTCGCTACGATGATGAATAGCATTTGCATAGAGCACTGGGCTATGCTCTTCGTCGGCAACCTTCTTGGTTATTCGATACAACCACTCCTTTGCTATGACGCTGACTGCGGCAAACCAGGCTGCATTAGGGTCGAGGATGCCAGTGTGACCATGCGAATGGCCGATGGCAGGAACATTATGAGCAATAGACGTGAGTTGCTGGAGAAGGTCATGAAGCGGGCCGGGTGGAATGGTGGAGACAGTTGTCACTAGTGCTTCTACGAGGAGGTGATACGAATGGAAGCCAATGCCTAGTGCTCCTCCAATAAGCAGCAGTGATACGGTAGTTGTCCCGAGAGTCTCAAATTTGGCGAATCCGTACGGGTAACGTGCCGAAGGTGGCTTCCTTGACAGTTTCCAGCAAAAAAGAACAACAAAGTCACCGAGTAGATCTGAAAACAATCGCGTTTAGTGCGAAAAGCCAAGCTATTGATGAAAGTCACCAACCACTCATGGAGTGGCCAGCATCTGCCAGCAATGAGGCAGAGTGCATATACCAGCCCGCGAATCCTTTGGCGCCAGTCAAAGCCACATTGGCAAACAGCCCTATGAGCGTTATTCGACTCCCTCTGTCACCTGATTAATGATTAGCTACACCCCGACTGACCAGGTATCACAGCTTACCAGCAGTTTGTAGCGCCTGTACTATCTGCTCCGCATCATGTCCGTGGTCATGTTCATCATGCGAGTGTGAGTGAAAGACTGAATGCGAATGTTTATCATGGGCGTCATTGTGATGATTGACGCCGTTCTGCGTAATTTCTTCACGTTGTGAATCTCGCTGAGTCGAGTTTGCTCGTCGGATTGCCATACCAAGGTGCGTTGTAGGTGGATACGTAAATGACCTGACGACAGTGGACACGTCAGTTCTACTCACCCGTTCCAGCCTGGGCTCTGAATGTGCCTTGTCCACTCACTTATAATGACGCTGTATTAGGCCCGAATGATATACTCTACTTTGCAAAGACCCCCTTGGGAAATACCGGGAGACAACAGGCAAAATGGATTGAAATGATGCCAAGGACCCCGTTATCCGAGTTGCGCCTATCACAGTGCAAGGAGCGGTGTGAACAGCCCTGATCAAGCAGCGCTCGAGGGTCGCAACTGCCTTCATGCCCGGGCTTGTCACAAGTGAGACAGCAGAGATATGGTCTAGTGATACACATATGGATGTGGACCAGGCATGGTCAGAAACACTCCTGGCGGTGACTTCGCTTATGGCCGAACCCCGTGTCAGCCTCCTATAATTAATATTGTTATTGACAATATTCACCTTGCTTGCAAGGTCATATGCTATCTCAATAATTCTGCGAATCGTCTACTTGTACAAACACCGGCAAATTCCGAATAAGTTTTTATTATGTATTCCTTTTCAATTCTCGATACAACGTCACGGATAATAAGTCTAAATATCTGCCCACCACCTGATTCAAAGGGATTGTGTGAAAGTGATGTTGCTTCGGCTACCAGATCATGAGCGACTTGCATACTAGATTATTCTCATCAAGCAAGGTCATCGCCGGCGACGGCGCCTAGTAGTACAACGCTTTCAAAAGAATCCACAGTTTGGTCCTGTTACTTTCGTCCGATCCACTCAGTGTTCATTGTCATCTTCCGAACAAGGTTCCACTAATTAATCACGGTTCAAGATATCTAGAAAACGGGTCAACCATTTATGCCTGCTGACACTCTACACCAGTCGTCATCATCATACTGGATCCTGATAGTATTACCGCCCGGTGACCCCTGCAGGCCTGAGCACTTGTTATTTGTGCCAGGTCTTCCCATATTTTATAAATTGGATCCATGGAAGCCGCGAGCCCCGCCACTAAACAGTCCTACCATTATTGTTCATGCACATCGTTATGCTCCACTGACGCACCTTTCTACGTCCTTTCCACAGATATGCATATTTCCATGATGCCGTCCGAACCTCCAAACCAACAGAAATACCACCCACCTTAGCTTCCTCGGCTTGTAGAAGGCCGGCATCGCGAAAAAAACAGTTGAGTGAGGCTCATGCATATATTACATTGACGGCGTCTATCATACTCGATAACGAGCGAATCAGTAGATGCTCTCCAAAATACTCTTCACCTTTGACAACAACTCTTCTTCCTCTTGACCAACTGAACGGACCGCGATCTGTTCAATGTCGGCCGTTGGCACACCATATTGGCTCAACGTCCTCTGCAGCCCGAGCTCTTGTACAAGGCTACAGAAACTAAGAATTCATGTTGGGAGGATGGCAGAAAACACTTGCCTGGCGATCATGTACGATAGTTTCCTGACATCTCCATCAACGGTTCCAGTTGATGGCTGTCTGAGATATAATAATGCTTCAGCAAGGTACTCCTTGTCCTCTTGACTTGCTATTTCCGCTTGTAGGTTGACGACCGGCGCAAGCGTCAAACACTAGAAATAGATCGTGGTCAGGAAACTATGTGCGTGTTCCGGGGTGTACTGACTGAGGTAATGCCATGCGGTATTCCATAAGTTGCTCCAAGCTTATGACCAAGCGTGTGTGATAGTCCTAAAGAGCTTTATAAGGAATTAATGAATGTAGGCCACCCGCGCGAAATAACTTACCCTTGCCTTTCAACCTTGCACGGCCATAAGCTCATCCACGATGCAATTTGCAGCCTCTGCCTGGCAACGAGATCTTCGCTGTCTTTCTTTGATAACACCAGGAAGCGGAAAAGATCGGCGATGGCAGCATGACATAACCTTTTCATTGGCAGGGGCACTCCAGGTCTGTATAAATTCTCTGTTTTCGGATATTTAGAAGCATGGGATGTTGTTTGTTTTCTTCTTACCAACTGCATGGTCCAGCGCACGCATGCCAGTAGAAAGCCTTTAGAACATAATCAGCATACATATGGATCACTGAATTGATGAGCTACCATAATGATTCAGGTGTTGAAAGAGTCAGCTCTGCGTCCAGTATGATCCCCGCCGGAGAAAGCTCTTGATGACCGACAGCTACCTTGTCACCCTGCTTATTGGTATAACCTGCACGACACTAGAATATCTAGATAAAAAAAATTATGTATAAGTATCGCTTCAAGATCTTACCGTGTACTCGGCTGCGCTCAGGGTTGTGGGTATGGCGATTTGTCGTAAAAACTCAGGTTCTTTGCCAGACGTTTCTTGTGCTCTTTGTTGCCACAGCCTGAAAATGATAGCCTTTGATGCATCAACGGGAGAACCTCCACCAACGGACACTATGATGTCAGCGTCGACTTCACGGAACTTGGAGATGCCATTCTCGATGCCAGCCTCAGGAGTATGCTCGCCAATTTCCGAGAAAGTAGCACCAAATGCATTTGATTTCTTCAGGATGTTCTCAATTTTTGCCACAACGCCAGTCTACGGGTCCGAGTCAAATTGTTATATTGATTGACAACGGGTCTGAAGTGATTCGAGTATCAACTCACCTTGTTGCGTAGAGATCTTCCTGTTACAATAAGCGCTCGCTTGGCACCAAGAGTGTCTAAAAGCTCTGGGAGTGCAGTTTCCACGCACTTGGGCCCATAGTAAACACCCTTGAGTGTGTCAACATATGCGTAAGACCCGGCTGGCGCTGTCACAGTCGACATCGTAGATAGTGTTTATGACCTGTGAAGTTTACCGAGAGAACTAGCATGATTAATAATCGCAGTGAGTATCATTGTCAATCCCCGACTCCACTTTAGTGGAAGAGGGTTCTGTCGACAGGAAATGACTATTTTCCTACCTATGGACCCGTGGGTGTGAGAAAATGCGCTTAGTCATCATATCAGTCAGTGGAAAAGCGGTGTTGCGTCTTTTTCTTGCAGATATCCTAGTTGCTTATAGTGGAAGCACGAACGGAGACGCATGTGAGTACAATTCCCTCTCGTTTCGTTGCAGTATAGCTCATGTGTTTTCAGGGTTTTTCTTACAAAGTTGCCCTGCCGTTTGGCTCGTCTTCTCGATGAAGGACATTATGAAGCCCTATATTATCCACAATTTAATCTTGCGTTTTTTGAAACATCCGAAAGTTTTGGCACATGACTGAAGTCTTCGCTTAAATCTCATCCTTTGTGTTGTTTGAAGTGCCGCTGGTCAAATTTCCTTGGTTGTATTTCAAACGACGGTGCAAGCTTTCCGCTCGTGAAGCTCTCTATTGATAAGTTGTCTACCTTCAAGACTAGATGTCTACCCGATATGGTTCTCCTACAGCGAGGAAATTCAAGAGCAACATTTATCGGTCCTCCTGGATAGTATCTTGATTGAGTATATTTCTCGTTTCTCTGTTCCGCGCGGAAAAACTAAAAAGGACCGTGGTGCGCGCAGTTGGTTGTAGTCATTCTCGATGCTAGCCTACACGAGTGCTGCATTCGAGTAAGGATCAACTACATTCCGCACCTCAGTTGTCTCAAATTTAGCTCACATCTCCTGTCTCGTTTGGCAGGGTCTCTATTTATTGACTACTGAGTCATGAACTTTCCCTTGCACTAAGTACACTCAGCTTGTTTTCGTGGACTCGCTCAAGGATAAGAAGGGGAAAAGAAAAGCCGCGGACGAGGCGACTGGGCAGTCGCCCACTAAAACAGGTACTTTTACCGATGCGCTCGACGAGGACGATTTTGAATATACTATGATTGAGTAGGTTCCTGTGATTGTTTTGTCGACTTCTTTGTCTTGGCCCGAAACTGTATAAACGACCTACATTAATATTGTTGTCTTGTAAATGACCCACGTCGTTATCTTGTAAATATCTGCGAATCATATATTGTCTGTCTTCTTTCGGAGTCGGGGACTGGCGCTCGCGGCGCCGCTACGATTGTCTATTAGTGTCTTTATCTTGGTATCCATGCAGCAGGTGGCCGGCGTTGTGCGAACTCCAAGTTGTGCACTCACCCATTTGCACCAAGTTGCACACGACTTTTTAATCTGGCCCACCCGTCTCCGGCGCTACTTGACAAGACGCGCTCACTATGCCATCAAGTCACCTTCCGCCGAGTGAACTTTTGCCGCGGATATGGACTTATTGCAACTTGCTGGTGGGTAACACTGGTCTATTTTTATGTTATTCTTCTATCGAGTGGACTTTCTAAGAATTTTTCATCTCAGTGGACGACCTGCAACTTATAAGTGACAGCAATTTTTAATGCGACCATGAGCTACCTGCACAAGTGTCGTCGACTACCCACATTAGCCCGACGTTTGGTGGACAGGAGAAGTACTCTCTACAAAGACGGTACCCCCAACATCCGTCTATTTTCGGCCATGGGCAGAAGCGACGGCGAACCTAGCGAGAACTCTGGACAGCCGTTCAACTCCACCGCCTCATTCCGCGTCACTGACCCACCAAACCCCAATTGGCAGCCGAGACAGGGCCTCCCAGACCAAGTCGAACCTGGAAAGTCGTGGAAAGTAGAAGAAGAGAAAGGCTGGAAGACTTGGAACCTCTCAGACATATCACCGAGGTACGCGACCTCATGTAGTGCTGTACAAGTACTGGTAGCAGAAGTTTTTGCTTCTCAAATCTAACCTTATCATTCACATATCACTGACTCGGATTGCTGAACAGGGAGGTATACCCTCTATTGACTTCATGCGTCGTGCCCCGTCCCATCGCGCTCGTGTCCACCTTGTCTTCAGATGGCGTGCCTAACCTTGCCCCGTTCAGGGGAGTTTTTTTCATCACATCTTAGTCGATCACTCTGACCTAACTTAACTTTCCAGCTACTTTTCGATGGTGCGTATGACAACTGCTGTTAATGCCTTGAATTTGACGTGTTTTTGATGAAAGGTCGCGCACAACCCGCCGTTATTGAGCATTTCCTTCTCTCATTCTCCGCAAAAGTCCAAAGACACCAAGGAAAATATACTTGCGACAAAGCAGTTTACCGTAAGCATCGTGAGCGAACCATTTATAGAAGCAGCGAATGTCACATCTGTCGATGCCCCTGCCGATATTGACGAATGGAACGTCAGCGGCCTAACCAGATCGACCAGCGTAAGTCCATTCCGTTTAGCAGCCGCAGCGGCTGCGGGCCATGTGACATATTCGCATACGTATAGACCGCAATGCTTACCCTTACATAGATAGACGTGAGGCCCCCGTGGGTTAAAGAAAGTGCCATCGGTTTGGAATGCGAGGTAAGCATGTTCCGTTTTTTTTTGACATGCTCGCTTAATAATGACATTCGCTTCACAGCTATTCCATTCATATGAGATTTGTCCGCCAAATTCGGACGTGGTCACGAATACATTGGTCTTGGGCCTCATTAAGCGGGCACATGTTAGGGAGTCCGTTTTGAATGCAAGCGGTACCGTCGATCCCGCTAAGCTTCGTGCCGTGTCACGTTTAGGCGGTGATATGTACGCGAGGATTGGTGAAGGTTTCGAACTTTCCAGACCACCTTGGAAAGTGATGCGAAACCAAGTCATTTCTGGCGCATCTGAATCAGAGTAGGAAGTTTGTTGGATACGAGCACGTACTCTACCACTGATACATACTATAGATAAGTCCGCATGTTCATACTAGATTGGATTTGGAAGGTTTCAGGTCGAGGGATAAGCACGTTTCGAAGATGCTTATGAGATGCCAAGACAACGTTCCTCTGCAGAAGCATCGACCACTGAGAAGGTTACAGATATGGAATGGCTGTTGATGGACCTGATCTTTGTAGCGAACTTGGCCCGAATCAACGACGATGTATTCCTGACCGCATGGCACAGGCTACACTTCCCCATGGTACCAGGTTGAAATGAAACAAAGCTGACTCCAGGAGGCGCAGGCTAATAAGTAATGGTTACTCAAGCTTTGAAAAGATTAATCAAAAGCTAGAAACACCAGGCAGAAACGTGGGGTAGTCACGATGTCACGCGAATGCACTGCTACTACTACTAGTAGTAGTACATGCTTCAGAAGATGAAGCCATGATGCACGATGCAGAGCACGATGCGCGTGCCTAATCAATGATTGTTTTGACAAAGAATGATCTTCCAGTGCAGATCAACACACACCAAGGACACGAATAGGTGACTATTTTGACATCAGCACATGTGTTAACTAATAAAATTACGGACATGGCCTACCATTCACCGCGTTAACCTCACTGACAGTCTGAAGAAGCGCAGTCAATAGTCGCCGTGACTCCTCGAGGCAACCAATGCTGATTTGTATAGATAGTTGAGATAGATGAAGACACTGAGTTGTGCATATGGGTCCGTATATTATTCCACAGCCTTGTCCCCGGAAGCTTTTAGTCACGTGTGTACAAGTACTCCGCCACATTCGGTCTCTTGCAGTTTAGAGCCTTTCTCTTCGTTTGTTCTTCCCCAACATCCGGCGCTCAGCGCTCAGCTCAAGTCCTAGGTGTGTTTTTAGTTCACTTTTTCGCTAACAATACCCATGCTAAGTTTCAAAGACTGTCGTCTACAATAGATTTTCTTGCCACTGAGGCGTACCCTAACCTTCCGGGTCGGATACGGCCAACAAACTACGTGAGTCACTTTTAAAATCACATAGGCATAAAATTTATGTGCACCGATGGCTTGTTCTACTCTAGCATTCTGCCCGGGCATGGATAATGACCCAGGGTCGGTCGCTGAACAACGCGCCAATGCGGTTGCGAAGCTCAAACGCGCGGCATCTTTACCACGACTGAAAAATGGGAGACGGCCTCAGATGCACAATGAAGTTGTTAGTGAAGGCGAGAAAACCCTGCATGACGACATTCAGGATCCATCGCAGGACACGCCCCCCGAGTGCGTCTCCAATATTGACTACAAGCCGAATGTGCAGCCCGAAGAGAACCCAGGCACACCTGAGCCATCGAATGCAACCCGCAAACGCCGCTCACGTTCACGTTCTAGGGGCTCTAAGGATCTCAGAAAATTCAAACCTCCCCAGTCTCCTTTGCCAACGTCTATTACGCCAAGCAACGATTCTTCTCCTGATGATTCACCACCCTCGCGAGCTGAATACCTTCCACATTCAATTCTCGCACCAATACCCTCCCATCTCAATCCGTTACCCGCTTCTCCATTCATCTTACCTGGATTCTTAACGGCGGAGAGCTCTTTTGCGCCTTCTGTTGCTTCTTCTCCTGTCCCAAGATTTCCCACATTGGAGGCTCTAGTGTCACATCAAGGGCTTCAACGATCGAACAGTGCGGGTGCAGCCCGCATGCTAACTCTACAGAGTACATTGCAAAAGCTCACGGGTGGTACGGAATCAATGGATTCGACATTTCCATCCCCAGCAGTATCCCCTCCGCCCCTTGGCACTAAACTCGGTCGGAACAATACTGTGTCGGGTGGGGAAAGCAACGAACGTAGCACTGCTCGAAGGCTTATGATGGCTCAGCTGAACAAGAGGATGATAAAGGAGACAGATATAGAAGAGGAAGATCCTCGACCATTCAGCCCCTCAAAGCGACGCCAGAGACGACGTTCAAAGCGTCAGTCTGCCAATCCTCCTGTGGCGTCAACCACAGATGAATCCGATCTTGTTTCAACCACCAATGTCACGCCAAACCGTTCCAACACCCCTGAGGAATTGGCTCCCAACATTCAGCGCACGTCTTCCACTACTCCCATACCCCCGATACCAATATATCCTCCTGTAACCCCGAGCATCAACCTCAACGAAACCATTAACTCCAGTCGTCAGTCCACCCCCGTGCGAGCTGTACCACCCAACCACTTCGATCACGCAGCCAAAAAAAGACGGGAGAGTGTTCTGATAGAGGATCCAGATGACGAAGACCGGATTCCCCCGCAGTCGACGTATTATGGATTACCAGGCGCTCCGAGTCGGCCATCTCCTGGTCTTTCCCCTCGCCTTCCTCATTCATCAGACGTTTCCACTGACTCAGCACCTCCTGATGCAACGAATGTGCCAACATTTCTGGCACCCCATCTTGAAAGGACTCCGTCTCGGCAAGCCAGATTCCCTTCTAGTCCCTTCGCGAGACCACATAAGGAGATATCATTATCATCCGACCAGGAGGAGGAACGCGACCAAGAGGAGGAGGAATTTTTCCCAACAGAAGCTTTTCGACGGTCTCCATATCATGATGGTCTTAACCGGGAAATTAGTTGGGTGGCAGAACCAGGTGAGTGCTGGCTGTTTTGGTTGATCAGGGTGCCTCTCACACTCGTTTTGCGGTAGTGCCGGAAACCCCCATGCCGGTGCACGAAGAGACAGAAGAGGAAGAGGATGACGAACCGGTGCAGGATGAGCCATCCCAGCAAATCCCCGAAGATGAGGATGACCATCCGCCTCCGGATTCGCCAAGAGAAGGGTTTAATGCCCAGATTGAGGAACCATCATCTCGCACATCTTCTGATTCAAAAGATCTTGTTGTGGAATTAGAGACATCTCCTTTACCTACTCCCGCACTCACTTCGCCGACACCCTCCTCATTTGCCAACCTGCCTAACACCGCTTCCATGCTCCGCAACAGCGATGAATCGGATTCCCAACAGTATCCTCAGCGGCTTTCGGTAGCTATTCGCATGCACAGCGATAAATCTCCGGTGGTAACTGAGCCTGAGTCGACTGATCCCCAGACAGTTCGGGCAGAGACTCCCTCCAGGCGCGAAGGTAGCACATGGAGCAAGATCGTCAACAGCCTGACGAGGAGCGCTTCAAGTAGCGGACGCCGGTCTCGGACAAACTCGATTGCTACACGGGAGAGAAGACAGCACACCGACTCTAGTATCAGCCGGGAGAGTGGAGTGAGTCTTCCAAGCCCGAAGATTGATAAGAACGACAGCATCAGTTCGGCTACATACCCGCACGGCCAGCCATCCTCAGCGTCGACTTCGGTACATTCGTTGCTTCAAACCGCTCCTCCCAGCAGTGGGGTATCTCCTGTCCCTATGACTCCTTCCACCGATCCTCTGGCAAAGTACACACACGAAAAACTTATGCCTTTCCCTGGGATCAAGAAGCTGCAAGAGCAATGGAACCACCGTCAACCTCTCTTTTCGTCTACTCCTGATATTGTTCTGTCACATCACGTTGAGGCAGATATACCGCTTCCATCGAGCTCTTCCAGTAATACCCCATCCAATTCTCCCGAGATAAGTGGGGATAGGAAGTTATCACACCAAGCATCAGATACCCATCTATTGCATATCTACAAGGCTCAAGCACCACAGCTTTCTGCGTCTGCATCCACGTCCTCTCATGACCACTACCAGCATGGCAGTCCCCACTCGCCATCCTCCATTATGCTGAAATCCCTTCCAACTAACCGAGATGGGGTCCGGAGATGGCTCAGTGCCAGGAAGTTGTTCCCTCAGCCTTCACAGTCTCCGGTAGGCAACTCTCCTCCGACGCCTAGTCCCGAGCAGAAACCCGCAGTAGCGTCGAAGAAGCCATCGCTCTCGGATCTGTTCCGATTACGGAAGGAGAATGATTTGTCCGCCGAGCTCCATGATGAGTGGGTAGATGTTGACCGTGACAAAACACGTGGTTCTGTTGGCAATGGGCAACTGAAAAAGGCGAATGGTGAACTCTCCCCAATCAGTCCAAACGGCAGCTTTATCCGTGATGACCTTCAGAAGACACCGCGAGCTAGTAAGATCGCTAGGCCTAACGGCCAGCCATACTCTGCCACAGATATCTCTCTAATACCCCTCACTCCGGCAACCCCTTCTCCCCCTGAACTTCCATCGTCTACCACACCTGAGCCCTGGTCTTCACTATCCGACTACCCCCATCCCACAACATCCGAGTCTTCTTCGTCCAATACTTCTTCGCATTATTCAAATTACCCTGCGAAAGGCGGCATACTGTTGGAGCGCTTGAATGAGATGCTGGGTCGAGGTTCGAGAAGTCCGGTATGGCTATCTGCCATTGATGAGCCTCCGCGAAGGTTTCTACGATGCTCTCCAGTCTTCCAGGTCGTGAATTCTAATATCTGCAAGGATCGCTTCCTCTTCCTGTTTAACGACATTCTCGTCATTGCTAAACCTCTCCCTGAGGATTCCGATACGTTCCTCGAGGTGACGAAGCCTAATCCTGCTGATCGGAAGTTCACAGTCAAGAATGTGGTATTGCTACGTCAACTCTGCTTCACCAGCGAGCGTGAGGAGCCGTGTTCGAGAACCATCCCAAGAACTCCTGCAGTACACGCCTTCATCGAGCAGTTCTCCATAGACCCGGATAATGCAGTCGCGTTGCTCTTCAGCAGCTTGGACCATCGTGACGATCCTGCTGCACTTGCGCAGCTCTTGTTCAGAACTCCACATATCGACAGGGTGCAGCTCGGTGATTTTCTGTCACGCCGTACAAGCCGTGTTGTGCTCAAGCATTACCTTGACGCCTTCGGATTCATTGGATTGAGGGTGGACAAAGCCCTCCGGCTATTCCTTCAGTCTATTCATATCCCGGAACGGAGCAACCACGGTGTCACTCCTTTGGACGTTCTTCTCGAGTCGTTCGCGAATCGGTGGTATGAGGCTAACGCAGTCCACATCTCTTACGACAAAGATTTGGCCTACCGCTTTACGAGAGCCATCGTGCAGCTGAACGACGTCCTGCATGGTGCTATCTCTCATGAGCCAGGTCAAATGGGGCATCCCAAAAGAAACATCACTGCGAGAGACTTTCTCGAAGCCTTCCGACGCCATGACAATCGCTTGTCGGACGAGTTGTTGGGGGATGTTTATGACTCCATTCGTCGTGAGCGCCTGTGCCAAGCGCGCAACCCAACGTCTGGCGGCCCACCAGAGATCACTGTCACTTTCAAACGCCCACTTCCTCCACGACTCACCTACCGGGTTCAGTCAGAGCCAGTCGTCATCCGTATCCCACAACCAGATCCACAGTTCAGTATCGAGTTGTTTGGGCATGATCTGGTGTTTGATCCACCTGTGCTGTCATTTGCGAAGTCGGCGGAAGCTTCCTTCCGAGTGACAGGGCGCTCTTTTGGACTGAAGACGATGTCCATGCTGCGGTCAAGCGCGAATGCCCTACTATATACTGGCCTAGCCCAGAGTTATACTATAGCAGTGGAGCGTGCTTTCATGCGCAACACCTTTCAGGTGGCATTTTTGGATCACAATGGGGCCAAGCGCAAATATATGTTCAGCGTCACCGACCCTGTTGTTCGTCACGAGTGGGCACTCTCGCTCAAACGGGAAATTGATGCTTCTGTCGCAACAACTGATCATCCCTACGGCATAAGCTGGCCGTCTCCGCAGACAGCTCGATTTTTCAAAGCATCGTACAACATGTCGTTCAAGGTGTTGCAAGATACCCTACTCAATCCATCTGCTTCCATGAGCAATACCAATACCTTTCCTTCTAAAGTTGACCATGCACTAGCGCGCCTCACCTCATCCGGCCTTCATACCCGCGACCAATCCAAAACATCAGTCCGACTCGGTGTGAACTATTCATTGGAGCCAGTGCGCTCAAAGTCTCGGAGCAAGGTGTACCACCGCCATGGGCCTGGAAAGATGGAGTCGGAAGGCAACATCCTCAGCTTCCCCCACGAGAGCAGCGATGATGGTGGAGATGATCCTGATACGCAACTCAGATCGGATGACCAATACTGGTCAGGAAAAGATTTAGCGATGTACTGCCAGCAAAATAGCTCTATCGCCCTTTTGCTGGCATACCTACAAGTCAGCACACCAGATGCTAACGGTTCACAATGACAATCTTGTTTCGGTGAGACTTTTGCTTCGTAGTACATGCCAACCACTGAAACTTTGTCCCAGTGCCTCGTGTTTGGTCTCGGTCTCCCTTTTAAAATCTGCTCTCTATATTTCACGCATCTCATTCATGTATATTCAATCGTTGTGCTGTACCATTTCTACACATCACTATTACTATATCGTTCACTATCATTACTGCATCTTCCCGTCTTTAGCCACATTTGAATTCATGATACATTCTGGAAGGAAAGCACCAGACTACGCGCGGGCATTGCATGTAAAGATCAACATTCTTCCTATCGATACTGATTGTCACAGCCACTCGTATCTTTGTAAGCAAAATGGAACAGCCTTTTCCGGCTTCAAAAGCTTCCGTGACTAGCCTAGGCTGCCGCTGTCCAGCGTCCACCACTCTGAACCTTCTAAGTAGTAAACTAGATGCCCCAGTAGGCACGACCCATCTACTGCCTCGTGTCAAGTCCCAGTCCTTGTCTATCCCTCGAGGGACAGGTCATGGCTCGTATCTATGCCAGTGCGAATGCACAGCTGGGACGCTCGTGGTATGATTATGGTGAGCAAACTTTGTTTTCCCAGTTCTTCCACCACATGAATTATGCAGACAATTTCCGAATTGAGTGGAGTTCTCCCGAACGCTATGAGATCGTCGATCGTGTAGGAGGTGGGAAGTATAGCGAGGTGAGAATTTTGTAGACCTATTTCATGGATTCTCAGCCAACCACTCCATAGGTGTTCGAAGGGTTGGATACCGCTAACTCGGAGACTTGTATCATCAAAGTACTCAAGCCTGTAGCCCTGAAGAAAATCAACCGTGAAATTAAGATTTTACGCAACGTCACTGGAGGCCCAAATGTTGTTGCCCTTCTTGACGTTGTTCAAGATCCTTCATCAAGATACCACAGCTTAATCATGGAATATGTGGATAATGTAGAATGGAAATCACTATACCCAATACTTGGTGAGGTAGACATCAAATTCTATACTTTCCAGCTCCTCAAGGTACGTTCCGCGACTTCATAAATCAGCCTGCGAACTTCTTTTGACGCTAATTTACGAGGCTTTGGATTTTGTGCATTCGCGAGGAATCATGCATCGTGATGTGAAACCGGGAAATGTCATGATTGATCACCGACACCGAAAGGTACGCTCCATATGCGCCCCATTTCGGCGAAATCGCTGATTAGTTGAACTATAGCTCCGGGTCATTGATTGGGGACTAGCTGAATTTTATCATCCTGGGACACCATATCATATTCGCGTCGGTTCACGGTACTACAAAGCGCCTGAATTACTAGTGGGGAATAAGCTGTATGATTACAGCCTTGATCTGTGGAGCATAGGATGCATGCTTGCTTCGATGGTACGTGATATTTTTTGCGTTTCGTTCATATCCCTCTAATCAGTCGGTAGCTGTTTCGCAAAGAGCATTTCTTCCGTGGTTCGGATAATAATGACCAACTCTTGAAAATCATGAAAGTTCTAGGATCTGACAGTTTCGATGCATACTTGAAGACATATGACATACCATTTGAAACAGACGTAGAGGCCCTTCTGCACTCGTCAGTGGCATGTGCTATCACGCATTCAAATGCTGATATCTCGTTCCAGTTACACAAGACAGCCTTGGGCACGTTTTGTTAATGCTGAAAACCAGCAGTTTGTGACGTCAGAGGCACTGGACCTTCTTGACAAATTACTTCGTTATGATCATCAGAAACGGCTGACAGCACGGGAGGCTCAAGCCCATCCATATTTCAGTAAGCACTTTTATTTCCGCTATGCTTCTCTTCTCAAGCTATCTGCAGATCTGGTCAGACTCGAGGCAACATCAATTAAAGGAGACTCAGCGGAGTACGTTAGCGACTCTGGATTCTGCTCTATGTAAAGGAACTAGGGGGTCATGTTGTGTAGGTGTAATTTTGGATCTCATACTTGTATGGAAGCTGTTATATTGGGCTATGTTGTCATTATCAGGGTCAAGACACTCGTGTTGGACAATGTGAACAGAGTTCAAGCACGCGGTGATTGCATCAAAACGGGAAAGGCCAATGAAGTTGCAACGTGTTCAGTCCCATCGAAAGCAACGAGGCAAACACACGTACTCGGACATGTTCAATTACTCCAGGCTGTCTACACGCCCTCATTTGCGTCTATCGCCAGGCCAAGGTGGTGGACTGGGAAGATATAACGCACCACATTCATCTTTACGTCCTTCCAATCTAACCTGCGTCTGAATGATGGACCCAGACTACACACATCACATTCGCCCCAGAGCAATCAGCAGTCATCATCCTAATTCACTTTCCCAACTCAGGTGTGCCGAAGCAGCTGAGCTGCCGGTCTCTCCATCACTAGCATCTCGACTACGCTTTCCGCGACATGACAATCGGACTTACTCACATGATTATATCAGCACTCGTCCTGTCCAATGGAAACACGTAAATCCTCACGCGCTGGCATGCGTCAAGGAGCAGGAGCACTATATGTACGGCAGACATGAAAACCCCACAGAGCAATGGGTGAACGATCAGATTCACTTGGCAAGCCAGCCAAACCATGAGCGCCGCTGGATGAAGTCCACGGAGACGGAGGAACTTCGTCATAGAATACGGGACGAATTCCTGTACGAGCATGAGGTGGAAGCGCATGGGTGGATGACATACGAACAAGAGATGAGACGAAGAATGCGGGAGCGCGAAGAGGAGAAGAACCGTCTGATACAAAATGAAGTCAGACGAATCCAAGCCCGCGTTCGCCAGCGGAGGGACAGCGAGAGACATATTATTGCTGAAGAGCGAAGGCGGGAAACCGAAAAGGCGAAGGAAAGAGTGTTGAAGGAACGAGCAAGGCTGGAACGAGCAACAGTAGACGCCTGGAATGTGTACGAGTTGCGATGGGTAGCGCTATCTGCTGCGTATGACGGGATTGTTCTAAAATTCCGTGATATTCCGTGGCCACTACTTATCCCTCCGTTGACTCCAAGTGAAATTACTCCAGAGGGAGTCGGAGCATTCATTTTGTCGACAGCCCATTCCCAAGAGCAGTCCCCGAAAGAGAGGATACGCGCTGCTCTCCTCCGCTGGCACCCAGACCGATTCTGTCGAGTGCTGGGGAGAGTGCGAGAATCGGAGAGGAATGCTGTCGAGGAAGGCGTAGGGATTGTGGTTCGATGCCTGAACGATCTTCTAACGAAGGACAACAAGGCCTCTCATGCGGTAAGCACCGTTCCTCGTCAAAACCTGGCTATGCGGTCTGCTCACGATCAGTCTACTGCAGGCTAGACGAGGATCGATGTTATAAGTGATCTGTTGTGCAACGTGCAACACTGGCGGAGTCGCAGGGGTCTGCCCCTATACCTGGACGCATGTCGCAATATTTCTGTGATTTTGATTCCAAATACACTGTACAAAAGCAAAGGATTTTTACATAAGTTCCTGTTAATAAAATGTTTCGAAAGCACGCCCACTGGGAGTGGATATTTGAGTCAGACTCAAACAAAGGGACACGTCGCCCACGACGATGCTCACGCGGCCCATTAGCCTTGTGTGAACGAACTTTAAACCCAATTAATAAAATGTTTCTGCCATATCAGACTCCACCATTAATTTGGAGTTTTTTTGTGAAGCCAGGATTGAATCAGATTACGCGTTTGGAAAACCTGCTCGCAATGTGCATGCACTTTTAGAGTACAATGACATTGCATAATTAAGAAAAACACGGTGCTCGAACATCAGGGGAAATCGTTGCTGTCGAAGACAAATACAATGATAAAAAACAGTGAATCGCGAAGCTAGATATAATCTTTTGCATATGGTGGATGTTAAATATACGTCGAGACTTGTCATGGATACTGCAGAAGTACAAACATAGGGGGAAAAATTGGCAGCCAGACCACCTAACATACCAGGCCCGCACCTTGAGTATCCATGTCGCCCGATGTCTTGCTTGACAAAGTCGTGCTAGAGCGTGCGACACGACCGACATTGAAGAACGGAATAGACAACCCATCTAAGTACATTCGAAATCAGCGACAAGTACATTACCAGCCGTCACGATACTTGCGAATGATGATAGAACCAAGGACGACAAAGGACACTATAGTCTGAATAGTTGCGGCGAGAAACTGAGCTTGATCTGCAGGCGGGTTCTCCGGAGTAGGCAAACGCGTGCGCGCTAGGGTAGACACGAAGACGGCGCTGACTCCCATCTAAGACGCATTGATGAAAGATAAAAAATGGTATTTGACCAACTTACTGGACCTATCCACAGATACTTGAGGTGAAAGCGATATCATAAATAAAGGAGCTGCTCACCGAAGTGGCCAGAGAATAGAGCTTCCTGCCAGCACGTAATCTCGGGAACAAATTTGTATACCGCCATTATGAATGGAATTCGCCTCAAGACCACGATAGCGATCACAAGAACAACAAGCTTCCATGGGGTGATTCCATACTCGGGAGAGTCATAGGCGTGAAACGGTAGCCAAGCGCCGATGTAGATGAAACAGCAACAGTTCAGGACATAATCTATGACAGAAGCGAAAGCGTCGTCTTCTGTCTGTTCATGAAAGCGCCCATCCCAGGATATTGCGCAGCCTGGTGGGAATGTCAGACCTACAGATAGATGAAACATACAGACTATATGCAAACCTGCCGCAAATGCCGCAAGAAGATCATCTGCGCCAATGGTGCTCGCAACTCCCATAGTAAAAACGGAGAGAGCCAGATATTGGGCGATGTATGATTCACTGTCTATAAAGCGGTGACTATGGGATATCTGCATGAGCTTGGAGAACGTATATCCTGAATCATAGATCCAATGTAATCAGATACATGTATCCAGAAGATCAAGGAACATCGTCGACCTAGAACGGCTCCCAAAACGGCCCCAAGGATGACCTGATCTGTGATAAAAAATGTTGAGAACCTTACGAAGCGTCGAGACCCAATAACACAAACATAGCCATCCCACCAAAAACCACTTGCCAATAGCAGTTTTAACGGACGTCTCAACGGTGAGGTATATAGATATTGCAAGAAAAGGGTAGGCAAGGCCATCATTGGCTGCGGCTTCAGCTAATAATATGTGGCGGATATCTTCCGGAACATGTTTAATAGCAAATTTGCCGCCTGTAGAGCAGTTGTAGATATCAGGAATGGTTCATGATTGGTAAAACTGACGCGTGATGGCAGCACATGTCACCGGGTCTGTAGGGGTCAAACAAGCAGCGATGCAAAGGGCCGAGATATAATCGAGTTTCGGGAACAACACATGTATGATCGCTGACAAACGGTGATCAGTGGGTGCGCAATTGCATCTGCGATGACTTACCAGCCACCACAACCCAGCCAAACGCCATGGTAGGTACAACCATTACGAGTAAGCCCTTGGCATGCCTTTTCATATATGCACGTGGTAATTCGACTCCAGCTGCGAACAAGCCAATTACGAGGACGATGCGCATGACCTCTAGTGTTATGGTCTCATTCAAGGAACCCCACGAACGAGGCGCGAAAATATTAGCAACGAAAGGACCGATGATAATCCCGAAGCCGGTTCCTAGGACGACTTCATTGACGTAAAGCTGGTGGAGGGATGCGTCATTTGTTTAGGGATAGATAGTGATTGCACACCTTCTCCTTTATTAGGAGGGACACCAAGGAGAACTGTGGTCAACAGTCAACATATGCACCATACAACAATTGTCATGAAAGCCAAGTAGATGCCACCCAATAATGACCGCTGACAGTCAGCAAGGGCAGCGACAAATACATGCATTCGAAAGGAGTCAGAACGAACCAATACTGTAAACCCACCAAGACAGATGTACGACGGACCTGGCGGTGACACCTGAAAGGATAATGAGTTGTGGATGACAAAAGACCAGTCACTGACCGCACGAACCTGCAATACATCTAAAGCCATGCTGATGGTGCTGTCGCCAAATTTTCCAAATAGCCCCACCTGATTCCAGTAGTATTTATCCAAGCAACCGCAAGATTGCTAGCCCAGCAGGGTCGGAAATTAATCATGGGGAGATCTATAGGGCATGCGGTCTACCTTGGTAGATAGAGATACAGCGACGGTAATGAGTTATTCCTGGAATGCTCATCACTCCAATTACATCACGAAAGGGTCTGCTTGGCGTGACCTTCAACTGGATGGCACCTGCCAGTGGCAGCGGGAACAAACCTGCTGGTTTGTGACGCGCAAGGGTCAACGTATGAACTAGGTTTTCTCAGACGTAAAGTGAGCAAAATTTTGCATTTCTCGAAAAAGGCCAAGCTTGCTGTGATATGAATGCAGCGCCACCTCGTAATACAGACGTTGTCATAAGGTTAATAGGGCTGCAATGGCGAAGCAGTATGAATACGGCACGGTGGAGTGACTTACTAGATTTGTGGGGCTTGAAATATGAATTATAGTTAGAAATCAAGAGTTAAGATTGCGGTAATAAAGCGGGTGGGATGGGTTTCATTGATTGATGACCAGAAGTAGAGCTGATCACCAGCGCTAGTATAGGCTTCCTTAAGCGTCGGCGAGGTTGGTCGAAGAGTCCAGGGCGGGGTGGGACGCGGATGGGCCGGCATAGGTAGAGCGGTCGATGATGTGGCTTCGTTGAGCTGCCGAAGCTTTTTGAGCAGTGCGTAGTGGGACGCGGTCAGAAATTTTGGAGACGTTCAGCGTACATAGGCCGCAGAGCGGTCGAGAATCATATTAATGTGGCCTCGTTGAACGTGCGCGAACATTAATATCTCGCCACCGTGAAGAGTGCCGCGGTGTTGCCGAGCGGGATTCGAAAGGATCATCCTGGCTGCACAGTGCAAGCCTCTAGGTTTGTGGGCAAGTCGATCATTGTGCGATGCAATGAGCTCGATGGCAGACGGCTTTGTCATCACTGCACACGCCTTCCTCAGCACAAAATCTTTGTCCATATCACTTATCGTCTTATCATCGATTCTGTTCTTTCCTCATACTAGTAACTACTTATTTCTATACCTCCTTCTGACCCCTCCGCAACGCCAACGCGGCACTCAACATGAAACCTGGATCACTGTAACCATGCAGGCTATCATGTATTTATACAGATGCCATGGTTGCTAATCGATAATCCCTCGGGCCACGACTACCTGCATAATAGCCATGCTACGGGATCCATACTGGTAAGTTTAGTCTTCCTGATCGTGGATCTGCTTCCTTGCTTCTGATCCACCACATAGATTCATCCTAAAATATGTCCTTCTATCGCTTCTTTAGCTCCGAGCTCTGGACTTTCATGTCGACCTGACTCTTCCCATCGCCTCGTTATATTTTTGGCTCGCACCCTCAACTGGCCTCCTGTATCTTGCGCTGTCATTTTGGTGGTCTGCCAGCATACAACGCGTCAAATACTGTTAGGACAATGTTTTTAGTTCGTTTTTTTTCCGCTCATGCTTACCTACCTCGCTGGTTGTTTGATTTCACTGATGGGTTGGGTGTTGTTTGACTGTCATCGTCTGGTTTCTTTCCGACCGCGGACTTTCCTCCCATCAGCTGCAGGGAGCAGCAGGGTCATCGATCATCACATTTTCTCCCCTTCAAGGCTCCAATCAGTGTAGTCCTCCGCCTCAGTGTGCACCGAATTGCAATTGGTTTGCAAGTAGCCTGACGCAAATTATCTGGCTTCTTGTAGCGCTCTGCACTTCCAGGCCTTCAGCTATTCTACGGTGACCTCCTGCTCAAACACCCTCTCGCTACTACCATGACCAATTGTTGTGATGCCCAAACCCTAGTCACGTTGCCCTTCTCAATTGTTTATCAACTTTGTCGTTACTCAATAGCATGTTTTTAATGTCGCGCCAATAGTGGAATATCAAGAAATTTTCTCATCGCAGATTCGCAGTAGGTGGTATTCCGATTCAAGGTTAACAATCGAACATGCAGTTGTTTGGTTGTGACAAGTCTTCAGCGCTTCAAGCTCAAGTACTTTCAGGTGAGGTCCAGGATCATCGAAGCTCCCTCGGAGTGTATCATACTAGCTATATGGTAGGAACATCATGATGCTAGGACCCCGGGTTACGACCTAACGTTCTGCAATAAGATCGTTCTGAATGACCTTGCCCCGACAAGCCATTGGCGCAGCAATTTGGGGACTGTTTGCTGCAGCCGTATACATGCAAGATGTAAGGTGAGCTGCCAGTGGCATATCCCGCTACTTTGATCACTATCGAAAAACAAATATCGGCCCCGTGCGTGCTGCGTGCCAACCAATGACGTGCCAACGTGCTAATACATAAGCGCTGTTTCACGACAAGGGCAGAGTTGTGATATCTGGCCTTACTAACTTGCATGTATTCTGGCTTGGATTATTTGGTGGATCGGGAACCAGCTATCTGCTCTGGAGTCGGAAGAATGCCAACCATTTGTAACTTGAAGGTGGTCAGCCGCTGCCGCGCCTCATAACCGTTACACCAAGACTGAAAGCTTAGCTTTCAGTATCAGCGACAGTATATGTATTGATTATGAGAATCCAAGTAAGCCAGCGTGCTTACACCATCCCTGTAACTTGTCTTCAGAGTGTTGGACATATAAAGTATGCTGCGGCGCTTCATGCGGCAGCTGGCTCTGGACTATGGAGGGGACTCCGGACAGTGTGGGCGCTCCAGTTCGCTGCGTTACACGGTGTTCTACGAGGCTGAGCGCTGAGCAAGTAGTCTGAGAAGTTGGACTGATTTTAGTGACTCTCAAGAGGCCATTTTCGCGATATGGCAAATTTGGTTCGGGATTAGTACACGTAAACGGGCGCGTCATCATTCCCGCAACGGCAGAAGTGACAAATCCGATTTTTTGTGCACTCTTCTCGGATTTTGGATTTTGTCTACCCCACTATGCTCAGGACTGTTATACGACTGCCACTGCGCAGATGCGTCCACACGAACGTCGGCTCCTCGAGCACGCGTGTATTCAAAAATTATTCAACCAGGTCTAGACTTACACTGGGAGCCACGGTCACGCTTGCTGCATATATGACTTGGTCGCTGAGCGCGGATAGTCAGCGGATATCACTTGATGCTAAACCTTTGCCCGGTATGTGTGCATTGAGATCAACACTGAACGCTATTCTGACACGCTCATAGCACCCAAGAAACTTCCGGCCTCAGCAACTCCCTCACTTCCCGCTGCAGACTCTCCTCCACCTCCAATACAGACAGAAGAGACGTCCTCAGTACCCGTGCTAGCGGAGGATGCGGATAATACACCACCGGCCGCACAAGTGGAAGCACCGAGTGAAGAACAGTCATCTGGAGGCGCTTACAACCCGGTGACAGGTGAAATCAATTGGGACTGCCCGTGCCTCGGTGGAATGGCCCATGGTCCGTGTGGCCCAGAGTTCAAAGAGGCCTTTTCATGTTTCGTATACTCCGAAAAGGAACCAAAAGGTATTGATTGTGTGGAAAAGTTCAAGGCCATGCAAAGCTGCTTCCGGGAACACCCCGACGTGTATGGAGAGGGTAAGCTTTTTTTTTGAATTAAGAAGTCTCTTGTACTGATTTAGTCGAAGAAATCATGGACGATGATGATGAAGAGGATTCCCAGGGTCAAGCTACGCCCTCAGATGTTAATATTTCCGAGGCGGAGTACGCGACTCTGGATAACGTAGCTCCGGATCCTGCTAGTGCCCAGCCCCAGCATCCACCACCACCCACTTCTACACCATAAATCTAGAGCATCGTTATCTTACTTGGATTATCATAGTTGGTTAACCCCCATATATTCACCACTCAATCCGGCAGCCTACATGATTATACATAGCGCATGGATTTTATACAAAAAACTATGCCAAAGGTATATGGAATCTCGTGTCAGTTTGAGAACCGCTTCTCTATCACCTGATCTTTCAATTTATAGCCGTTCGCAGCAAATAACTTTGAGCGCAGGAAGGTTGATGTGTCATAGATGTCATGCTCCTTCGCCTAGAGAACCAGTGAGTTCATGGCAACTCCTGCAAAAGTTCCACGCACCCGTTCATCAAGCTCAGACAACTTGACCGTGATAAGCTCAGGTTGCTCGTGTCTCTGTAGTTGGTGGAAACGGGCCTTTTCCTTCACAATTTGACCAAGGAGGAAAGCCAAGAGCTCCTCATAATCACGAGATTGTGTCAAGTATTTCCGGAAACCCTGTTCAAACCATCAGTGCCTTCTGTGATATCAAGTCATGAGGTACTCCCACCCTTTCAAGGGTCTTCTTGATGGACATCTTTTGAGTGCTGACGAAGCTCCCTACTGCAACGGAGATAGCCATGTCGATATCGTCAGCGCGGACGTATTCTCGTAGGGACATTTTTGCACTAGCTTCAGCCATCCGAATCATGCTCTCCAGGTGCCGGACGGTGATGGGGTATGAACCCGTTGCCAGTGACTCGCGACGAAGATCAGAGAACAAGCGCGCCAATTTATCCTGATCCATGTCATAGAGCTTCGGGCGTATCTTTTCTCGGGCATACATAATGTATTTGCGGAGGATATCTTGGGGTATAATCTGTGCAGACTGTCAGGGAGGGCTACAGCTTCAGGGACTGAATAGAGACTTACATCAGCATCAAGGGTGGTGCCAACATCCATCTCATCTCTGTCGGCTTCGAATTTGGGATGACTGCGGAGGTGACTTCCAACGACGAACCGGGCTAGTAGTTCGTCTTGCACCGGATCTACGTTGTCTTTGACAACGCACAGCACATCAAATCGAGACAGGATAGGTTCTGTCAGCTCGACGTTTTGCTGGAAGGGAATTGTTGGGTTATATCTTCCGCGAATAGGATTAGCAGCAGCAATTATAGCACATCGAGCTTGCAACGTCGTGACGATGCCAGCTTTTGAGATGGATATGGATTGTTGTTCCATCGCTTCATGAATAGACGTCCGATCCGCATCGTTCATCTTGTCAAACTCATCAATGAGACATGTTCCCTTGTCAGCAAGGACAAGAGCGCCTCCCTCCAGCGTCCATTCCCGAGTTACAGGATCCTTGCGGACGCTGGCAGTCAGACCAACGGCTGATGCACCCTGACCAGTCGCGAAAACAGACCGGTGAGCAGTCTTCTCCGCGTACTTCAGGAATTGCGATTTCGCCGTTCCAGGGTCACCCAAGAGCAGTACGTTGATATCACCACGGATGCGGTGCTTACGGTTGATGTCCTTCGTAACGCCACCGAACAGGGAGAGTGCGAGGGCTGTTTTGATGTCTTCGTGTCCGTAAATCGAAGGCGCAATAGATTTGACGATACGCTTCCGAATACGTTCGTCTCGTGCGAGGGCACGCATCTCCTTCTCGTCTTCCTCAGTAAGACGGAACGCTGCAAACAGATCTTCCTTTTTGTTGATGTGGTTGGCCTCGATGATTGTGGAGAAGACTGGGAACCCGTTCTTTGAATTAAGAGAGGCGTCGAAGTTGTTCCTATATATCCCAGTTACTTCCTACAGACGTGCTTAGTGTGGGTTATCGAAAGCGCCTACGTTACTTACAATTTCCTCTCCAGGCTTTGCTAGATCAATGAGGTCCCATAGGAGAATGACTTCACGATGCCTTGGTAGACGCCCTGGAGGGACTGACCCAGGGGACTCCTGCAACGTCATTTTCTGGTAATTGCGGTACACCGTCTATCATGCAGCAATTAGCAGGTACCGTCATGATTTCAAAATGCGACTAGCCTGCTCGGAGTTAACAGGGAACGGGCCCTTGCTCTCGCAGTTGACGCAAAAGCTGACTTTGACCTCCTTTGTTGCATCCTGGTAGAATGGACCGAGAACAGCACCACATTTTCGGCAGTCAAATTTGACGTATTTGAGCTGCGGGAATACACCACTTCGTCGAGTTACAACACCAGTGACTCGGACAAGATTGTTTAGGTTGGAGCGTCGGAGATCACGGAGTGAGGAGCTCAACGGAAGGTCTGCAATGCGAACATGAACTTCCGAGTGGATCCGTTCGTACGACGGGTAGTACACGAGAATAGCATTCAGTGCGACCTCGTCAAAGATTGTAAGCATGGCGGACGGGGAGTTTGTCAAAAAGTAAGCCAAGATAGGCTTAGACATCGCCAGATGAAGATAAGATACTTCCAGGGACTCGGCATTTGCTGCAACAGACCAATCAGTAATTCTGTTAAAGGTGTAGACAACCATACGGACTTTCTCCAAGATTACGAATGCGCTGACCATAGACCGAAGCGCCGTTTTCGTCGACGTAGGTCATTAAAAACTGCCGGAAATGTTTGACAATTGAGCGGCGAACACGGTCATTGGCAATCCATTCAACGATAGATTTAGCCTTGATGTCACTCAGTTGTTCAAGGGGTATTTCCTATAATGAAAATGGATGAGTACACATCCGACTGGCCGCAAGGATTTTCACCAACATCGTCCACACCATCCACATCATCTACGTCACGACGTTCGTCATATTGTCGCCTTGTGCGACGCTTCATTCTCCCAACGCCGAGATCATCACCAAGAGCATCTTCATCGTCCATGTCATCATCCTCCAGGAACTGAGGTGCACGGCCTCTATTGGCTGCTCGCGTGCCTTGCTTTCCTGCGCGCTCGAGGCGATCACGGCGATTCATCCTTACTTCAGCTGCTCGTCGAGCCGCTGCTGACATTTCCTCAAAATCTCCTTCATCATCGATGTCCCGGTCGGAGTAGCGATCCAGTAGTTCGTTGGGCGCATAATCTCTGTTTTTCATTAGTGTAAACGTGAGGCACCTAGAACAATGTGGGCTTTGACACTTACGCTTCGACAGTGTCCGCAAACAAATCTTCGCCTTCGCCGTCGTCTTCATCGTTGTCATCTATATCACGCACTCCGTCACGATCATCCAGGCTATCGTCTGTATCCGAGAAAGGTGCCGGAGGGGAAGACGGTGGGAGAGACGATTGTGAATCTCTCCGTCTTGGAGTGGGACGTGGAGCTGGTGATGAACTAGGAATGGGAGGCGATCTTGGACGCTTTGCGCCTCTGGGAGTCTGTGACTGTGATATAGAGATTCAATAAACATCAGCCTATATTCTGTGTTCTCCATGCTCACCATAGTGTAGCTTTATCTAGTAATGATATGGGGAGATAGCAAGAACAAAAACACGCGTCGCGACTTAGTCGCGACGCGTTCAATTGTCGGAATTTAAAAGCGCGTTCGGTTCCCACGCAAGGCCAGTTCTTTCCATTGATATGGCTAGCGTCGACCTCGAAACCGCGATCAAGCAAGAGGAGGAATACCTGCGCAAGGTTCATCCTACCGTGGACGATGTTCCAGGGTGTATGACCCTGTTTGATGAATTTTTGCAATGTCATGGTATGCTCTAAAAACGCACAGGAGTGCCGATGCTCATTGGACTTTCAGTTCTGGGGACCCAAATAAAATCATTATACAGATACGGCCAAATGTCAGAGTGTGGAGTTAAAAAAGAGGACTTCAAATTTTGTATGAGCTTGAAATTCATGCACCCAGAACAGAAACGAGACGCTTGGATCCGCCGCCGTGCCGAGTGGTGGGCTCACAGACGGCTCGGGAAGAGCAGTGAAAATGTGTGGGATATGAGGAAGTAATGTCCGCCCTTTAGAATATTTCTTCGCTTACTGAATTTACTTCAAGGAGTCCTCTCCCAGACTGGCCCCCAGCCCTTTCGGACGATGTCCCAGAGAACGTTGAAACCATTTCGTGAACGATCGGAATGACTTATCCTGCAGACTCTATTCATAGGGGAGTTCAACAGCCCTGTCATATTTTCTGATCCACAAGTGCGTAGGGGCGCTTCATATTCCTAGGCGGGACGCAACCTTTGGCGTTCAAAGAAAATTGCCCTCTCTTTGTGAGGGAATGAGCCACACTCTGTTGAGCACATATCGCACTTACTTTATATCCCCCTCTTGTGAAAGATATACTCAACTTATTTGCGTAATTATATGTTGACAGTTGATGCTCTCCTGAGCACGGAAGCCGAATCTCTGGATGTTAGAAAGACTTGACTGGCTAGAACATCGCACGTTCTTTGAACCATCCCAGAAAAGGAGCCGCTACTTTTCTGTTTGCTTTGATTTTCAGATAATACAGTTGTGCATGTCGACTTCGGCAGCACAATCACATACCATTTGTGAGAACGGCCCGGGTAGGATTGTCACAATTCAGAAAAAGTCGGGAGTGCAATCGGAAGGACTTGGGTCGAGGTGCCTTGTGAATTCTTCACCCACCAATCCTCGAGCTTTCAAGCGAATACAATACAAGCGAGCTTACAGGGTTTCGGCATTTCTGTGAGTGCACTCTATACTTTTTAGTGACTTTCCCTGACATGTTTTGCTGTCACAATTCGTTGCACGCCTGTTTCGCACTGTCTATCGTTCTCCCCGTGTCTAGATCCGAGTCAGTATAGCATAGCTATTACCTACTCTATTATTATCTTGCATTCACCTGCCCTTTTGTCCACTCAGATTTCTCACATCCAATTTACTGTCTTTTGTTGCTCGCACACAGTCTCTTGGAACTCGCGCGTTCTCCCATCGGGTTTAGTCTGTTTCTGCCAGCTAGCAATGTTCCGTTCGTATGATCGCGCCCTTCCATGTCAGTGTATATATAGCTCAATTTTCACAACAGCACCGGCCAAGTTTTCCCAGATCAGCGGACTGGGGAAACGGACTTCTTGACCCCAGCTCTACAAAGTTCGACTAGCTCCACCCCCGGGTGACTCGGACATCAGACTATTTTTACCTACAAAAACATGTTAGTATGGAAGGAACGACCGTCTCCCTTCGTCTATGGTCCGCCTAGTGGAGACATGGCCGACATCTACTCGGCCCAACAAAAGGCGCCGGTGTGATCTTTGATGTTTCACGGCAGCAGTGTTGGCATTGACAAAAATTCGTGTTTAGCCCGTGGATGTCTGGGTCTAGATGCTACTCATAGACACCGCCATTAATACTGACGAGTCAAAGGCTAGCCATATGGCCACCTACTGTGTATGAACGTACGTATCAGCCCTCAGAGGGCTCTACCTGTGCTAACAGCTCAATAACACGATAATCATCAGGGTGCCCACCTGGTCGTTCAAGTTGTGGGCACTCGCTGCCTTCTAAGCGCCCAAAATCAACTTGGTCCTGGGGCATGCAGTGCTGGTGGGGTCAGTCTGCCGCGTTATTTACATCTCATCATCGCGAGTCTGTTTCTTCTGCAAGCCTTGGTTGATTGAAATGCGATTACGGGTCAATCATTGGCAATACCGGAGTTATTTTCCCGCAGCCAGATCATCGCACACTTGCACCGACCTGGAGAAAAAAAATTCCACTTCTTTCATGCGGGGCTTCACCCACGCTTCCACTCACCCGCAAGATTTCTCTACCTGCATTACGCAAAATCTTGTAAATCTTGATAATCCGATTACACGTGCTTTCGCTCTGGAATGCCGCTTGTCTTCCACACATCCTTTCCAAAGCGCTTCCCATTTCAGCTGTCTTAGTTGGTGGAGGAGATAGGGCACAAGGCTTCCGATATCATCCTGGTAGGGGCATGGCGGGGGGGAATCAGCGCTAATCAGCGCTCAGCACTGGCGTTGGCTCTGTCACTACCTTGTTGGGCACAAAAGCTTGTTCAGAGCGGAATTTCCTGCGCCCCCGGGCAATCTACTCCTATCTCCTTGGGTGGATGCTGGCAACTCATCCGACTGGCCGGGTTCCTCCAGTCGTACGTTCGGCAATCTAAACACCAAAAGTATGCTCTATGCCAAATAGGCCTGAAAATTCTCGGCCCCCATGGCTTTGGATTCGCGATTCTGAACCACTACATTTCCCCTGCATATCGGTGCACAGTCATTTCCAGGGCTTTCCGCATATATTCATCACCGTCGGCTCTACTGATCGGTTCTTTGATCAAACACGGAAGCTAAGGAAGAAGATGGGGTGATGGAGGGAGAATGACGTTTTTTTTTGAGATATATGATACTGCTCATGATCATCTTCTAGTTTTAAATGACATTCGCACCGCCTGGCTACCTTCAAAGCGATTGCAACATAATTATTAGAATCATCATAGCCCTAAAAGTAGATCCCCTCCGAGTCTTCCAAGAACCCGGTTGTGCGACCCACGTACAGCCTTTTATTTGTGTGCCGCTGTAGATAACGTTGAGTTCTGTTTATAAAGCTACTCCAAAGCCAGGTCAATACGTTCCGACCTACGTCTTCGATTATCAGAAGGTAACAAAGTTCGAATGGCTACAGCCGGTCATGACATCACATAAAACTTATCTTTGGATCCAGTGAAGAATGTTGCCAATCAAGTACTGCTGACGTGACATTAAATCTATTTTCAGTGGGCTGTCAAATACTCTGGTCTTCAATGAACCATTCCGGACCCAACGACACTAGTAGACTGATCAGTTGGTGCGAACAACGTATAACAATTCCTGTAGTACAAAAAACATCCAAAACTCCAATGTACCGCAGGCTTAATGCTTGCGATACTCGTCCAATACACTATGTTACGATCCCTTCCGTATGTCCTCCTCCCCCTACAAATGTGCACAATATGATATGTCATGACACATAAACTCCAACATCTCCCGTCGTATATCCACCCGTGGAGGATCGTCTGAGAATGCATTGAGTGCGTTTCGTTCCGGTAGTTTACATCGTATCTCCAGGATGCTTCGTAAAACACGTTGCCTGCATGAGTTCTTATCGCAGCCATAAATAGTCGTCCAATCCATGAGAAGTGATGGGTATCCCAGTTTTGGCCCGCCTATGCGGTCTTTTCTGAGCTACTGGGTTCGGAGGTTTTGCGCTCTATGCGGGCCTCCTCGGCATCGCGCATGCCACCAGCATGCCAGTCACCAAGATAGAAATACACAGCTGGCAAGCCCACGAAGAGACCTCCAATAATGTTACCGATCAAAGACGCGATGAGCGACCTGGGAGAGTAATCAGTAAACGTTGAAATGTACTGAACAAATGACTTGTTGCATACTTGCGAATGTACAAGTCGGTCGAAAGCTAAAAAGTAATTAGAGATGGACCAAGTATAGGTTAGAATGAGAAACACATACCTCAGAGTGGAGCATGATGCTGAGCGGAAGTGAAAACATATTTGCGACGACTAGTAGAAAGAATCGGTAAAAGTTTATATCTGAACGTTGTGAGACATACCGTGGTCGAACCCGCAAGCCACGAAGACCTAGAAAATATATATATCAGTCACGACCGGCGGCACCTTTGTCGACTTCACTAACCCAGATGGGGAACCAGATGGCGATGATTTTCGAGTAAGTTTCCTTGGCCCCCAGTCCTTGCTAGATAATGCACGCGTGAGTAGTTGCTCGGAGCAACACCACAATATACGTACCCAAACAGCTATGCAGACAAGCCAGTTACAACCAATGCCGCGAAGGAAGATTTGATACCAGCCAGGTGTGATAGCTTTCGTACTAGCACAGTCTGTTGAGATGGATAGATTGCGAAATAGCATGAAGTGACTCACATGGCGAATGCCCTGACGTACGAGGCATAGGGATCAGATACCATCAGTCCGTCGTCTGGATGATACGTGTTAGCCTGTACAATATAATTCAAGCCAATGAACGCGAACTGACATTTCGAAAGGATTGCTGCAAAGAACAGACTGCCAACAAGATTTCCGAAAAAGACTGACACGATGGTATACTCAGTACATGATTGATAAGAAACTGCGGCAGTACTCACCAACAGTCCAGTTGACGGGAATGCTCCACCAGGGAATTGCTCCTTTCAATACAGCCATGGGAAAGATCTATAAATTGCGTGAGGGGTGAGAAGTGGTTCTACACAAAACGTTAAACTACCCACCATAAGGTTGCTCGTGAGTAGATCAAGACCCTGGAGCACAATCCTATGGAAGGACATAACGATTAAGCCATGATCTGACAGTACTGATACTGCTGGGACCTACATAACGAGTCCGACGGGGAAAACGAAACCGCCGAGGACCTTGACAATTCCGGGATTCGAAGCTGTTAGGCCTGGAGAGCCACCACTAATGATGAGATCAAAGAGGCCACCGAAGGACAACATAACACCAGCAAGGACCTAATAGCAAGATTGAGATTTTAAACTATACATGCGTACACTTGTTACTTACCGCCTTGAAGAAGGTCTTGTCGAGCCGCGTGTTGTGCTTGACTACAGCTTGCTCGACCAGAGCAACAGCGACTTCAGCTGGCTTGAGTGTGCTTGAAGTGTCCATTGGAGTGCTGGTAGTGTGCTGAGATCCAAGGGGGCTGGGTGATTCGATACGGTCGCATTGCCCAGCATTTATATGTTGACGGGGGAGGTTCCTGACAGGCGAGATTTAAAAATAACTGAATTACCGCATGTATGGGATCCTGACCAAATGGATCTGCCGCATCATAATCCGTGATAAATGCCGTTGTTCTTCGGTTTCTGTAGGTTAACCCACGCTAAACCCCGCCAACCCTAAACGGGACTTGGCCGACACGTTCAGTCAGCTCAAATCATGCAGGCCTCACTGCAGCTCGTACACTACTGCTCCTTAGGAAACCTCCTCACTCCTGGCCTTCAGTAGGTCTAACCCTTTCGCATCTCCTCCAGTTCTGATGCGCAAATATTCGACTTAATGATTTAATCTAGGCACTTAGTTCCCCGCTCAGGATTCCGGCATGCATGCCTGGAGATGCGACCAGGCTTACCAGATATCCAGGAACAACTGAATGGACACTGGTATTACAGAGCTCGGAACTTTTTCACTTGAGCGTCAATGTGCTGCTAGATGCGCAGCCATTGGCATGAATCAGTGAATGATCAAGGGTCTGCCAGGACAGCCCTCTGCCAGCCTGCGCACAGTGTCAAATTCATTGTTGCAGAAATAGCGGACCCGCCCACAAGTGTCAACTGTTCACGTTAGCCTTTATTGGTCGCACTGGTTCTGTACAACCCTTCGCAACTTCCCTGGAAATCACTATCAGCCTTCAACTGTCGTCAACAGCCTTTTTCGGCTCCTAGTAGCTTCCCAGTCGGCCATTACACCATTCTGGCGAAGCCAAATTACTAGTCTGGCATTGACAATAACACAGTCAATTGGAATGGAGTAGAAGGCATAATGCAGGCTAATGGGAGCTATAGGTACTTCGTACCACCATTTGATTCTTATCGTCCTTCATATTGAACTGAATATATTGCATATTGAGAGTCGAAGTCTGCATGATAATGCAGGAAGCGCCAGGAAGTAACTTCACATCAGCTACGACTGATTCATGAAGGCGACGATTCTAATCGGATGTGTTGATTTGATTATTTTGGTAGTGAATTCATGAAGAATTTCGTGTTTCTGCACAAACCGATTCTCTGCCTTGGATACTAGTACGGCCTCAGGGGCGTGACTAATTAATACTACCTTCATGATGGCATATCCCGGCGGTCCAGTGCAATAGTCTACTGGTTGGCAAACACATCCCGGGGTGAGCCAGTCTTGAGCTTGAACGTTGAATACCTGTAATTAATGGAATCCTCTATAATTTTCAGGCAGTACATTGCTGGCTTAATGATTGGCAGATTGGTTTTTGCGCCCTCTGCTGATTTGGTCGTGAGGTTACTAATCATGTTACCTCGTTATAACCCCAAGATTGTCGGTACCTGGGCTCTCACATGCACATGGCGACGAGAAAAGGGTTCGGAATTATTGATGGTTATCCGTGTAAGTGAGATAATGGATGCAGTTTGATATAACATGGTTTGATCTCGTCCGACTCCTCTGCACCGCGTCTGGCGCAATCATAATCACGTATTCGGACAGAAGTCCGACGTTTCTTTGCGCATCTGTTTGATGCTGACGGGCAACGAGTCATCAAGCCCGCATCCCACGATTGAAGCTATCTGTGCGCCCATCGGAGTCCATCTAGACACCGGGCGCATATTGGCTCATGAGATGAAGAGTGCCGGAACCAAATACCCCCTTGCATCGAGCAAAACCTTGCACACGGGTCACAGTTGTCATACTCGTCCAGATTGTTTGGGGATTCTCTATTGATGAAGTTCTAGCTCTGTGGGCGTGATGGTCGCCTACCAATTCAATTCAAAAAATTCATATGAGGGTATCTATTAGATGCGCACGGTCTATGCATGTACATTCTGACGTACTTATGTACATCAGTGTGGTTTCACTTCTCTCCAGATAGGTGTCATAGCTTGGGCAACTGTGTTGGCGGCAACCTCGAGGCAGCTGCGTTCTACGTCATCCCGAATAGCTGACCAGAGCTTTCGAGCACGCCATCTATCTGGGTGGAACCGCCGATGACTTCTTTCCACGAAATCTTTGTAATCTTGTGGTCGCATAGAGGTCTTCACGGTTGCAAAAAAACTCTCCACCGCGGACCAGTCGACATCCTCGACTGTTAGACGGGAAGGATGATGAAGCACAGGCCAAGGAATGTCAAGAAAAGAGATCGGCTGATCAGGCGTGAACTTTGCGGCGTCAAACTCCTCGCTGAGAACCTTGTATCGTTCCAGGGCTCGGTGACTCGTCCAGGTACCGGAAGCCCAGCGTTGTCGTTGCCTGAACCGCCGCTGTTCTTGCCGTCGCCTTTCCTCTTCTGCTTCACGTCGTTCGGCTTCCGCTCGGACCTGGCGTGCCAGACGTTCGGCCTCCTCGCGTTGCTGCCTTTGTTTTTCTGCCTCAGCTCTTCTGCGCTGTTCTGCTTTGGCTTGGCGCTCTTGTTCTTCAGCACGTTCATGCGCCTCACGCTTCCTTCGCTGTTCTTCCCAAAGAGGCCTATCCCGGTCAAGTTCTTGCATTTTGCGAATGGACTCTGCGAGCTCAGCTTGTCGCATTGCCTCTTCGTCCAAGTCTTCACCCCCACGAGATTCGGACCGTTCTTGCGAAGCAGCTGGCTGAGTCAATGACTCTTCATGATCGCTCGCTGAAGAAAAAATATGAACCATTGAAAGAACAGAGTGAGAGGGGTAAACATACGCAGTTCGTCGATGTTGATCGGGTAATGATCGGCAAACACTTTTTCGAATTCCTTTTGATGGCGTTCGTCCATTGCCCTGACTTTTATTTTTTTTCGTATTTCCCGTTGCACTTTTGAGAAATGGAGAGCATGTTTGGCCCGACTTGGTGATGTAGTTCGATGGCGCTTTCGCACATGGCCATTGGTAGGGGTATGTTCTTGTGGCAGGTCGTCGTCCGTGTCAACGGTAAATCCGCTTTCTATCACCTTTGTCAGATCGCTATGGAGAACATAGGTTGGAACAAACTTTTTCGTTTAGCATTCTCTTCGGTTTGCGTGCCAGCGTTGCTCTGAGATGCAAATTGTTCCGCATCCATGGACATCGGCTGTCCGTCAGCTTGAGACTCCTGACTATATTTTGCTTGTGCTCCCTTATTCTTCTGCCACCGCTTGTCTCGCTCCTTTTTCAATTCTTCCCTCCCAGATCGCACGGCATTCGACAGGGGCTTGGTCTTGCGCCGAAGAAGGTCATCAACAACCATTTGTTCCACTTCTTCTTCGTCCTCGTCAGATTCACTGTCGCTGCTGTGATCATCACTGCTTACACGGGCGCGCTGTGAACGCGCTCTTTTGCTCGGAAGTGGGGTATTCGCTTCAGGAGTAGGCGTGCGTGCGCGTGTGCGCTTTGGGCCTGGTGGTGAAGGAGCTCTAGAGCGTCGAGCCTGTGGGTCAACCCTCGCAATGGATGTAAATTTAAAACCAAAGTAGACAGTGCACTGATATTCCGGGTCCAGCTTGTAAATCTCCCACTGCTCTTGGTAGCAAAACACGTGTTCCCTGAAAGTACAGTATTCCAACGACTGCTAGAACATAGATTGGCGATGTCACTCACCCGCATATGTCGACTACTCGTGGCCAAAAGCCTTCGTCGCGTACCCCTCCATCCAGGCGTGCTTTTGGAACAAACCTCCAAAAGCTCGTGCCTTTGGGTGTTGTTTCGATGACAATGCGTTTGGGAGGTGGAAGGTCCTCCCCAATAGATAATTTGTGTAAGTCCGGAATATCTTCGCCAGCAAGAGCGGTACGTGGATCGAAGGACGCGAAGGAGAGTTTGGAATCTGGAGCACGCAATAGTCGGGAGGGTTGGGTTGGGTCAAGGAGACCAGGCTCAGTGCCACGAATGATCCGTGGCGCATGAGACGGGCCTGCAGTATGCGTCGGAACTGGCTGGGAGCCCATTCGGCGAAGCTAGACTGCTTTAAAAGAATGACAGAAAACGGTTGGTTAGTGATAAAATCAAGATATGTACCGCAATCGATTTTAAAGTTGAGTATGGTGTTCAGCGTCACGTGTGAGTACAATAGTTAACTTTATACCGTAATTCATTCATTCAGCGCTAAGCCACCTAGTCTAAGTCCACTTTATTGTGGCCATGCTTCTATATTCGTGGACTGGAGCGTAACAGTGGATGTGCGGTGACAGACATGAAAATTGGACTGCGGCATGTCGAGCACGATGTCAACAACGAACCATGGATTCATAGTCACGAGATTCGTGTAAGCACAAAATATAATTTACAAGTAATGTGAATGTCGCAATGCTAAGTGTGGACGAAGATATGTACATGAAAGATGCAAATGGTATGAGATAAGTGAAACGATAATGATAATGCCAAGTTCTAAATGCAACTGTAATGCTGATGGCGATGATGCTGATGCTGATGATGTACAGGTAGTATGACGAGATGAAACATGATAGTCAAGAAAGATTCCACTAGAAGTTATATTCGTTCGTAAACGAATGCTGGAACTTGAAACCCGTTGCATTGTCCGGGTACTCGCAGCGGCCTTCAAAACTTCCCGAGCCATATGTCAATAAAAACTCCTCCAGTCCAGCTGATTGGAAGTTATTCGGATCATTTCCGGAGACAGGCTTGCACTGAAGGTCTGCATTGGAGGCGGGAATGGGCTGCTGAGAATTGTCATAGGATGACAGCTTCGGGTCGATCTGCGGCATGTAAGAAGTGGAGAAATCGACAGGGACGGTTGAGGGTTGGAGGAAGTTGGGATTGGGGATGGTGAGCCGCGAGGGCTGTTCGTAAACGGAGGCGAAAATCTCGGAAGGACAATCAGGGAAGAGTTTTTCCCAGGTGAGTTCACTGAAATTGTCCTGGAATTGGGGGATACCGGAGTGGCTAGACTCAGCGGGTAAGAGGGCATCACAGGGAACGAGGCCTGCGAGCTCGGGAAACATTGGGTTCATATCCAGCGATGCAGAAATATCTTCCTTGTACTGAGTGGATGGGTAAGGTGCGGCGGCGAACAGTCGAGCAGCTTTGCCCCTGAAATTGCGACGTGCCCTGGGCTGGTAGCCGTGTAGGTTCTTGCGGTGACGCGTCAAGCTTGCTTGATCGGTAGTGGCAAATGCGCACTGAGGGCACCTATGCGAGAGTTCGCCGGTGTGGGTCCTGATGTGCGTCCGCAGGTTGGACTTTTGGATGGTCTTGTGAGCGCAGTTAGGGAATGGACATGCGTGCATACTGATCAAGGATCAGGAACTATCTGGCATATAGAGTACGAGTACTTACAAGGCGTCATTGTGTTTATAGTGCGTACGCACGTGTCTAGGAAGATCTGCCTTGCGGCTTATAACTTTGTAGCAGACAGGGCAGTTAACAATTGTCTGCAGAGAATGCGTCATAAGTACAAGACACGTGATGTGAGGTAGACTAGAAACGCACTGTGTTATGTCTTGCAGCAGGCATCCTGTGATTTGAGTGGAGAGAAGTCTGCGGAGTAGAATTGAATCTTTGGAGTGGATTAAAAGTGCGTGCGTTGTGGTATTTCCACACATCCTGCGCGCCTCTTTAAAGCACCAGGCGTGCTATGGACATCGAGTGCGATTGCTTTTCTGTGGCGCCCGTTTCTGCCTTTAAAGGCAAAAAGCGCGAAGCAATCGTGTGCGGTGGTCTGAGCACAAGGGACGAGCCACTCGGTTAGCGGGGAAGGCAAAAGAGTTGGGAAAAGGTTCGATTGCGTCTCAATGCTGTTCATTTTTGCCTTGTTAGGTAATTTCTGGTTACCTGCGCACTCGGGATGAGTGGCTCACTGCTAGTGCTGAGGCCTGAAGGCCTCATGAATGGGAAGGTAGGGGCCAACAGACGCATCCTAAAAGAGCCCTTTGTCGTGGCACATCCAAAGACATTGCGGAGCTTCAGTACTGGTCTCTAGGCCTGGATAGCGTTCGCAGTTGCCGGTCGGTTGTCAAAGAATTTGGAAGACGGAGGATGAAGTGAAAAGACCAAGTTAGTCACGCGTGACGGTGCTCAACATCACGTGCCAAAAGCAACAGTGGAACCTGCTTTTGAAAATTGAGATCTGATTCTTGTCAAAAGCAAGTTCAACATGCAGTCACTACTTGCGTCGCGTACAAGCTTATAGGGTCTCCAACAACTCAGCAGCCCTTTGATTGGTCGTTCCTGCTTTCCCGGATGATCATTAAAGCGGTTCAAGCCCCCCTGTGTGACGGCATCGAGGGTGACGTGACTCTCACTGACTGGTTACTCTGACTCGAACAGACTACTTAGTATGTTAACACATGCACTGGCACCCCCATAAACTTGTGCTAGTACTGCTCTTATTTTCTCGCTAACTCATAATGTCTTTAAAGAGCTTTCAATCCGAAATCCAGGAAATTTGTGCACGGGAACTCGCTCGCCAACGTGGCCAAGCTAGTGGAATCCCTGCTTCGCGGAATGTCATACATTCCAAGAAAACACAGATACTCGAGGATTCTAATATTGTCGTTGAAGCACCTCAATCCAGGGATGCCGGCGTTGAGGTTGAGGTTGAGGTTGAAGTCGTACTGGTACTCTATTTCCATCAACACATCGTGCATTCGCTTAATTTTTCTCAGACACTACTATCTATCCATGATTATGACCGAGCACGCACCTCGGTAGCACAACTCATCACTGGGCGCAAAGGCGAATACATATTCCGCATTGGCTGCCGACCACCCCATGCATCACTCTTTGCTGAAGAGAGTGTAGACGAGGCAACAGGATGGTCGGGGGTCCCGCGAACAGACGTTGAGGTCACTTCATTGCAATCGTCAGTTAAAAGAGTTGTAGAAGAGCTGGGAGGAAAGGTGTGTGCTCTATTTATAAATAGGCAGCATGAATTTATCTCCAATAGATATCTGTTCTTTTTGAAACTACTGACGGCCACTATCCACGTGCAACTCTACTACTACGATTACCTCCACCCAGCATTGAATTGGTTCCCGAGGTCCGCTGTGCTGTTGTTGGTAACGTTGATTCGGGCAAGTCTACAACACTCGGAGTTCTTACCCGCGGTATGATATACACGTTTATGCACGCGTACTTCGATTATATATTTCTTCTCAGGTCCTCTGGATGACGGGAGAGGCCGAGCTCGTGTAGCACTATTTCGCCATAAACACGAGATTGAGACCGGACGAACGTCTAGTGTAGGGATGGAAGTGAGTTGCCTGTACCCCACCAGCCTACACTATCCTACATCTTATGACTTAGATCCTTGGTTTTTCGACAGCTGGAACCCCGGTCCTTCCAAATATACTGCCATCTGCTGACGTAGACGTGATTCGACGCGATAAACTAGGCTGGGACGAAATTTCAGCACGGTCAGCCAAGATAGTTTCCTTCAGCGGTAAGTCCGTTCGACGCGACTCTGCGTTTCGCATATATTTCTCCGCTCTATAGACCTGGCGGGCCACGAGCGATATCTAAAAACCACTCTGTACGGGTTGACGTCTGGGGCGCCATCGTGTGTGATCCTTATGGTCGGTGCCAACGCCGGGCTTATTGGCATGTCGAAGGAGCATTTGGCAATAGCGCTGGCTCTAAGCGTGCCCGTCGTTGTTTGTATTACCAAGGTAAAAATCAAATCCACAACCATGCGGCTGACTGATTTTCACATAGATTGATATGACCCCACCTAATATTCTTAACGAGACCACGAAACAGGTGGTGAAGATTTTGAAGAGTCCTGGTTGCAGGTGAATCATATCCTCTACTCCCCTTCGATTCCACGTAATATTATTTTGCAGGAAAACACCAGTTTTTGTGAATTCGATGGAAGTCGCGATTGAATCGTCGCAGACATTTGCGCAACACAAGTGAGCTATTTGTCTTCGACCGTGAGTTTTTGGGGCTTATAGAACATAGACTATGTCCAATATTCCGCGTCTCCAATGTCACCGGAGAAGGGCTTGACTATGTCGGTGTTATGTTCTTTCTGATTCGCGAGGATTCTGACTTGACTGAAGTTTCGTACTTTTTTGAATCTCCTTCCATCCAGCGAAGCGGACACTGAGACGTTCACAGTTGATCAGCCACTTGAGGTAGCATCCCTTGGCACACATACAAGCATGCAACTGATATCCTTCGCTGCAGTATTCGGTCACTGATGTCTGGTCTGTCCCATACGTGGGGACGGTCGTCAATGGGATTCTCAATAGTGGAAGCGTCAAGACAGGTGATTCTGTTCTCTTTGGGCCAGACTCCAATGGACATTTCCAGTCCACCATTGTGAGGAGTATGCAGCGAAAACGGTAATTCTCAGTTTCCTCTAGCATTTTTGTGGGTACTGAACTTTCACAGAGCTGATGTTGCAACAGCCGAGGCTGGCCAATGTGTTGCTCTCGCTCTCAAGCGAGTGAAACGTGCAGCCGTCAGGAAGGGTATGGTCATTGTTCACAAGACCGATACTCCCCCGAAAGGTCAACATTGAATTTTTTGGCTATTATTTTTGTGATAGCTCACTAAGAATCACAGCAACACGCCAATTCGAAGGACAGGTTCTCATATTATAGTGAGCTCGAGTGTACTTCTCCCACAATGTAATGATTCGAGCAGAATTCGCAGTCACAACACTACCATGCAACGAAACTACCAGGTATGCCTAATGGCTTGCTGTTCTCACGGCCCATGCTGATGTAGTATGCGCATACTAGGCCATGCTTCATTGCGGAGTGAGTAGGGTTTCCTGATGCCTACCATAGTTCTCATCAGTTCCAGGCTGTCCGCCAAACTGTTCGTATCATATCGATGGACAACCCTGAGGGGGTCCTGCGGACTGGTGATCGAGCCACCGTTCAGTTTGAATTCATTACACAGCCGGAGTTTGTCAAGGTCGGAATGAAGTTGTTGTTCCGAGAAGGTAAGACAAAGGTATGCTGATGACTGCTCTGTACTTGCCACTGTGCCCCTGACTTTCAACACACACAGGGACTTGGCGTTATAACTCGTCTGCTATGACAGAGTGGAGCATGATTATGGTGCGGTGACAAGCTGGTCTTTTGTCTAGGTCCTTGGTTTCCTCGCTCAGATGTTGTCTCGGTCCTTCTCACTCACTAGCCGCCTTCGGCACACTTCGTTACAGTTAGTTGTACCATTATTTTTTCTAGTGTGCCACGAGCCTGTTTGGTTGTAATAACTTTTCGTAAAGAATTGTATGTACTGGATATTTTATTTGTAATTTGAGCAATGGATCTACGGCGCCCTATTTCGACTATGTAGTGAAGGTATATTACTGTGAAGCTTCAACGTTTCAACTTTAGTGGCGATCCATTAGGTAGAGTCCAGAGTCGAGACATGCACCAAGGGTATTTATCCAATTTTGTACGAACCTGCCAGTTGTTCGACGTGGTTTGGTAATTTCCACCGAGAGCCTGAAGTGATAGCAAGAGATAGCTTGATTTGCTACACGGGAGAACCCCGAGCTCACAATGTTGATCACAGAACGCCAAAATCCGACGTTGAACCGCTCGTCGACGACAACCGGAGGTCTGACACCAAAGTGCTCGAGGTCCCGGACCTCAAATTTGCCATCTTCGCTCTCAACGACCGCAACTTGTTTAATCAGATCGGGTTCATTTTCCGACTTGATAACCACTTGGAGTGTCGTATCGACAGGCTCAAGGTTGGATGCGAAGCTGCCAGACATGTCTTGGTCGACATCCTGATACCCTGTCGCTTCGACGGCAGTCCCATTTGGCTGCCCGCAAGGGTCAGTATCAAAATCAAAGCGAAAAATTGTCGCGTACAGCATCCGACTTGAGTTTTAACCTTTTTTAATATATGATGTAAGTGGCTGGCTTCTCGTCACGGATGGTATACACGGCCCTGTTTGGTCATCCAGCTGACGTAGGATATTCTTCAACGTCCTGGCATTCTGAAGGTTTTGTTCGTTCTGAAACGACTTATTTCCTTGCGGAGCTTGGTTAACCACGAGTCCCTTGCCCTGTTCCGCGATGAGCTTTGTTTTGGCTGTTAAGTTTGCCTTGAGGGCAGCTACCGGATTGCAGTGCGATGTTTTGTTTGAGTTTGACTGGGAGAGCATTAGAATCAGAGTCAAAGTCTTTTATGATCTCGTTATGCGTTTTGGTGGTTGCTGCAACTTGCACGAGGTTTTCGAGGTAGTGGCAACGGAGGGGGGCTGAGATGGAAGAGATGAAAACAACACAAATTCAGTCTAAACGAGACTGAGCAGGACTGTCATCTCGCCAGTGTAGTGGGTTTTGAACTGGAACGTAGTAGGAAACAAAGGCAAGTGATTACAGGCCGTCCTCGGAAGCAAAGGAATATGGCCACATTTGTAAACATGTACATGAATGCAGAGTCTATCCTGAGTGTTGAGTACTAGTGCGAAGACGAGTCGAGACTCATCTTCGTCATTGTCGCATTCAACATCAAGGTAACTTGACACCCATTTCGGTTGGGCATCGCGTGGGGGCTTGAACCTGGAATCTCATGACTCAGATGCAGTGAGCACGAGGTCGTTCAAGTTAAAGGCAAGCCCAATTGTTTGTCCGTCCAGGCCTAACCTAGGGCCCGTCCACGAGGTTGTGCCACCTTTGAGCGAGTTGGACGATAAATTTTCTTGTCTTCCATGTGATGGTGATGGGCGAGAGCGATACCCTCGCTTTGATCCTAATAATACTTACTAATGAGTTTGGTCAGCGCGCCAAACTTTTGTGGAGCTATGATTAGATGAGTTTCGTGCATGCCTTCGACAACATCGTACCAAGCAGTTCCTTCTGACGAAGGTAGTTCGTCCGCCAAACCCGCTTCTCGTTTTACTTCTCGCAAGACTCTTTTTCTTTCTGGATTAGTATTCTTCATCCTCGCGTTTGCATCGTATAAAGCGTTCTTCTCGTGGTCTATTCAACATCCGTCTCCTCAATTGGACTCTCCTGCAACCAGTACCACAGCATTAGAATCTCACACATCTTCATCCATACCGCCAGCACCGAGTGATACTCCAGACATGCAAGGTCAAGGAAAATATAGCGTTGGATAGTAAGTGTTGGCCTCTTCCACAACGACCTACTTCTGACTGTATTACTAGCTTCGTAAATTGGTACGTTCTTCCATCGGTCATATACGGAAAATGTTGACCTTCCGCCATTTATCATTCCTACTTATAGGGGGATTTATGGTCGCAAGTTTCCGCCGTCGAACATCCCTGCCCAAGATTTGACGTAAGGCGCTGTCTTCCTTACATTTTCACGCTCACTATCGATCCAGTCACATTCTTTATGCATTCGCTGATCTGAGACCTGACTCGGGCGAAGTTGTTCTCTCTGATGCATGGGCAGACAAAGATATTCACTACCCCGGCGACTCTTGGAATGACGTCGGAAACAACTTATACGGGAATTTCAAGGCCATCTATAAATTGAAACAGCAAAATAGACACTTGAAGGTCCTTCTCTCAATTGGAGGTTGGACATATTCCCCAAAGTTCCATCCTATCGTCGTCAATCCTGCCCTTCGTGCCAACTTCGTGCGGTCCGCAGTTCGTCTACTCGAGGATTACGGTCTTGATGGTCTCGATGTGGACTACGAATATCCATCCAATGAGTACCAGGCTCGTGGCTACACCGATCTCCTAAGGGAACTCAGAGCAGGCTTAGATCAGCACGCTCAAATGAAGGGAATCTATCATAGATTCTTGTTGACAGTATGTCATCCAGCATTATCTACCCCGCCGAACTTCAAATCTGAGATAATACTTTTTACTAGATTGCTGCTCCTTGCGGACCCGACAACTATCAAAAGTTACACGTACGTGAAATGGACCAGTACCTCGATTTTTGGAATATGATGGCATACGACTTCTGTGTGTTCTGAAATGTTTGGTTCTATCAGCATGTGACTTACATGGGAAACTATCACAGCTGGGTCATGGGATTCTATTGCAAATCACCAAGCCAACATCTACGGTGGACCTATCAGCGCCTCACAGGCGATTGAGTGGTACAGCGCGAACGGTGTCCATCGGTCCAAGATGGTTCTCGGGATTCCGCTCTACGGCAGAAGCTTTATGAACACGTCCGGTCCCGGAGCACCGTTTTCCGGCATTGGGCCAGGTAGCTGGGAGCAAGGTGTCTATGACTACCGTGCTCTTCCGCTCCCAGGTACATACGTGTTTCAAGACGACAAGGCCCTAGCGAGCTGGTCTCACGACTATCAGAAGCAAGAGATGGTGAGCTTTGACAACGAGCAGGTCGGTCATTGGAAGGGCGATTGGATCCGCCGTGAAGGTCTTCGAGGAAGCATGTTCTGGGAGTTAAGCGGAGACAAAGGAAGCATGCGCGAGGGAATGGAAGGTGGGTGGGGAAAGGACCCAGTGCCCGGGAGGAGCTTGGTTGCTACCGTCAAGAACGCCATGGGACCATTGGACCTGAGCCCTAACTGGCTGAGCTATGAGGGCAGTCAATTCGATAACCTGCGCAGCGGTACCATTTAAATTTATCCATTGCATTGTACGACACGAGAGGACTCGGACGTTTTTCCAGGACAATTACTGTAACATCACTTTTCCTTCAGGCATATTTCGTCGACTTCGTATTGTAGCAGTCCTGTAATGTCACTCTGTGTGACTACTGTGACTGCCGTGATGAGCACTGCCAGAAAATTTAGTGGGCTGTGGGCGCATCTCAGTGCTGCATGGTCGCCGTCCCCCTCGGCTTTCAACTGTATTTCTCATTTCACGACATAGATTTTGGACAATAATCGGAGGCATCCTGCACTGGGATTCGACTTCAATCTCACCTGTATCATCAGTGCTCAAGTAGACTGGTCGACTCTACGATTTTCCTTCTAATCGCACAATTTATCCTAGGACTTCTATCCTGAGTTTTTCAAATGTCTCCCGCTGTAATGACCTCTTCTTTGGAGTCGGAATTTGCTTCTATCATCGAGGCTTTGCGCAATGCACCATCTGGCCCAGGTCTATATCCCATGACTTTCTTGAGAGATAGAACTCATCATAATCTGTGTAGACGCCAAAGCAGCAGCTGACAAGCTCGCCCTTGCTGTTTCTAAAGCAGGTATAGAGAGCTTGGTGTGCGTCTGTTTTCTCTGCGACATCACAAGGTGACAGCATCTAAAGTTTAACAGCGACCAAAATGTATTCACTATCCTTGAAAATTTTGCACTCAACAAGAAGTCTGGTTGGGAACGAGAATCTGGCGCTATCGCATTCCAATCGTTCCCCGCTGTTCTCGGACCCCCCAGTGCACCCCTGCTTCTCCCGAGCCTTCATGTTCTCTTCGACCTGTTGTCTGACAAGGGAGAGGTTGTTCGGACCGCTGCAACAGCTGCAACGAAGGCCATCCTCCAACTTCTCCCCCCAGAAGCCACAAGAACCGTTTTCGGCATTTTAGAAGATATCCTAGAGAAAGGAAAGTGGCAGACAAAAGTCGCAGCCCTAGATGCTCTCAAGAGTTTCGTGGCTCGCGCTAAGGACTCAGTAGCTGATGAACTTGGTCATATTCTACCCAAGGTCGAAGTAGCAATGCACGACACGAAAAAGGAGGTACGTTATGAATGTCCTTGCGGTATTTTGTTCCGCCGACAAAATCATTGCAGGTTGCTTCTGCTGCCGTCAAGTGCGCCACTTCTTTGTGCACGACGCTCGCGAACCCCGATCTCGCTCCCCACATCTCCGCTCTGGTTAAGTGTATGTCCAATCCTGATGCAGCTCCCGCTTGCATAAAGGCGCTATCATCAACGACTTTTGTCGCCGAAGTCACGGCACCAGCGTTGGCCGTTCTCGTACCATTACTCCTTCGTGCTCTTAATGATCGCAGCATGGAAGTGCAGCGGCGCACGGTTGTCGTCATCGATAACTTAGTCAAACTGGTCAGGAACCCCGTAGTTGCCGCGAGATATCTTAGCCCTCTCGTAATGGGTGTGCAGAAGATTGCTGAGGGTGCCGCGTTTCCGGAGGTTGGCTATACTCTTTTGATTGTATGCTTTGCGAATCTCATTCTACTATTTACGAAGGTTCGTGCCTTCGGCAAGACGGCACTTGATACATTGCTCAAGGCAGGTGCATCTACCTCGGGGACGCCACCGACACGGGACGTCAGCAAGGAGGTGGCTGACGTTGTTGCCGTCTTGTTCTCGCTGCTTCCATCAGACCTTGTTATCCCCTCTGCGAGTGGGCCAAATGCTCCGCCATCTGCCAGGCATCCTCTTTTAGCCCAATCTTTACAATTCCAGGGGTCCATGGTCGCTGACCTTGTCTATAATCGGCGTTTCCAAGATCCGGAAGTATGGAAACGTTGTGTCGGCGTGTATATGACATTCTGGTTGGGGCCAGACGGGTCTGCTAGCTTTGCTGAGTCGGCACGGTCCCATTTCCGTGCGATTGATCAAGTGTGTACTCTTGCTCTATTTTGAAACTTTTCATGATGAGGCACCATCTAGGCACTACACAAATCTGCGCACGATGATCAAAGTGGCGAGGGCGAGCTTCTGTGTGACTCATTGTTTTCTCTTGCTTATGGTGCACTTTTACTGCTCTCGCACACAACACTCCGTCTGTTCCGCGGACGCCGTTATGGGATACTCGGAACGAATGGATCAGGGAAGTCAACCCTCATGCGCCAGCTTCGGGACGGCAAAGTGGAAAATTTTCCGCCTCAAGATCAATTACGTTGTGTCATGGTAGAGCACTCCTTGCAGGGCGAGGACACGTCTATGTCTGTGCTAGACTTTGTGGCGTCAGGTCAGTGCATCGATTAGTTAATATTATGTGACAGCAATTAATCTGCCGCAGACAAGGCTCTGGCACAAATTCCGCGTTCTAAAATACGAAATCAATTGTTGGAGGTGGGATTCGATGACGCCCGGCAGTCAGACGTAGTCGGTGGGTTGTCCGGTGGTTGGAAGATGAAACTAGAGTTGGCCCGTGCAATGCTTTACAATGCAGATCTTCTTCTTTTGGATGAGGTGCGTGGCGGTTTGATGCTGCTGTTTTAGCGTTAGCTCACTCGCAAGTACTTTTTTTGCGATGCAGCCCACCAATCATGTTCGTATCCGTATTATCCCCATTTCCATCGCTTGACGTTTTCCTGATAGTTGGACCGGGCTTCCGTTCAATGGCTTGAGAGTTATCTCATCGCCCACAAAAATGTCACTTGCCTGATCATCAGTCACGATTCTGGGTACGTCTAACCCAATCCTAACATTCAGTCGCTAATTCTGTTCCACATGACTAGGTTTTTAGATAATGTGACTACTGATATCATACATTACGAGTCCAAAAAGGTAAGAAAGGCCCTCGTCGGCCGACATTGAACGCCGACCGACTTACTCCCCTCTATTGCAGCTCGTCTATTATCCGGGAAATCTTTCATCGTTTGTGGAAAAACATCCGGAGGCTAAATCATACTATACCCTGGCGGCGACCACCGTTAAATTCTCATTTCCTCCGCCTGGCTCTTTGATGGGTGTTCGCAGTAATACTCGTGCCATTTTGAAGATGTCAAATTGCACGTTCACGTACCCCGGTCGGCCACAACCTTCGCTAATAAACGTGTCTTGTGGTAAGTAATAATTGATGCTTCTATTTGTGATAACGCCTCATTCACTCCACTTCGCAAGCCTTATCACTCTCCAGGTGAGTTTGTGCTCCACATGTCTGATTGAGCGTGTTTCATTGTCATTCAGCCGAGTAGGCGTAATCGGCCCCAATGGCGCAGGCAAATCGACTTTGATCAAACTTCTGACGGCAAGAGTGATGATCTGATCGATGGCGTCCCCTTAATGACCTATTTACTCCAGGGCGAGACCATTCCTCAAGAAGGAACTGTATACAAGCATCCAGCTCTTCGTGTTGGTTACGTCTCACAGCATGCTACTCACCATATAGGTACGCTGTTATCTCCCATTTCAGCGTCAATTATACTATATTAACATCGTTTTAGAACGCCACTTAGAAAAGACGCCCATTGGCTATATTCAGTGGCGTTTCCAGGATGGTCACGATCGTACGCCTTTAAACTTAAAGCGTCCCTGCCAGAGTCTCATTAATATAATTTGCCAATCATATCAGGCGAATTACTGGAAAAGGCCACTCGTGTTCTGACAGACGAAGAGAAGGAACTCCTCGATCAAGATTGGGTTGGCAGGAATGGCACAAAGCGCAAATTGGAGGTTAGTATTACCTTGCATTGTCGATCTGATCCACATCCTAATATTGTACAGCTTATTATGGGACGCCAAAAATTGAAAAAGACATTCCAATATGAAGTCAAATGGCGTGGACTTGATCACAAGTTCAACACTTGGGTGCCTCGTGATGAGTTGATGGCCAAAGGTTTCGTAAAGTTGGTGCAGCAATTTGACGATCTAGAGTCCTCGAGAGAAGGTGCAGGGACGCGTGACACGTCTGCCCAACTTGTTCGCAAACACCTTGAAGATATCGGTCTCGATGGGGACATCGCGCAGTATAATGAAATTTCGGGATTATCGGGAGGTTTGTAACCAATTATTGCGTTTATTTCATCCCACTAACCTCCGTCGTTGTCAGGGCAAAAAATCAAGTTGGTCATTGCGGCCTGCCTCTGGAATAATCCCCAGGTTCATTAGACGACTGGTTGTCATGATGACGCGCTGATGCCACTTTGTAGGTTTGCATTCTTGACGAGCCGAGTAATTTTTTAGACCGTGAAGCGCTCGGCGGCCTTGCGGTGGCTATCAGGGAATGGGGCGGCGCAGTGGTGAGCGCTATGAAATGAGCCCAAATTCTGATCCACAGTTGACATGGCGCTGTTTAGGTTATCATCTCACACAATCACGAGTTTGTCTCGGCCTTGTGTCAGTCTTCTGATGCTGTATTCGCGTATCTTTCTGATGCAGTCTTTCAGGTCCCGAAATCTGGCAAATTGAAGCGGGGCGAATGACACATCAAGGAAAGGCTGCTGTTGTCGAGGATGCCTTTGCCGATTTGAAGTCCCCGAAGGGCAGCGGTGCTAATACCCCAGCGCGCTCACGAGTACAGAGCCCGGCTGTTTCGGCCCATGTAACTCCTGCAGGGAGTGGGGCTGAGGACGCTGGCGGTACAAAAGTTGTCAAAAAGAAAAAGAAACAGACACGCAACCAAATGAAGGCTCAGGAGGAACGTCGGAGGTTGAGAAAGCTCGCGTGGCTTACTCATGGTGGTCCACGGCCTGAGGACACCGACAGTGACGTTGACCCTTGAGATCGAGAGCCTAGAGGCATGTGAATATGTGCTGTTTATCAGGGGCCATTTCATTCTGATCCGCGGATGCTTTTCCCAAGATCCCGTATAGATTACCTTCCTCTCAAGCTGTGAAGTAATAGATTTTCCATTTGCCGCGAATTCGTTGAGCAGAATTTTGAGAAGAAGTTCCACTGCCACGTCGTGTAGGCGACAAAAGCCGAGTGTGTAACCTCTTGCAACGGGGACTTGATAGCCACACCCACGCAGGTCCAAGCCAGTGATCGCATTTCAACGTGTCGAGTGCTGGCATTTGAATGATCGTTGTCAAACTCGCGAGGGCAATCCGATGATCGGGACATGTGTTCGAGGAGAAATCAATGTTCGAACTCATCCGACTAACTAATAATATTACATTAACGGATTCAGACCTTGAGTGACAATCATTATTCGGCAGAATCCGTATAGCTAGTGCCAAGAAGTCGGCGCTGTATGAAACCATCGAGCTTCGCGTCCAACTTGAATTTATCCCTTGGTGTCTTTGTTCTGAAAGCGATTAAAATAACGCCACGGCCTCAGCGCTTCAAGCTTCAGCCGCGGACCGTCAGAAGGTTTTTTTTTCTTCAGAAGGGGCCCTGCCCGAGTAACAGTTGATCGACAAAACAAAAACCTTCTCGCGAATTATGGATGCATAAATATGTCAAGGGGACACCCTGGCCGTGGAGCTGGAAAACAAGTCCTGCGGCATGACGGAGGATGGCTGGCTGCCGCTGATGCGGCGGTGAACTCGCGCAGTAATATTTCACTGCAAGCAGCCACATGACATCTTATCGATGGCGTTCGTGCCGATTGCTGTGGCAGCCCTTTGTGATATCTCACGTACTATCAGTGTAATCGTAAACCGAAGAGGAGCATCCTTAAAAAAGGCAGTGGCGTGATTCACGGCCTTCTAACCGCGGACATCCGTGACAAAATCGAGCAAGAACAATGATGTTGGTGTTTTCAGACGTGTACGTGTGATCAAACCAAACCTGAGCAAGGGGATAAGAACGTCATAAGTACATAAAAACTACGGCGACAGTGCATCAAGGAGGCAGGTACATGTGGACGGATTGGAAAAGGGCATCAGATTGCGTGGGGTGATATGGATATATAGAATTCAATATATGAATGGGTATTAAGGGGTTGGCGAGTAAGTTAATACGGTGATAATGAATGATCGAGGTCCTAATGCAAAAGGATGACGACGCTTCTGTTGTGATGAGGAGAGAATGAATCTAGCTGAAATGAAGGCATGGTGCTTAGACAACGATCAAATATTCAGTAGCGACCAGGCTGCTGCCATTTGCGGGGATCTTCCTCGCGCCGATGGGAGATAGGCGACCGACTGTCCTGCACCACAGACCGCGCGTCCTGACTCGATCGCGGAATGTATGATGAATGTGAAACTGATGTGGGGCTAATGTTGCTCCCACCAAATGAAGTATGCGACACTTCGTCATTCTGAGAGGACATGCTAAATGGTTGATGGGGTGTCGACACTGATGTCGACGACTGGCGGGTAGTTTGTCTCATTGATTGCCGTTTGTTTTGGAACCTATGCAAATGCATCAACATCAATTCTGTCATCTGTGTGATATGATACACCAACCAGATCTGAACGCTCCTGGCTGACATGTCTAGTTTCTTGGCAAGTTCGGCGCGTTCTTCAGTTGAAGGAAACGCAGTGCGAGCGTAGGTCTCATTCAGGACTTTCAGCTGAGCTGCATCAGCTCTCTTACGCTTTTTCTTGATGGCAGGTTGCTCATTGTCCATCATCGGAGCAGGCTCTTGTGTTAGTGCAGAGTTGGTCATTGACCCTCGGGCGTATGGAGAAGGACCATGGGCCTCGACTTGGGTAGGCATGCCCCGCTCGGATGGGTACATGCCGACGGACATCTGTTGCGAGTGATGCATCGATGGCAGTTGACTCGAATGATGGCGTGGATCGGGGACGGGGGGATATGAATACGAGGTTTGATTTGGGTAAGGTGCATACTCGGTAGGGTAGGTTGCAGTCGGCGAACGAATATCACCATAGTTGGAGACGAGAGGCGCGACTGCCCCGTAACTGCCCTGATATCTGTCGGGCATATTTAATGGAGGCAACTTGCGAGAGCCGTGGGAATCGACCGGGATCGTCGGCGAGCTGCGCGAGGGATAACTTGGGTATGGTTGGGCTTGAGGGTATCGGTCATAGTGTTCATAATAGCTGGAATGCTGTGGGGCAACTGTTACCGCTTGAAGTAAGATTGATGAGCGTGCGATCGGTGTAGATGATGTCAGACATACTAGCAGGCCACTGACCATAGCTCGAGGAGCTATGATCACTTTTTCCAGGAGATGAACGTTGCTGGGAATATGAAGGATAGTTGGGAACTATACTTGAGTTGAGCATATTTGCATGTACACTAGATAGAAAAACAGACCTGAAGAGGGTGAGGTTGGAAACGCTGAAGAAAGAGGAGGGAGCACAGTTCGCCCACCCTGTCCCGTCTGAAAAAAACCAATATTTTGAGAATCCCCTCCAGGAGGGCTTTTGCGGGCCTTGGAAAGGTTTGAGAACAAACGATCGTCCCTCGGGTTTGTCATAGTAAGTTAAGCAGATAGGCAAAAGAGGAAGTGAAGGAAAATTATGGTTCAATGAAAAGAAGAAAATCGATGTGGATATAAGTATGAAGGAACACGCGCTGAGCATGCCAATTGCCCGACGAGCGAGCAAGAAAAGGCCTGCGGCACGGGAAGGCTGTGACTTGGATAAATCGATCAGGGCCGTTGAATGAACGAGGTAAACATGAACACCGGCAAAGGTAACTGAACACGAGGCGCAGATGTGCAAACTGGGCAAGGGCTGGTAGGATGAAGCGTGTTTTAAGTCTGCGGAATGAGGCTCTTGAAGTAGGTCGGGAGTAAGCTGCTACTAGTTAGTTTTGGGCGTCAAGGAATGATTTAAGTTATAGTATCCCGAACAGGGACTCTCTAAAAACAAGATCCAGGATCAACCGAACCTAAGACGTGTTGTTATTGTTTTTTCGAATAAACCAAACCTCGTAAGGAGACAATCTTCGCGGTCTTTCATTATTTTCTGCTTCGAAAACTCCAAACGAGGAGACGGACCGTAATACAGTTTAAGGGAAGCACTGACGCGTTGGAAAAGCTGTGTCTTCTCTGTGCAACGCGGAAATTGCATTGTTGACATCAAACCATCGAGATCGGTTCAAGCCTCGTGGCCTTTCCTGGTGCGGACACCTTGCACTTGAGTAAGTGTTTTTCCAATTCCCACAACGGCTAGCTCCGAATACGGAGCAGAATAATTCATAGAATGAAGGGGTTTTTAATAAAAGATACTTCGCGGGTACACTGAAAATATTATCACAAGTGTGACAATTTTATTGTCACACCATGATTACCGGAATTAGCTCAAAGTCAAGGCTCACCATCCCAAGTCCATCGACATGGCTCATCCATCGCAAAAATCTCATAAATACTACCATGATGATCCATTTACTACGTCCGATCTCGTTCCCCGGGTATCTTATTACCGGCCAGCAGCATATCCATACCCTGCATATGACACACCCACTCACTATGAGCAATCATCTATCCTACCAGCAGGTACTCTCCTGCACAAAGGCTTCTATGATCTACTCGCCATGATCCCCACCCCCTCCCCATCCCGATTTTTCTGGGGCGCTGGTGGATCTAACCAAGCTCCACCCACAGACGGGGAGCTTATTAGCCCAGGTCCACGTCATGAGGACATCAATCCAAAATCCCGTCACATGCCTAGATCTTCTCCCCTAAAGAAGGGTAGAAGAGTCAGTAAAGACATGGTCTCCAGGCCCACCGATTTCGTGTAGGTTATATTTCGGTATTCAGCGTTAACTACATCCCAACAAGGGTATTCGTACTAGGCATCTTGTCCACGCTTCGGACGCCGGTCAGGCAGAAGCCCTTTTGACTCGCTGGGGTCCGGATGGTTTGGGAAAGCTTGGAGGTCAGCCATCAGCGCATTATCCACTTATGCTATCAGTACTCTGAGCTGGCAGTTTAGACCCGCGTTGGGCAGATCCAATAAAGTCTCGAGTAAGGCAAACCAACCAGGCAAAGGCAGTTAACGAGGTTATCAATGCTCTGAAACCGTCTCAAGATAGTGCAGGCCAGCCACCGGCCCTTAGGGTCATGAACGGTATGAGCACTGCTACTTCGTCTACCATAACTACCGCTGCACGTGAAAACGTCCACTTTTCTCCCGCGGATGGCTTGCCAGGGCGCCCAGGAAATTCCACCATAAAGTGGGGCGGAGCGCTCAGACCTCATCTAGAAGTTGGCGAGTGCGACCATGACCTAGGCCTTACCCTTCCTGGCCCTTCACCAAGGCCAATTATTCCATCATTGGCTACTTTGGAGAAGGCCGTGTCTGCCCGGATCTACTTTGAGAACCTTTACTTTCCCCTTCTTCGGCAGCCGCCTTCGCGAGAGCAACGAAGAATTGCCATGGAAAAGGATATGGTTATCATGCACTTGAGTGAAGATCAGAAAGAAGCTTTACGTGCTCAGTGGCGCCAAAACGAAACAGAATACCTTCGTGAACGCCGAAGGAAAGTCGATGCCACAGCGTTCATCAAACTAAAAACCATAGGCCACGGTTCGTGCCCCTTATGTTCCTGAAAGAGCATTCTCACAGAACATGCTATCGATCAGGTGCGTTTGGGGTCGTGTACTTGGTTAAAGAGCGCGTCACGGGACAATTGTTTGCCATGAAACAGGTACTTGTTTTCCATTTTAATCTACCCATATGGCATTGTCTTCATATTAATTATTCATTTCACTAGCTAAGGAAGAGTGATATGCTTCGCAAAGGGCAAGAAGGCCACGTCCGTGCAGAACGTGATATTCTGAAATCTGCCTCACTTGTCGCTTCGCCAGGTGGCGCGGAGTGGATTGTAAAGCTGTACTACAGTTTTCAGGACCGCGATAATCTGTACTTGGTCAGTAGCTCTAACCCCGATATCCGCCATCTTCCAAAAATCAGACGAGCACATGAGTCACTGATTTCATTTCGATTTCATATCTCGACAAATAATAATAGGTATTGGAATTTATGGGCGGTGGAGATCTCCTGAATCTTTTGATCGAGAGAGATGTATTTGAGGAAGACTTTGCTCGTTTCTATGTCGCTGAGGTTGGCGTCTTCTTTTTCTCATACTACACTTTGTTGAACGCCAGGCACATTTACCCCAGATGGTTTTAGCCATTGAAACTTGTCATAAACATGGCTTCATTCATCGTGACATTAAACCTGATGTGAGTCTCGAAAAAAATAATACTGAGATTAAGGTCCGCTGTAGATTGATAACATGGCTATTCATGCATTTCTGACAGAACTTTTTGTTTGATCCGCAAGGACACATTCGTCTAAGCGACTTCGGGCTTGCGTGAGTAGGAGGACCACTAGCGGAGCTGATCCACTTCGCCGTCCTCGTTTTCCGTGTGCTAAATATGTGACTGACTCCACAGGACTGATCTGCACTGGGCCCATGATACTTCCTGTCAGTGCGGAACAGACTGAGTAGACGGGACATGAAACTGATTCGGCGGCCGTAGATTACGAACAGCAGCGGCATCAGTTGCTGCACAAGCACGGGATAGACCTTGAGGACGGCAACGGCATTGGGAATGGAACCAGAACCAAACGAATGGACCGTAAGGACGTCGAATTACTGATGGGCGACGGCAACGGCCAAAGTGGCATATTCACTTGGCGGGAGAAAAATCGCAGAAAGGTATGATTCACTACCAATTAAATTTTATATTTCCGCCTTGTGCCTCACCCTGTCTGTTCATGCTGTAGTTAGCATACTCTGTGTAAGCAATGACCTCGCAGCCTACAGTGTGACTCTAAATATCCTTCTTCGGATCCACAGCTGCGGGACGAATTCTTACAGTATGTGGTCACCTTTGTCCATGTTATTACCTTATGTTGCCATGCTTACGCCTTCATTAGTGTCGCCAGAAGTCATCAGAGGCCATGGCTACTCGTTTTCCTGTGACTGGTGGAGCTTAGGGATTATCATGTTTGAATGCCTGTATGGGTAAGCTTCTGGGCTTCGTATATCCGGTATGCCGCGTGTTAAGTAATGGACATCTTCTAGATATCCCCCATTCGTTAGCAACTCCGTAAGCACATTTTAGCACCCACAATTCGCACCCCAGTTCATCTGTTGTGGCTGACTGCGGGGGGCAGAGGCACGTCACCCGTCAGAAGATTCTGAACTGGAAGCAATCACTCAAGTTCCCATCTCGCCCTCGTGTCTCGGGTGAGGGGGTGAATCTGATGCAGCGGCTCCTTTGCGAGCCCGAGGATCGCCTTGGAAGTCAGGCTCCAGCCGCTGTATCGCGCCCAGATTCCCTCGCTGTTCACGCACGACGCAGCGGCTTCATCTTGCCAGGGTCGACGGTCGGCAGTGTTGACGGAGTAGATGCAATCAAGGTCTGCGCCACTGGAACTTGCGTTCGCAGCTGCTGACGTCTAGACTCGAAGGCACACCCCTGGTTCCGGGGAATAGACTGGGAAAATATACACCGCTATCCTGCACCATATCGCCCGGATTTGCAGAGCCCAGAAGATACACAACACTTTGACTCCGACATCCCACCAGTGGTGAGTGTTCCAATGTGTTTCGTCATGCCAGGTGTTTATGTCGTGCATAGCCATTGGCTCCCGCAAACGGAGCGCCAGCAGATGCGACGAAAGACCCCCTACTCAGGGACAGGGTCCACGGGGAAGAGATTCTGAACGTCCGCAAGGCCCTCGCATTTGCGGGGTTCACGCACAAAAGCCCTCGAGCGATCAGCTACGCTCGTGCTGATCGTGCATTTGATGCACAAGCGGACATTCCCGACCAAGAACGGGGCGAACGAGGTCGTCCACGATTTCGCAGCGTACACGAGGCTGGCACAGGCCGGGCTATATCGCTTTAGTGTGATGCACGTTCGGGGACCCTGAGAGGTGGCTGTGTGGCTGAGATGGTGCCACAACTTTGCCATGCGGCATCGTCGAGGATATGACGACACACAATCTGCGGACATGACGCGCAGACATGCATTTACTCCATGATGTGATTATTCACTGTACTTACTAGGATCTACGGACATGACTCTGACATGTACTCACTTCACTATGCCACTATCCACTGTGTTTGATGACTATGCGATACCCTTGTTTCCTTGCTGTCCACCGCCGCCGCCACCAGATCTGCCATTGCCATTAACGGGTCGAATGGGTCAATCATGTCTTGCCACGAGTGGAACTCGAAGAAAATACATTCAATGCCAGAAACCACTATTAATTAAAAAGGAATGGATACACCAGGATATACTAGCGACAATGACTGTATGGAATAAATATGTGAGTGACAGGTGTCATGCTCATCAGCGATTGCATGCGATAAATGGGATAAATAAATGCTCGTGAAATTGCTATAAATATGTGCGCGCATCATGAACGACCGATGCAATGTCCGTGAAAAATGCAACGAAGATCATGAGACCGAATAGGAGCGATCGCATGCGCCAAGTATGCATCCGTGAGGACACCGCATGTCGCTCTAACGCCCGGAACGTGAATGTGCGTCATTGGACTCGTCGCTGTCCTCGTGATAGCGTCCTGAGGCATCGGCATGCACGCGAGCATGCCGACGCATGTTGCTGAGCACGCTGAAGCTGCGACCACAGCCTTCAAAAGTACACGTAAAGGCTAGATGGGCAATCAGCATGATGATGAGAAAGAATGTGAACGGACACTCACGCTTTTCGCCGGTGTGACTGTTCAGGTGGATCTTCAAATGGCGGCCTTCATCAGCCTAAGAATGATGCAGGGTAGTGAAGTACACACCTTTAAACTGCTAGGGCGATTGAAACCCTTTCCGCAGTAGTCGCACTCGTATTTGAGCGAGGAAGGCCCAGCATTGGCGTGAGCACCAGAGTCTTCCAAACTAGATGTTGTCTCTTGCGAGTCTCTACGGTAGTGCTGACCCCGTACATCAGGGTAGCGTGGAATGTAAGACGTTGACCCAGGGGGCTCTATCATGGGTTGCCCAGAATACTGTTGCCTTGAATAATCCACATATGAGCTTGGTCCTGGGTGGCTTGTATAGTCATAAGGTGGCCGTCCCTGGCCACTGTTAGTGGACGGTCGAGAGAATTGGTTTTGTGAATGCTGAGAATGATACAATGAATGCGGTGGATGCTCATGAGATGGATGAAGGTGCGTTGGGTGCGTTTCGTGTCGTGAACTACGGGAAGAAATAGGGTGGTAAGGTGTCGAAGGGTTTCTCTGTGAGAGCGATCGTTATCAAGGTTTGATCTAGTCATTAAACGACGACTTACCTGCAAGCCCGGCCCTGATAGGGCATCCGACTGGCCCATGTGGGGCGGACACTGGTATGGGTCGTGACCTGCATTGGGACCTACCCAGGAAGCAGGAGGTATTACGGAAGGTCTTGGAGTACGAGATAATTCTGAAGGCTAAAGGTAAATAAAACGCACGGATGTGTGGAGCTGAAGAAGCTTGACCAACCTGGGAATAGTTCACGAACAGAAGGGAGGGTTGGCCGAGCTGCTGCTCGATGAGAATCAGTCTCCGGGAATGAGCGGTTAGACATTTTATGGTATGGGATACAAGGGGGGAAGGTGAACGAGAGGACAAGTTGAATTGTAGTGGATGTCGGGGAATCTTATATGGTCGGATCGTCTCTAAACCGCGGTAACGGCAGGATACCGTTGCACGCCGATCGTGATGCGGCGGCTTCGGAAAGAGGCTGGTAAGTACTTGCATGAAGAAACGTGACCGGGTCTATTCCATTATACTGCAGGACAGCACCTCGAGGGCAAACCTCCATTGACAAAACGACATGGTTACCACTCGGTTACCATATTTAAGGTAGGCAACCGTGGTGATTGTCGCTCTAAAGCTGCTGCGCACACATTCACAATGCATTTGTGGGAGTCTCATGATGGACGAAAGGAGCCATTTGGACGGTGCCAGGGTTGGAGATAGAGCACCGCAATGTCACACACTAAGGGGCGCGAATGCCGCGCATCATCCACGGGGGATGTGCTGTTAGTATATCTTGAATATATATGTACCGTCACTTGCCGCATCTCAGATCAACTACAGCGGATCATTCTATTGGGCCATCCGTCTCTCTCTAAGCACACCCCCGCTATCGCTTCTTGCTGAATGTCAACGGTTGAATCCTTGACGGTAGCACTTCGGTAACCTTGGATCTCAAAATGGCCACAAATCGACAACTTCAATTTCAACATCTTTGCATCGGGAGGCAGTGCGCCGCAACCACTCTGGGCCATGCATCCCTAAGCATGTCTCACTGTGAAGCTCGCACGTTATTTATGAGCTGCCGTCGCTAATATCGACGGTTCGGGTCAGAGAGCTTACCACAATTCGCCTGGCACTTCCGCATACACGATCAGTCGAAAAAAATTGGATTTATTCTCTCCCTTGTCAGTTGTCAACTTGGAGTCTCTGCGCTTCCTCCGATGTCTTTGTGTTTAGCGATAATGCGTGCAACCCTTGAGAAAATTCTTCAGAAAGGGCAGAGTATATCAGGCGATGGCGTTGCACCGTGTTCTGTGAAGGAATAAAGCAGATACACCCGAGATTCGATAACACACGGACCTTTCCTTTGAAAGCATCTGAGATTACCTGCACGGCAAAATCTACGCCCGGGTAGTCAATGAACAGCGTCTTTGGGGCAATAGAGCCTACTTACGTGTTTCTCCATTCCCGCCACCTTGAGAGCGCATTGCGGCGTGATGTCTATGCAGCTGAGATTCGTTGGTTATGATTAGCTTAGACGGTTCAAGCAAGGTCGCGAGCTGTCAATGATTGCTCAGCAGCTGACTCGATCTACGCTACTAGCTTTCTGACTTGCCTTTTCTCGCATGGCTAGCTCTACCGGACCTGGAGATTCTAACATTGTGTCTGACGCCATGGCACGCGAAAGATTCAAGCGCTGCCGCAGAGCAATGCGAAGGCTGCGTGTTGCCCAGAGCATAAACCTGCTGGCTACCATGCTGAGATTGCAATCAGAGCTGCGCTGATGCTAACGGGCACTTACCACCAGACTCGGAGCAAGCCTTCACAAATGGCAGAACGATAGTTGCGCAGGTATTCAAATTGGCAATTGTTGGTCTTTGTTGGTCAGCAAGCTGGGACTGAATTTGTGAAATATAGCTTCGCCACAAGCGACTTATCCCGTATCCGTGATAGCATAAATGCGTCAGGTTGGTCACACATACACTGGCACGACTAGTCTTCACGAAATCGACTCCGACATAACCCACCATTGCCTCTTTTTTACAATGATGAATACGCTAGTGCTGCGGGTACACGGCCAGTCAGCATCAAGTTCGAGTCAGCATGAATGATCAACATCGATGATCTCACAGCCATTGAGTGACTCGCCATCAGAGAACCGATGATTCCAAGTGACGACCGAATTCCCCATTAGCTTTCTCAGGAAAGAAACACCCATAGTATAGGTACGCATGCTACTAGTAGTGGCGAACGGTCCCTAACTCAAGGCTGAGTCCATCTCAAGCAGTGACCAGGAGAAGCGAGCGATAGTCGCATTCGGCATGATTAATGCATCATGCATCAACTCTGACAGTGCATGTGTCATGGATATCCCCAAAACATGCATGAACCGCCGAATTCGTTTTGACCGTGACTACGGGCGTCCTTGCGACAAAACAAATGATACGGTTTTCAGTTTTCCATCCACGTAGCATTTGTTTCGAAGGCTGTGACTCTGCGCCTTGCTGTATAGCGCCGACGCGTTCCATAGCCCGACGTTGTCTTGAGCAAAGAAAATTTGATGACTTCCCCTTGAAACTAGAAAGTCACGTTATCGCTGTGTTGTAATTTATGCCAAAACGTAGTCACTTCACTACGAACAAGTGCTTCACTTGATTCACCTCGCGGTCATGATGGTATCACACTCTTCAACACATCAAGACCCTCAAGAATGTGAGATGACCCGCAATCAACGTGGTCTAGTAGAAACGTGCTTTGAGGAGGGTCAATACGAGTCTGGCATCGCAGTACTCGAACAGCTCAGGTCCGAAAACTTTAAGCCCCCCGTGTAAGGTCTCATCTGAGCTCTCTTTTCTCGAGGAGCATTGAAAGCAGTCCCTAGGTCTCTTGTTCGTCAGCTCTTCTACATTGCATTGTACCCCCCACCACCATCCCTCGATCATGTGGAAGAACGCGATCTCAATCCCGCTTCACCGTCAAAAGGCTCCCCTACAAAACCAAAGCACCAGGCACCAAAAATGACCTTTGCACCTTCAGTCAATGCATCAGAAGCCGCGCAACGCTTGTTATTATCCTTCGTTAGAACAAATACACCTGCATCTCTTTTTCAGGCTTTGCCACAACCGCGCAGGAGCAACGAATTGCCGTTCGAAGGTGATGATCATGACTCTGTTGTAGCAAAGGAGTCCCTATGCATTAAGGACGCGAAGCACTGCTGGGCAATACTCAAGGAGGGTTTCGTACCGCGAATAAGAGTTTCTCAGCCGTCCCTACTAGCAGGGAAGAAGAAACGCGGAAAACTCATCGCTGATACTGAAGAGTATGTAGAGGAGAATCGTAGCAATTCAGTTCTCGCTCCTGTTGCAGAGTACGCATGCCTAGTCTTACTGTGGCTGGTCGAGCTTTTTCAACGGGACGAATCTTTGACATCTGGAGATGGTTCAGGTGGGAGGCCATTCCCTGATTGCAACCGTTTGACCAAGACAATGTGCAGTGAAGCATTCGCCGTTATTATTGTTGCAGATTCCCCCGCCAAGAAGCGGTACTGGCCTTCGGTGGGAAGCTGATGCACCCCTAGACATCGTGTTCTATTGTGTTTCACAAAGTCAACCGCAACGACGACAACTGGGTTTCGAACTGATGGCCCTGGTAAATGATGATTTCTTTGTCACAAGCTATCCACCTGACGCTTTCTATAGCTCATCGGGATTTCTCTGACAGCAGAATTTGACTTCAACATGTTTTTGGAGCAAGTCACGTCACGACTACACTCGGCCTCCCCGGAGATCGTCCAGACTTTCTTGTCTGGCTTTCATTTGTCGCAATCATCACAGCTATTTAAACTAGCGCTCTGCCGCAAGTTCCTTTCCGATGAATCGGGTGGGAGAAAACCATCCAGCCGTCGCCCCAAGCCACAAGCACGAGCTGTGAGAGCAGCGCGAGGCACTGCCCTTGCGAGAGAGGAGAACTTATCATCCTCCAGTGCAGCCTCCTTTTCCACGAGTAAAATTTCTATGCCTCCCACCAGCGACATCATCCACCTTCTTACTGGGTCTGACGGACGTACTTCTCCTGCAATTTTAACTGTGAAGAAGGAGCTTCTAATTTCGTACGCCTACCTGCAGCAGATCGCGGAACGACGGGATGCGGAATGGCAGCAAATAGCAACAGACGGGCGTCTCGAGGCCCAAGTCAATTCGGTGTTTGGTGGAGAAAGCTATGCTCAGCAAGACAGAGATGCTCTAATTAATCTTGTGAGAGTCTGGGCCATGAATTAAGGCGAGTAAGGCATGATGCAATGTCTTGTGGGACCTTACTCCACGGAGCGTGTTATTCGTTGAGTCCTTTCTACTGTATGACAATGTGAAATTACTCACACAAGCCGGTAACAATATTATTCTTACCCCCCATGACGATTGCCAATGCTATGTATGCGTCCAGATTCTAGTCCAGATTCTAGTCATATGGACGAAGTGAACCTACCCTGCGGTCGGCGGCCTGAGACTGATCAGATGGATGCAATGTTCTCTTAAATTCTGCGCTAATCTTGAGAAGTGTCCGGTAACTACATGAAGTCCTCTATCAACAATTTTCTCATGGGCTATCATTAACCTACACATGGAGGTTGGACCTGGTCAGATATGAGGTGGTTTTCTGCTTGTAGATCTTAGGCAGTTCGCTAAACAAGAGTTAGGACCCTCACGCACATGGGTGTGATTCATGCGAGGTATTCTGACGCGTCAAGACAGCGTTAAGATAGAGCGTAAGCGTACTATCGTATGCGAGGCATTTCAAGTACTGAGTTGTGAAATGATAGCCTGAAGGGGTGTGGCTATGCAGTAACTAGCAAGACGTGAAGTTTCACGCGAAAGCACGCGACGTCGAAGTTCCGGTCCGAAGATTGAGTCATAGCCTGAACTCAAGAGAAGTCCAACCCAGTGGATACCCGAATACTTTGCTTACTTACGAGGGATCTCCACAGTATGAGGTGGCAAATTGAGTAGATAGGAGCAATGTAGCGGAGGAACTGTTCGTGCAGGGCATGAACCGCGAGTACGTAAGACGTCAATGCGCGTATCACCGCGAGTAGCCACGGGTGAATTCAGATTTGCGCGATGTCGAAAGGTACGTTCCGAAAAAGGTTGGATTCAAGTTCACTGCGATTTTGTTGTCCCTGCAAAGGGTCGCAACCGACAGCTGTGGCAGCCACGGAAGTCAGCCATGCAAAGGGATATTAGCTGTCTGTTGGAAGAAGGTTTGCGAATACCCAAAGGTGGGCTCATTGACGCGGAGATAGTGGTATATCACGTCCGTATCAGGCTAGCCAGTATTTGGGGTGGGAGGCAAAGTTCTTCAAGTGGTGGAGAAGTGGACACCCGCGACACGCGTGCTGACCAATCCAATGGTCTTATGATTGACGTGTACTGTGAACTCAAACGTGAAGACGTCAAGGAAGAAGAGAATTCGCCGGCGCACATGTCAACACAGAACATGTCAGTTAGACGCAAACAGACTAATCACTGTGAGTTTCAGCGGCTAGAATGAATCTAATCCAGAGCATAAACGGCTCACCTTTGCTTTTCTTGTAGCTTTGATTAGCTTTTGATTCAGAGAGAAGTCTGTCCTGAGAACGCGACAGCGAAACACCATCCTGGAGGAGATGAAGTAGCTGATGCGCGTTCGCACCTGCCGCGAAAGCATACATGAAAGGACTATCACTCACGTAATGAGGCCTGTCAAACGCCTTTACGAGACGCGGAATGCCGCTTGACAAAGTTCAAAGTATGGAGAACCACTGGGCGAACCTGTTAGAAGCAGTCAGATCCCAAATCAAACAGTCAGCGTGTAGGCGATCTTATCTTATTACGACGTGACACCAAATACATGCATATTGCACCGAAAAAATGCCGATACGTTCTCTGGGAAGTTTGGTAATAGATTCAATGTTGTTGTTCAAGATACAAAGTATAGTAGGCGAACCACCTTCAATTCAATTGCGGATTTCAACAAGAATAAATATTTAGAAGCATCAATTCTTTTTTTTTGGAATCTCATTGTCAGGTCGGACAACTGTACGTTTACCCCGTATGTAAAGCACAGTTGTGAAGCGGGAATACGTGAAGCCTGACCAACAATGAATGTCAAACCAAACCGTTCGGGGTCAACCATCCGACTCTCCAGTGGCCCCCTCTGAATCTAGCTCTACATCCACTAAATCACCATCGTCGGCCTCCCCCGCGGTGACCTTGGATTGCCCTTGCTGGTCTTGCCATATCTGAGCCAGAAAATTTGTAGTGCTGGCTTGCTCTGGCGATTTATCTTCTCGAGTCTTGATAAATCGCGGGAACCTTAGACTGAGGCCTCTCGAGGAAGAACTTAGGCCCAATGCTGCTACAGATACAGGGCTCAAAGTGATACTGAAAAATATAAGAGTGTGAGCAGATATTCGTCTGTAGCACTGTTGGCTTGCAGCAGACTCACTCTGCCCCTCGTATCTCCCACACCTCATGAGGCCTGAAGTAAACGTCAGGCCTGAAACCTGGCAAAACAATCAGCCAATAACCTTGGTGCTCAAAAATAATGTCGGCACCTCCAGTATTGGTTTCCCAAAGGGGTTGCCTGGAACAATTATCGGACCCCTCTGAGTAATGCGCAACCATCTCCTGATACGAAAGGTCGATAAGTAATTAGGCTGCGAAGACGTGCTGTACCACAAACTTTGTAAAACGCGTCCGAAAATCCTGCGGTAAATGATAATTCAATTTATCGTTGTGAATGGCAATGTATATGACTTACCGGACATACACTTGCAAACGGCAACAAAGCAGTCATTCCTGGGATCTCGAACAGCCAGTAAAACTGGACTCCACCACCCTGCTTTCCTTCCGTTCCCATGCCATGCTCCAATAGGGACCATATCGAGGGTATCCCCGAGGCCCACAACGTAGTCCTTTTTCAGCTTCAACCAAGCATATGTTCGTTTATCTGTCCAGATTCACTAAAAGCACAGCATCAAGGAACGGCCCATACATACCAGGTTCGTAAGTCGCGGACAAAGCTTTCCGCTTTCCATTTCCTTTCTGCGTTCCGTCTTCTTGCCTGGCGCCACTGCTCAACAGCTAGGTAAAGTATTAGTAATGCCGATCAGCCGATCGGAGCCCAGACACTGTGTCACCTTGATCATGAGACCCTCAGAGCGGCTCTCTATAGCTTTCTGCCAAAACTCCTCGATAGCATCTTTGCCAGCCTCGCTCTCACAGCTTTCAACGTGGTCAAGACGACCAGCTCCCTTGTCGCTTGGTAAGAAAGGTGGAAAACGAGACCTCAGCAATGAGCGCCTCTCTCGAAAGGGCTGTGCAAGCAAGACCTGCCAAAGGACGTAAATAACCATCCATTGACATCGTTAGCATACGATCAGACACACACACCTCGCCATCTAGATACATCAGATCAAAGGCATACACGCAAATACAAACATTGATATCATTCATTTCCACATCCTTCCTTGCCCTGTTAGAGAGCTCTTGGAATGATTTTAGGCCGCCGTCGGATGGATCTATAGCAACAATCTCAGAGTCGATAATAAAAGATTGCAGCTGTGGTTGGTCTTTGAAAATGCATTTAACAAGGTGAACGATGTCGGGATACTAATTTCGCCACCGATAAGATAGGATCCCCGTGTCTACGAGAGTGCACAGCTCACCTTGGTAGTCATATCTTCTAGATGACGGGAAAATATGTGAACGGAAGGATTGCCGTTATTCGCTCCTCGTACGCCATGAATCTGAGCGCGTTGACCATCATACTTGAATTCTGCTGTAAAGGGGAGATCCCCAAAATGGTCGTATATTTCGTCTAATGATCGAGTGGGTGAACCCAGAGTTGGATGCAAGGGAATTCCTATCGATGATTTTTTTTAGGTCGTTCATAGGGTAGCGCAACAAAACGCGCACCGACGGTCAAAGGGACACGTAGTTCAAGATCATCCAATCCGCCGTTGAAGAGACCAGCCACGATGTGCTCATAATTCGGATGTTGGACGAATACCTTTTTGACCAGCGCTTCAGCCTGGATGAATTTCTCATTAAGTTCCTCACGGGCAGGATCAGGTACTTTCTTCCCTTCAGCTGCGAGGGGTTGAACCAGTGCGATTGATTGTGTTGTGGCATGGTGTGGCGAATGGTCGCGATCTGGACCTCCTAAACTAGTTTGCGGAGTTAAAACTAACGCCCTTGCTAGTGCAGTTAGGATGGAAGTTCTGACTGCTCCAACGCGTAGATTCAGCGATAAGGTACGGGCAAGATAGCGCGACTCTTCTCCCTTAGCTGCTACAAGGAGTTTCTCGACGATGGCTTGCTTCTGTTTAGCTGCGCCTTGTCCCTTAGAATTGGCAATTTTCAATAAACACTCGTACACATCTGCAATGAATAGTGGAGGATGAGGCACCAAGGTGCGGATATTTGTCCTAGCTTCAAATGCGACATCACCGGGGTCGCCTAGTGAGTTGTAGAGCCGCCTAAGAGCAGAAGAGGTCAGGCCGGATATGTGTTGGATTGCCTTGGAAATCACCGACGAGCCTATGCCAAGCTCGACCGGAGAGTACGGGGGAGAGAGGCAATTAGATAGGATGTACAACGATGACAGTAGGGATGACGGATGCCAACTGAGCAGTGTCCTTAGTGTGTTGGTAAGGGTGTTGATGATGATTATTCTAGATCGTGTTCCTGATAACGTGGCGAGAGCATGGACGAGGAACGAATATGGCGCTGGCTCATTGGCTGGCCAGGGACTTTCCTGGGTATTATAGACAAAAGGATCGACTCCTAGTGGCTGATAATTTGGCAAGGCAGCCATCTCATTTTTCATGAGAACGCGCTTTGAAGGCGTATTAAAACTGAGTAGGGCAACCCCTGAGCCACCAACCCCGCCTGCTTCTGGAGCTGCCAATGCGGCAGAGAGACCATTGTCTCCACAATCTCTGGACGTACTGGGTTCAGAATCTGAAGTCAGATCGATGATGTCTGGTGTAGCAATCTTCTTTGCGTTGAGTTGTTTCTGCGCTCCTTTCTCTGCTCCAGAATTGGCCGAAGAAGTTCTAAGCCTCGGAGAAGATCCAAAAAAAGTGTTCAGTGATGACTGATCTGAAGCGAATTTTCGTCGCTTAGGCTGAGACCTTGATGGCGACGGTTGGGCGCGTTTAGACATTCAAGTTGGGGCTGCAGCTGTGCAAGGTTGAAAACATGACGTTGGATTGACATCCGACAAGTAATTTACGGACAAATTTGTTCAAATATGATTACCGTTATGTACCAATTATTCCCACCTCGTACTGCTGTCAATTTCAGTCCTCCCTGCATTCTCTGATGGGCGGCAGGTCCTCTTGCATTGCCTCCCCATGTCATCAAAGCACACGATCATCGGTCTTTTATTCGCGAGCAGTAATAAAGACAGTTTAATGATCAAACACTTTGGATAAACATCCTCCTTAGCTTTGATGGACCTCTTTGCGCCACCATGTCGCCATCCGTGCGTTAAATTCGGAGGGTCTTTGTAGTTGGGAGATGAAAGATCATATTAGCAAATTATTACATCTGGCTCATATGTCTACTTTCCAACGGGTGCCTAGTCACTATCTCTCTTAACACAGACGGGCCTGCAGGTGAGAGTCTTCAGACGATGTCCGTTGTGCAAATATGGTGCTATGAAACTTAGAAAGTTGGGTCCGTGAAAGGCGCGGAGTTGAAATCCAAGCTTCTGGGTCTTGTACTTATCTTGAATTCATGGCACTGGGGCCCCGAGAGTACAGAGCATTGGCATCACGAGAGTGGAAGTCACCTCGCGCAACACGGTCCGAACAGTAGCAGATGGGAATATCGTCGAGATTAGAACAAGGCTATGCTTTGGATGGTCATTCCTTAACATCTGATGAATAGTACTTCGAATCAGCGAATCTGAAATCGCGATGGATTGACCAGACCAGTCTGGGCGGGAGCAGACCCGGGTCCCCTATGAGTCGCCGGTTTCGATGAGCAAATAAGGTTTGAGGTCGTTGAGGAGGTCCGTGAATTGCAAGCTATTACAACCCTGGTAGTCTTTGTGAGCGACCCCACAGCTCCATGGGTCAGAAAGTGCGCCTGATTAATCCTGCGGATTCGGCAACAGGATTCCTCGCAAATGAAGCATGGAAAAGCCGGAGGGTTCTAAGTTTGGTTAGACAGGCGTCATTCAGGCATCTCCAGAGGGTCTCGTTGCCAGCCTGAGAGCCAATTCAGGACAGAAACCTTACTGTCAGGCACGTAAGGAGCGTCAATCTTGTCTGGACAGACGTAGCAAGATCTGGGAGGACCACAATTACGCCGTTAGGTCTCTGTCACTGACAGAAATGCGGCAATGTTACCGTACACTCACAGATTTGGGCGGCTGCGAAAATGCATATGAACCCCGTGCATGACATGACATTTACCCCACATCGAATCCCGCTCAGTCAAGCACGAATATCATGAGCGACCGCCACAACTACCCATTCCACCTCAATCAGCCACCACGTCTCCCTAATCAGCCGCCACGGGGCAGCCAATGGCCACCAAACAGTCAGCAGCAGCAGCCCCCTCATCAATCATCTTCCTATCAACAAGTTCAGCGTGGCTTCCCGGCGGCACCGAGCAACTATGTGTCCACGCACCCTGTTTCAACTTCACCATATCCAATGCCTAACATGCCACCATCAAGCACCCACTACCCAACAAACAATGCTGCTGCTGCACCATCACAGCCCTACCTCCCAAACGCTGCTGTCCCTCCATACAATCAACAACGACAGATGTATCCCCCACAAGAATATCCCATGCGCCAGCCGGCTCATTCGCCAAATCAGATATATCCACCAGCGGGACCTTCACGCAGTCATGCAATGCCAAACGTCACACAGCCATACGTCATTGATGCGCAGATAGCGTCAACAATGCAATATCCAGCATCTCCTACACGACCATTCTCCTGCGACATGTGTGCTCTGTCGTTCAACCGGCAACACGATTTGAAGCGACACAGAGACACACACTCGGGAGAGAAACCGTTTTTGTGCAACGGAGGCTGTGGAAAGACATTCACAAGGAAAGATGCACTGAAAAGGCACCAGGTACCATTGAATTTGTCCCCTGGAAGATCATGATCTCATTCATTTGATCAGCTTGTGAAGCATTGTGGATATGACGAAGATGCAAATTGAAATGGCGTTGGTTTGGCATTTTTTGTTAGTCACTTGCTTTGTGCCGTGTTGCAAAGCTAACTTGATAATATAGAATCATCAATCGCTCGATTGCAATTTACTCCACATACTAATATCATATTCGACATTGATGCAAGAGGTTTGTACCCGAAATGATTGGCATAGTGAAACTGGAATGTAGCACGTTAACATATTTATGTGTCCGTTAAATGAAAGTTACCATTCACAGCGTAGTCAGATATCGTAGCAGCGGTTGCAATTTCACAATTAAGGCTTCTCCTGGTCCTGTTTGTCTTCAGATTCAAGGATCCTCTCTAATATCCACGCGTCGCGTGGCGTAATCTTCTTGTAGTAGTCCTCTTTGATGCCCACTTCTTTGAAGCCGTGCTTCTCGTAGAACCTCTTGGCGTCAGTGTTCGAGACCTGTACGTGAAGGTATATACGTCTGACTTTGGGTTTGGAATGAGAGGCGGCAGCCTTGATGACGCGTTTCAGGGCCTGAGAGCCAAGCTGTTTGGAGCGATATGGCTGGAAGGGTTTGCACATTTGCCACGACTGACAGCGGGATAACTTACTGCCAGGACGCCCATAGTCATGAGATACAGATCTTTGTTCTCTAATCTGCAGCAGATGTTGCCCACAGGGACATCGTTATAATATACTTAAAGAAGTTAGGCTAGTCTGTAAACACTTGCAAGAATAAGACGGACTGAGCTGGCAGAAGTCTTCGACTTCGGGAGCTATGATATCCTGGTAGAACTTGTCGCTGTACTTGATGGGAAACAAGACCGAATTGAGCTTCTTGACCGTCCCAAGGTTTCTATGAGTCAAGCTCGCAAAAGTAACACGTGAAGGCGAAGATGAAGCAGGTGGATTTGACATGAAGACGGCAGATTATTTTGGTAGGGCTTGTCCTACTCGGAAGAAGCAACCTGGCAAGTCGAACCCAAGCAACAACTCATCCAATATTCGTGGGAACATTTCTCGTTAGTATGCAACCACAACCTTAAAGTGGTCTACTATCTCAAACAAAGTTATACTTAACTCAAATTTGCTTAGCTCCCTTGTGGTCCCCCCATTCCAAACTGAGGGACATGCAAGCGCAAGCATACTTGGTGTATATACAAATTACCGATGCAGCCAGCATGAGCCAACTGTTGCCTTGCTTGACATCGGACTTTTACGAACAGGCCAGGGCTCACCAGGGTCTGTTGATGGCATGGTCTTGGACCCTCGAAATAAGCACCCGGATACGAGATTTGAGTCAAGTCCACCCCGTGCGTACGTATTATCAACCAAATATTTTTGAACCGATTTGACACCCCATCATATTCTGCGCCCACTGTATCTCATGTTTTTTGCAATCCCTTCATCTTGACGGTAAGCACAGCGTTGTCATGGAATCGGATCAGCTGCGTATTATTGCCAGATTGGAGAAGCGCAGCACAATCAGTGCACTACTACGTTTGGCTGTGACTCATACAAATTATAGCTCCATGACCCTCGGGATTACTGAAGCTCCATAGCGCTGTGTCCATTCGCCCTGACATTATGTCGATTTCAAGTTCCCTTTCTGTTCCGTGATTCCGTCTATCCACCCAATTGATTGTAGCCATCCATCCCTCCGGTTTTTCGCTCTCATGCCTTACGTCCATCGAGCCCAGACATGACTTATTTTATAAAACAGGCACATTGCCGCCGGCTTATCAGCAGCACGTACGCCGCTCATTTTAGGGTGACATGCTCCGACAATCAGGGCTCAAACCTTGCATCCATGCGCCCACCGCATCACTTTAAAATCCATCTCGCAATGAGCTTTCCTTGCTGACCGCAAGGAATTTTCATCACGGGGCCCTTTTTCAAATCAGCGGCTTCCGCACATTTTGCTTTGTGGCGCCTGGTCGCTACCTCCAATATTTGAGATACTTCAGCATTTGTCTTCGCTGGCGTTAACACACTGCCTCGTCCAGGCCCTGATGACAGGTGATTTTACTTATCTCTGAACGCTGGAGATAACTGGGAGCACTAGTCCGTCACTGATAACGCAGTTGTTCGGACGATTTTCTTCTGGTCCAGTTATGCGGTTCTCTACATAGGCGGGCCATGTCCTTCTGTTGCCAAATGAATTTGGCACCCCCTTACTGAGTGCAGATCTCAGAGCCTTTTAGGTATGATTTTTCAAACGGGTACTATCCTGATAGCAAAAATTGTTCACGCAGCCTATCGCAATTTTACAAAATCTAGAATGAGGTTGTTCTGTCGCACGCATCATCGGCATTTGTCAGTCTTCATAATCCAGCAGAGGCCGGGAATGGTAATACTAGTGTATTCATGAGCGCGAAAGTTTATGGGCTGCATGTGTGGATCGCGGATCAAGCATGGGCTGGGAATGGTCACTCACCGACTCAGGATCATGCTTGCCTTCTTTCGTTGACGATACACACTGACGACAACCTCTCAATAGTTCTGCGGTATAAAAGCAAAAGTCTCTGGAGTCCATGAGATGATCAACATTCTTGAAATTGCACGGTACGTAGTCCGATGGCATAAATGAGATACAGTAGTGGTACAGATGCAGGATTTATGTGTGGACAGCAGGTAAATATCTTTTATGCGAGAAACCTTGTGCTAGGGGAATTTTGATGATGCAACGGTAACATAGATCAGCAAAGATCTGTGGTGGGAGATTCGGGTACGTGTGCACGATGTTTTCGAGGAGAACGATGTAGTTGATCAATATAAACGTCATCATAGCTGCGAAAAACGCATTTGTCGTGGTCATGATCCGTCAGGGTGGCCCATACGCAATGCCACATCCGGTCTTCAAGGCAGCGGAATGCGACTCCGGTATGATTCTGATCCCACCGTTGTTCCCTCTCTCTCGATTCGAATGCCTTGTCTGTCAAGGTTATGAGAGCACAATCTTTGATTGTCCACTCCACATGGGCTTGCCCTGTGGTGAGAAGCTGCTCTAGAGACGAGTCCATTTCAAGTTCTTTTGGAAGACCTCTTCCAGGTACATTGTTGAGGATTTTTTTGGCACGAGCGGAGGTGAATAGACACACCTATGAACAGGGTCATAACCATCGACAAGAATTTGAAATGTAGTGTTGTCTGAGAAGTCCAGTGTTAAAGTAGGATGTTTTGAAGAACGGCTGAGTTTCGTGAGTACCTTGCCGACTAGAAGGCTTGGATCAACTCCAAGACTTTGTAGCCGTAGGGGCACTGGACGACGGCGGGGTTTCGAGGGAAGGGGGGGAGTGCATGATGTTGTAGGAGATGGTGCCAACATTGAGTCAATGATGATAGTGATTTTGTTTTTAAAAAAAGATTGCGAGGTCTTATATTGTCGTCGCTGTGGACGATGACAATGGGACATATGTGTCCTAAGTCCACATGTGATGTGTCCACAAGCGATTTGATCGATCACACAACAAGCGAAAGCGGGTCTAAAAATGATAAAAAGATGACACTGACGAGATTCGAACTCGCGAGGTTTCCCATCACGGATTGGTGCTTGACCTAAACGTGACGCCGTAACCACTTGGCTACAGTGCCATGTTCACTTTGTTTTCTATATGCATTATATGGTGTTGAAGGAGATTAAACAGTTGTGATGGGCATTTTGTTAAGGCCTCCTCTTCTCTCACTGACTACGCTTTGTTAGCGCGTCGCTTGTCGCTACTCAGCAATGCATCAGACGCATTCTCGTCCTATCGGACCACGCACCCTTCCCCGGCCACAATCGCCACTACCACCACTCAACCTACCAGAGACTCGTCCATTAGCAATTCGCAAAATATCCCATGATCAGCCAGCTTTACATCCTTCATCTGCTTCATCATCTCCCCCAATGGGATCTTCTCCAGGTCCATCGCGTCCTCAGATCCCTGGAGCTCTTACTCCAGGTCTAAAGCCTAATCTAAGGCCCAAGCTTCATCTGCCCATCGCACTTGATGGTGGTAGCAGCAGTGCAGGTTATTATGAAGGTCCTGCACACATCCCACCTGGATTGGATGGCGAGAACCCAGGCGGCGCAACAGTTCGGCCTTTCATCACTTTGCAAACACCACGTCCTCCCGAGCCCAACGACGGTAGCGATAACAGCATTGCTCAGCTAATTGCTGAATTTGACAGGACTACCATCGAAGCCTATGCCTACACGCCTACGGAAGAGATTTCGACCAATTATAGCTCCAATAAATGGTCGGATGGTGTTTTAGAAGTCCTTTCACGACTTGGCGAAGGTCAGGGTGGAGCTGTTCATAAAGTCAGAGATCGGCGTAACAACTTCATCTTGGCGCGCAAGACAATTACCACCCGCGAGGCACCGTTAAGACAGCTCGAACGCGAGTTGGTTATCTCTGCAACGTCTAAACACCACAACATAATCCGTTTCTATGGAGCCTATATGTCACCATCATCTAGTGAAGTCAAAGTCATGATGGAATATTGCGCTGGCCGTAGCTTGGAAGCCGTCGGAAAGCGAATCAAAGAGAAGAATGCGCGTATCAGCGAAAAAGTCGCTGGACGTATAGCCGAAGGGGTAATTACTGAGCTTCTTCTGATGTTAGCCATATTCATTTATTCGCCAGGTTTTGCAAGGCCTGAGCTATCTTCATTCGCTCAAAACCATCCATCGGGACATCAAACCATCCAATATCCTGCTAACAGGTGAAGGTGTCGTTCGTCTTTGTGATTTCGGTGTCTCTGGAGAGCTTGTCCGCTCTATGGCCGGAACCTTTACTGGCACTAGTTTCTACATGGCTGTACGTTCGTTACTTGATCATGCATCCATCGCCATTGATGGTCACTATAGCCGGAGCGCATCAGCGGAAAGGAATATAGCATCCGAGCTGACGTTTGGTCCACTGGAATCACCCTCTTGGAACTTGTACAGAATCGATACCCATTCCCAGAAGACCTTACTTCAATTGAACTGATTGTCTATATCACCCAGGGACAGGTAGGCAATTAGAGCCTGTCGTTGAACCCTGCTTATATCAGAATTACCCTTCAGCCACCTCAACTGACTGATGAAGAAGATGATAACATCGTATGGAGTGATGAGATGAAAGATTTTATTCGACAAACGTAAGCACTTGTCCAGTCTCTTTGCGTATCGTCGTATCGACGTCACCGCAGCTTGATTATTGACCATCAAACTCGCCCTACACCGGGAGGAATGTTGTCTCATCCTTGGATCACCAACGTCATGAGGCGAGAAGTGCCTATGGCTCGCTGGATCAGTCAAGTTTGGGACTGGCCTAGACAAACTAGAGAAGCGTAAGATTGTTTGACCTAGGTACCGATGCGACTACTGACACTGATATTCAAGCAATTCGAGACCGCCTTCAAGCCGCGGTGCTGTTGACAGAACACCATAGATTCTTTGTTTTCACTCAAAATGTTTCGTTGTCATCCTGATATATCTTGTTTCTTCATCGCATCCCCTTTGTCAATGTGCCTATTTTGTACACACCACTTGCACCCGCTCTCTGTACATCTTTCCATCATACAGCTACTATACCATCGCACAGCACAGAAAGGAACGGACTCCGATTACATGCTTGATTGATGTTGTATATCTGTGTTATTAACTCATGTGCACCTTTTTTGCAGTTGAACGTGCCGCATAGTGGATCGTAGCTTGCACTCTTGGTTGAAATGTTAGTAGACAACGACTTTGAATAAGCGGTCAATCGCAGTAAAATCATCAATGCCACCATGATCGCTAGGCCACAGCGCCCATAGTGTGCATGTTATAAGATCTTGGTGTGGGATCCTTGAGCGCGTTGTATAAAGAGAAAAGATGTATACCTGATAGTAAGCAGATGGTTTTTTCTGTTCCGGGAGGGAGCCTGCCCCGACAATGGCCTGTGCAAAAGTAAACCGAGGTGAGCTGCGATCCCCACATCAGTATGAGTGGATCCGATGAAGCGAAGTGAATCTCGAATCCCCACCTCGTAGGAGCTGCAAAGCGACGCATCGATGTGAGCCTTGATGAGTAGACAGTTCGCAACAGAAGTCGTAAGAAAGAGTCCGCGTGAGTGTATGTGGGCGTTTGCGTTAATACATGCATCCCCGTCAATGCAGGCACTGTAGCATCCACGTCAGTGCGGGAATCTGCGTCAATAAATGCAGACATCTTCAAGGCATCCGCGCCCAGGAAAGTGCGAAAATTCGCATGCGCACAACAACAAATGTTAACAAGGATGGTACTCTCCCTCACCACTAGCAGAAAGTGCCATGGTGACTGAGAGGATGATTCCTCACTGGTGAGAAAACTGACGAGAGTTCATAACGGTAAACTTCCTACTTGAGGAAGGTCAAAAGAGCAGTGCTCACTAGTCGTGGCCGGCTTCCCTGCCGGACTTGCATTCATTGCATACAGATGCACACAAGGAACTGAGCCATCAGAGCTCACCGGAGTCTGGCAGAAAAGACATTCCGAAAGGCGACAGGCTGTAGACATGGCCCCAGATCTTGCTGGAGTATCGCCTGGGCGCTGTGCGGTAAGCGGAGAAGTGAAGCCACGTGTTGCACAATCGCTGCACGAGGTCCTTATTCTAAACCTACATTCGTACCCCGCTCCAGGTTAGAATTTTAAATAATGGCGAAGGGAAGACTAACCCACCGGAAGTGCTGGGAATATGTCACTTGCATGGGTCCTTAGACATCACTCCCAGCTCGCAAGTGCACATACTCGCATCCCCTTCCCGCCCATTCCAGAGATGGAGACGAAGACTGAGGGGACTCAGCGAGTGCTACGAGAGGCGTCATGATTTTCTTCTTCGGTGTACCCACGGGCTTCATTGATCCGCCCAAAGGCTTCATCTGCACCTGCGTGCGCAGTTCCAGCAGAGAAGGCGCATGTAAACCTAGAAAAAGGACAGGATTGGTTTTGAGCGGCGCTTGCTGCCTGAGATGGTGGCGGTAAGTACTAGTTTCCCGTTGACAAACTCAACAGAAGGAGGGTAGTCATTCCTTCTGTATTAGTATCTCTTTTCACTGGCGAGGTCGATTCTGTGGCTCAACATTTTGATCCATCATTCTCTTTCCCCGCGTCGAGCACCATGATGGTTGAGAGTTCCGCAGGCCAAGTTTGTCTCTTTCAACCAAGTTGATGTATCAGCATTGATTCAGCAACGCAAGAAACTTTACACCAATTTAGCGAAGCACTACTGAACGAATTTGTATGCACGTGTATGCACGCGATTGAGCTGCGTTGGGCAACCTTCTGAACCCATATATGTCCACCGCTCCCTTGCAATGTACCTCAAAGAGGTGGTGACCATCAAAGAAGCCTTTCCCAGGTCATCGACGACTTCTTAATGCTCTATTCCACGTGTCATCTAAGTAATTGGGATACCAAAAATGCAGTCTTACCGTTTCCCCACTGGCGGCGACCGTGCCTTCTCAGCACAGGCCGAGCGTAGCGTTCGGATTGGACTGTTGATAAAAGAAGTTCGGTGAGTCGAGAACATTATACTGATGCATACTTGCCTAGAGTCTGAGGGTCGGATTCATTGTCAAATGCAAGGTGCCTGAGGACTCTTAGCAATTCGGAAGTCAACACGAAGTCCCTATGACAAAAGGAGACAAATCAGATAGTTTACGATAAGACTGGGACAAAACGAGCCTAAAGCCTGTGCTACGCATTTCGATGAAGTTGGCCTCGCCGTCCACTACTGACACCGCTGCCTCGTTGGCAGTAACGGCTGGAGCTGCGCCATTGGGGATGATGTTGTGCTCATACTGATGTTCAATAAGAATAAGTTCCTCTTTATCATCGTGGGAGCTCATTGTCGTGCAGAAAGAGAGAGGTAGTAGGGTCAAGGGTCAGGTTGTTAGAGATTGATTCAACTAGTAACAGTGAAAGACGTGTTATCCCAATTAGGACACTCCCCTGTCACTTAGAAACAATCCAGACCCTTTTCAACTGACCACTGCATTCGCCACCGTGACATGGTTGACTGGGTCATGTCCTTGGCGGCCAGCTAAAGCCCCATAGACTCAAGCTCAACATACGCATCGTATACGAGTACATCGAAAAGCCTTATTAGCTGCGAGCTAGTCGTTACAACTTGAAGCGCTCGCCGTCGTCATGCAAGTCTCCTCGTGCAGCGCAGCCTCAGCTGGACCCACACAAAGCCCCCAAATGACCATCAGACCAAAAAAACACGCTACCAACTAGTCACACGACGACGACGAGAACAACATCATCCGTGATGATGTGGCCTCGGGGCGAGCGAGTTTTGGAAATCACATCATTCTATGGTTGTGACTGTATGTTGCAAATTTGTGTTCTGTAGCCGAAGTTGCATCAGAAGAACTAACTTCGAATGGTCAGGTATCATATTGATATCGATATGTCCTTTTTGCTCACCCGATTTGCTTTTCATGACAAGTGTACCCCAAAACGCGTTGCTGAAGCACTATAAAACGTCAGGAACGCGGCGTTACAGCACTTGTAAAGCGGGTAATTTTACAAAATTGGGCACGTTACCCGACGCGCGCTCGCATGCCTTTTCGGAACTGGCGCAGATTGCGCCTTTTTCCACCCCGATCAGGTATGGACAACATAAAATTCTGTGGAACATTTGCAACCATTCCTTTATCATGGAACTTTCTTGTGGGCCCGGATCAGTCAATTTAATAGCGGCTTTGATTTCCCTTTTCAACCTCGAGTTCAGGGAGCACCCTGATCGTTTGGCAATTTACCACATAGATTTTCAGGGTCGTTATGCTTCGAATACAGTCCAGTCGAAAACAGTCGCAGGTACGGGAGTTAGAGCCACACACCGCGGGCAACTTGTAAAGCACCCTAGACACGATGTGATGGAAAACACGCTACTTGGATCACTGTTGAAGACGTCAACATGACACACAATTTGCTCACTTAATATGACCATAAACCCTGAAGAATGAATATCAAGTTCACGAACCTCAGGGCTGTACTTACCACCCATCAGGTGTTCTGACGCGACTCATGAGCCAGCGTGCATGATTTCGTCATCATATTACAGCCATTTCACCAGGAGTGTGGCTCGCAAGGGGACAGCTGGAGACAGTGCGAACGAACGTACCAGCGTTCAGGTATTCCCCTGTAGCAGGAATTGTGGTTTGATGTGACCAGACCGTGTCATTGCCGCGTCACAAGCCCAGGATGTTCAGGTTTCAGGTCTATCATGACAATACGTTAGTGCGCTCCAAGTAAACCTTGATCTAATCGCTTCCACAGTGATGTCAGGCTTCATTATATCATTCATTTGATAATTGAATTCATACGCTCACCTGAGGGACGTTATCTATCTGAAAGCAGGGTGCAACATGCTTTTCACATTTATGAGCCTTGCACTAGCTCGATAAATCGATAGTGCGTACCGGATCCTGCGATGGTGTGTGAAAAAAAGCAAACTGAGTTTTTATCATACCTGAATGTTTGTCCATCCTTGCGACAGAGTGGACACTCAAAAGCCATAGGGCTGTTTCCAGTGGTCCATCCAAGTCCGCAATAGGTCACAGCAGGACTGCACCAGCGCCAATCGGTCGGACGCACTTCTAAAACGCCGCGATGCAGGTTCGGAATTAATTACACGAGGACGTTCCCATGTGTTTTGAAAAGGTACTGGATACGCACTATTGCCTCTTGGCCCGCTGTGGAATACGAGAGAATGCGAGTTCCCCCAACGTTCTGGTAAATGAGGTAATATCATGGGTGTATCCCGTGCAGAAGATTTAGTACCCTCATCGACTTGTGAAATCCACGTAGGGCACGAAAATGAACTAGATCAACTGTGCAAAAGGTAAATTTCAATGACCCTCAAACGTGGGCGACGACCGAGAACATATTCGGGCAATTAGCAGGAACAAACACGAGATACCCCAAATACTCGCTCGGTGGATGTAAGAGTCCGTGAGATCGTGTCCGCGCCTAGAATCTTCACGACGTTGTGCAGATTAGTACAGTGGCATACCACCACTCAATCTGAGGAAGCATGCAAGATAGTCATTTCTATGATATTGCTGGCTATGCAGGCTGCGGAAGGGTTTAATTCTGGCCAATTCTGGGCTGCCGCAGGGCTTACCTGCAATATAATACACTGCCAAAAAACTCCAACAGCAGGTATTGCCTTCAGTTCCGACCATTGAACCTGACAGAATCAGTCCTTTTGGCAAAGGCGCGTCGAGGGTTCTCATCCAACATTAGCGAAATGTATATATATATACTCGGTTTTGCCCTCGGAAAGCGAGATAATCTGACATAATACGATCGAACGATTTAGCGATTTAACGGTGCATCACACACGTCTATCAACGACACAGCAAGGAGGATACCCTGGCCTCTGAGCTTGCAAGGGGTCTGTACCAGTTTCAAATGTATGGAAATGAGTGCACCAATTTAGGCAAGTCCTCGACTCCTCGCCGCATCACACCAAGAACACCGAACAAGCGCATCAGTGGCAGGATCAGATCCTGGAGGCCGATCCAGGCCAAGCAGAAATTAGAAGCGACAAATGAGTTCTTAGAGGGGATGACCATAATAATGATGCCCAAATATCAAATGTCATGACGGATCTTTAAGAAAAATAAAGGGGAAACAACAATCTTATGGGTATCTAGGGTGATGATCATTAGACGAAGGTGCAACCAAACTCCTCTCCTGGGGGTGTGGGAACTGAACCAGACATTCAGTATAAGAAGGACAACAACACACGGAATACGTACATAAGAATCCATGGGGTTTATACTTGGCATCATGTGAGACTGGCTCCAATGCTGAGGGGGTTGTTGGTGGTTCATAGATCGCATATTAGCATGGTGCTGAGAGTGATGAGGGGGAATGTGTCGTGAGGGAACTGCTGAATGTACATGAGTGGCTTGAGTAGCGTAAGCAGAGTCGTATCGATGAGGAGGGTATGGCTGCATCTCGGATATCATTGATAAAACATTGGAATTCTGATTTTGATGCACAGGGTAACCTTGTGGAGCTCTGCGTGTATTTGTTACGACAGAAAGAAATTAATGAGAAAATCCAGACTCACAACTGACGTCGCGCGGCATCGGGCTCTGGCCCGAGCCTGAGATGAGGGTCTTCCTCGTATTTCACTTGAGGTACTGGAACAAATAGATCACTGAAACACAGGTTTTTGGTCAGTTAATAATACGTATAATGAAATATGCACATGCCTATGCCGACGGGACATTGGAGGTTGATTGTAATCACTAGATACGCGAGCTTTCGCAGGCGTGCTGTCCCGAGTAGGAGGTGTTGAAGTTTCCGATATTCCTGATGAATCGGCAGTTGATGGGCGCCCATCGATACTATCTTTCCGAGATGATGATTTCTTGCGGGTTGGGACGCCTTCTGGCCATGTGCACTGGACAGGTGTTAGCTTTTTTTCGGCAGACTACAAGACGGGGCGCACGTCTCGCTGCCCATGAGTGCATCGCATGCAATTGGGTTTGGCCTCATCACACTGAGTCGGGTAATGAATAACATGCTTGAGTGACAGCGTGGAGTGGCATACCTTTATTTTTTTGACTCGACATGTCATACAACCAGTCTTGCTTCTTGTATACTTGGGACGCTTCCTTTGTTGTGGCTCTTGGCGTTGCTGGGGTGCTATAAGGTGAGCATGCCCTGCAGCATGAGCGGAAGGAGGATAATAAGATGCTGGGGGAATGTAAGCGTTAGGGGCGGAAGAGCTGTTGAAAAAGGTGTTCAATGAGCAAGATAGACAAGACAAGGATAAGTTGACTGACTATGCCATGCTTTCAGCCATACGATGAATAGGAAGTATGGGAGGTAGATTTTCGTGAGGAAGATCCTTCATCGTTTTATACTGAATCTTGTTCGAAGGAAGAAGCAGAGAAGGTTCGAAGGGTGGAAAATGGACGGGGACACCATTGTCACGGACCCGGGAAATCGGTCTAAATCACTAAAATTCTGATCTAAGGGTCGTGGATGCGTCGTAAGTGCATTTTAAGACTGCCATAACGAATTTCGTATTTGGAAGGTGGGGATTTTTTAATCAATTTCCACACATCATGTTTGTTGCAAATAGGTGGGAAAATGAGAAAAAAAAACGAGTAGAGATCTCCTGCAGGGTTGTTCATCTGAAGAATATTAATGGATTAAGCCCTAAACCTTAGAGGTACCGGTGATTTTTACAACATATTTGACGATCCAATTACCATTTTTGTGTTGTGATGCGCTACACTATATTAGGTAAATAATCGGCCATCAATATTTCGGCCAGTCCTGACATGTGGTCGATCCTTTTCACCATCAAAAATATCCAAGTGACAGCATCTCGTGGTGATGGGGCCTCATCCCAACGCTCACACTGCTAGTCTCCGTACAACTTCCCCACTATACCGTAATGAGCAATTCCTACATGTGAATGACATCCCGTCCAACTGCTTTCTATGACCTATAACTGTATGTAAGATTCCACACCTTATACTGTAAACGTCTCCCAGGTCCCCGCAACTCACCCTTCACGTACATGTGTTGTCTATTCCAGCATTTCCCGTCCAGTTTCTAATCTCCACCGCTCCCGCGGCTTTGCACCCTGTCTCCGACGATCACTGCTGCAGAACACCGGGCGCTCATCCAACCAGTTTGTTTTCTTGCTCAAACTGCGCACTGTGACACTATCTTGACACTTTCCTACGGCCCGTAAAGGGCAGTTCGGTGCTCTATTACTCAATGAAACACCTCGTACTAGGTGCATCCGATCGTTACTTTTTTCAGCACCACACGTTTTAACAACACATGGCATGATTTTCCGTCATCCATGGGACGGTAGTTAATACATGTGCTTCAGGTTGTCATATAACCAAACACCGCTCAATTCCGGCTTCACCGAAAACCAATTGAAAAGCTTGTATGATCATTGCATGATCTTCTAGATGATAATAATAAAGGCGCTGGTCCCAATTAAAGACTTGACATCACATCAAAATGAGGCTGAATACCGATCTTGGTCTCAAAATAAGGTACCGAGAAACTGAAGTCGAAGGCGCGGCTACTGCGCCTCCAAGCCACCGCACCAGTCAGGACGTGGAATGACAGTTTCCAAAGAACAGCACCGAATAGACAAGTCGTCAAAGATTCTCAGGCAAGGGACAGCGTTGTACCCTCCCTTCTCATAGATATACAGATCACGTACAGCTAACAGTCATTTCTATGCTCCTATTGCCCACACTGTCACTTAGAGTCCGCTCAAAAAGATTCGGCGTTCCGCAGAGGTTCTGTCTCCCAGGCTCTCAACGTTGATCGATTGGAAGATCGAGTATTATTAGACACTGCTTCACCAACAAAGACTCACGTCGAACATAAAGTTGTGTAAGGTTGAGATCCCGGGGGTGGCAACGGCGTGGGGGGACGCGTAGAAGGTCGCGCCCATCGAAGCGGTTTGATGATAATCATTCAAACGTTTGGATGCAATTGGCTTTATCCTGCGTCCAAGAAAACCCACAACAATTTCAAATACGCGTGCACACGCCGGCGTAGTCTCTTTGATGGGTCCCTGGAAATACGAGTCGCTATTTACATAAGCGTCGGACGTCAACGCTCGGAGTCTCATATGTGCACACCTTCTGTCACACAACTGAGATGAAGTGGTGAATGCGGATCATTCTCAACCTGGCACATTCTCCATAGAGCATCACCACTTGCGCTGGGTCTGGGAGAGCTGTAAGTGTCTTTCACACCATCTACCTGTAACTCCGCGGTCACGTCAGCGTCGTTGGGGGCGGAAGATGGGTCCTGGCGATCTGACAGGGACAGTCCTCTTCTTGATTCACCAAGACAACACATACCGACGAGGAAGTTTCAGACATTCGTAATTTTATGGCGGGAGCAGTGTCACATATTGCTGCCACTGACGACGTCGAATATGGAGTGGCAGATTGGGCATTTCGGACAGGGGTATTCAATAGAGCGGGACCGTTTGATGTGTCAAATTCATTTAGGTCCTACACTGATTTGGAAGCGGGTTATGCCAAGGCGGTGACCAGATGACTCTGATTCTCGTCGATTGACCGACTATGTGCTCACATCTAACGAAATGTCGTCTTGATGGAGCACTTCCCTAGCCTCATCTAAAATTTTTGTGTGTCATTCGAGGTTGCTTGGGGAGGAATATGCGTACCTTGTACTGTCACAATGTTGCCCTACCATGGTTATTGCTAGGGAAAATACTGTTATAAGCGCTGGAGGATGTGTGACATTCATGTATCAACTTGCTGTACGTTCGCCACAATGGTCGGTGCAAAGTATCAGTGGCTGTGGATGGGTCCTGTCGGAGTTCAAAAAGTTAAGTGGAACCTAATTTGTCTTTCACTTAGGTTTAAATTTGAGTGTACTCGAATTCTGAGTACTTTTACGACTTCGCCGAGGTTCAGAACTCAATTTTCAAACTTTGTTGCTTATAAGCGAGCGAGCGCTTTAAAGATATCATGATGCCCAGTGTCACGACCTTTAATAGCGTTCGATATCTCTTTATCTTATCTCGCACTCACTCACGCATTTCAGGTTTTATATCGAGTCCGTACGTCGTCCGACATCGGAAACTCCCAGGAAGCCTTGTTTGATCCCTTGTTAGCTTTGATACATTGATGTTCTACCGACTTACACTGGGCATACACCACCATCTCAGCATTTGCCCGCAAGATGTGATAAATGCATCAAGAATCAGTGGAATATCTGCCAATTGTTTTGACGTCCGGTGGGAGTGCCTTTGAACATCCGCTTGAATCTTACACCGTCGGTTCCTCGTTTTTGATTTCCTCAGAACTATTAGCACCACTCGCGAGTTCCTGTGCTAAAAGCACCATCCCGCTCACCTTAAGCAAGGCCGACCTCGGAAGGAGTGCCTTGCCTCCTCGTGCATGAATAGATCATTGCCGTCCCTGCCGCTCTTGACATCGAGTTTTAGAACAAGAAAGTTCGACCCTTGGTCTCATTACTCCAACTCATGCTATCAAGGTGTTTTATCTCAGCGACTCTTGGAGCCACAACCGCGATACTTGCGACACGGCATGTACCGTTCATTTGGAAAACCATCACCCACCAGACTTATCAGAAGCTTACACTCATGTTTGGCAGGGCCACGCACGTCAACGGCATCCATGCTGTCCTACGTCGAATACTTCTCTTAATGGAAATGGGACCCTCCGAAAAAACGGCATTCATGTCAGTCGCCGCATTGTCTCAATTCACAATAGCAGATCTCCGTCGACAGCGCAAAATTCCCAGAGAACAACATGGGGTCCTGGTTTGATGCTCTCACTCGAGTCTTTGATTCGCTTCCCTCGCCCACCAATTGCTTCCACTACCAACAACTCTTGTTTCAGTCAGGAACCTTCCTCATTTTATGCAGACGAGTAACCTTTATGTTTAGTCGCATCCCTTTGTTTTGCAGCCGATTCATTTCACCGAGAGGGCACTTCTTCTTAAGTCTAAAGGTATCGAAGTCACCTAGCCGAGGATTTCAACGTGTGCTTCGTACCATTTGGTGGGAGAACAGATAATATATGTGTATGTGCTTCACCATATCACTGCTTTCTGACTATTATAATGAATTAGCCGTTCGCCCGAGTCACTTAGACGGACTTGGTATGAGATCGTGACGTCTGATTTGAGCGGCTAGCTAGCGCGCATGCACTCAACATGGGTTTTGTTACGTCGAGGTCGAAAAGCTGGTCAAATGAAAAGAAAATGTCGTATCGGTTTTTTTCGGCTCCTTTCATCCACGTCACAATTCGTCTAAGGAAAGGGGCCGTCGCGAGTACTCATCGCACAGGCAGATTTTGTTGCGTTGCCAAGCCTGTCTTCTAAGCTCACTCTCACTCCACACGACTCACGCCCCTCCCCCTCATTTGCGTTACCACACGGAAAACACGATCGATGGTACTCGACCCATCGACTTCCGTAAGATGGGGTTAATAAGGACTACGCTGCATGGACACCGCAATGAGTCTGGCGATATGATTCGAGGTTGCGCGAAGCTGCCTTCCGAATTCATTCTCGGTCACCCACTGTGACTGCTACGTTGTGACTATGGGCGAAGATATTCCAGACGATGAAGACGTGATTATACGTGCCATAGCCGCAGGGTGCCTCGGGCTTATTGACTGCGATGTCTCCGACGGACTCATTCCACTCATTTCTACTATAAAACTAACTGTCGAGTTCTCATTGAACCGGGCTATTTTTGAGTTTTCTTAATTTATGAAATAACACAAGCTTGGCAGTGGGACTCTGACGTTGGATATCAAACTCGAGAACATCTACTGGGCAGTCACAGGTGCGTCGCTTCACAGGAAAGCGTGTGCAATTAAAACCATTGACAAATGTCAATTCTGTAGGAAATGTTTGATTCACCGATCGAGGGTGGACCCTCGTTCCTAGAAGCACAACAATTATCCCCGCAATATTGGAGATTTGTTTGGTACAGGATATATAATTATAGGATCTGAAACCCTCCGCAATGACCTGTGGGAGGTAACCCGATAATTTGGCAGGGGGGTACTACACGGCACAGCACGGCAGTGTTGTACTAGTATGTTGCCTTGTGGCGTCCAGGAAATCTGATAAGACTTGATAGCAGATGCGATAAAACAACGACCAATGCCTTGACAGTTCGTGGCACTAGACTCTTTCCGACAAGCGATTATCTGTCGGCTGGCTTCATTCTTGCCCCACGATGAGTCCGGGGAAAGATCTCGCGATAACATTGAAGCGAAGTCGAATGATGCTTCCGAATGCAACCTTGAAATGTTGAATATGGCGCTAGCTTGGCCCTTGGGAGGTACCACATTGATCGCCGTCCTACATCCAACTGTCCCGATATTTTTAAGATGCAATGAACAGACCATCATACCAAATGTTCCCGAATAATTCACCATGTCCATACGATGCACGCCAGACGCGAGCACTCATCATCGCATCGGCATTCTGATTAATACCAGGCCGGCGAGCCCGGCCGAATGCTCCCGTGCGCCCTCTCCTGTCGGGTGCAGTTTGGGTTTGCCGCAAGTGCACCCCTTTTTGTGCCATTAACTTCCATTCACCATTTCCTGTGATCATTCATGGGTAGTTCAACCGAATATTTTTCAGTATTAAGATCTTACATCTATTTTTTCAGCTTCCGAAGAACAAATCGTTCTAGATGACGCGCACGTCCCTGGCGAGGACGCGAAAAATGCCTTTGTTGAAGTAGCCGAGGCGATCAAAGAGTCGATCAAGAAGTCGCGGCGCTCTTGGAAAGTTCACCATGAGTCTTCAATGTGGGCTAGAGCAGCGGGGTTGAGCGACGATGAGCTTACGAGCTTCTCTCGAGATGATCTCGTACAAGTCCGAAATGGACAGGCAAGCTACGGACACGTTATCTTTGGGAAGTTGAGGCTTCCTGCTGTTAATGATAAGCTGGGCGAGGGATTTATTCATGTCAGGTGCGCTTCTTCTATTCGAATTTCTACTGTTAGGTCTTGGGGTTTGTATTGTATTGATTTATGACTTCCGTTGTGGCAGGATTCACCACGAGGTCAGCATTTCATTCCGTCCTCTTGATTCATTACTCCTCTCATGCTAATCGTCAGGGAGCTTCCGGATGGAAACTACATGCCATCCATCACCTTACAGCATCCTTCGACGAAGATGGCCATCCCCATTCGTGGCGTGCCATCCATCCTCATAACTATCCTTTGGAGTTCTTTGAGTATCACTCCGAGCTTCACGAGGCGCCACACCGTTTCTCCCATCCGTGAATCTCGTGGTTATCAGGGACACAGAAAGAAGTGTGTGATGATTATTTCGAATATATCGTTGCGACGTCCGCGGAGCGTGTTTTGTATGTCTCCCTGCAACAGTTACGTGTGATTGATTTGACTGCTCGTCGCCCTCAGAGGGCGTTCACCCGCAAGCAAGTGTCCCTGCTGTGTTATCGCCGAATGGGTAAAGTGACCACTATAGTCTGTCACATTAATATCTGCCTGGTACTATGATGGATGAAGCAAAATGACGAGACATATCCGACCTAAGGTCAATGACAGTCTAATGAAAAACAGGACTGGTTTCCGCAGCGTCCACTAGCGCCTGTTGGTGCTCAAAGCAAGTCTATAGGGTATGGTTATATACTAGTACACAAGATGACGAGAAGCTGAGATTGTTCATAGTTAAGCAAATGCCGCTGCACTCCCAAACCAACAAACAAGACATAAGCACATACTCGGACACACAACAGATGAACTATAGGTACAAAAAAAATATGAACAAGACAGAAAGATAGAGACCGCATAGGCATAAGAAGCATCAACCAAACTGGTTAGCACAGCAAACACGTGGGCGTCCGTGGGCGATAACAGTTAAAAAGCATATACTGATGGCCAGGATTCGTTGTGTGATGCCGACAGACCTGCTGCAAAATATGGCTGATCCCCATCGTTCGGCATTGAATACATAAACGGAATCGATACCGGCTGCATCATCTTATCGTTCTGCGCGCTTGAAAAAGCGGCGAACTGACAGGATGGCGGCGGCGGCGTCGACATGTCCATGAAACTTGACATCTGAATGGTGCGATCCCCAAGTGAAGATTCTGTAGGCGTGGGCGAGTAACTGAGACCAGGCGTCGGTGGACTGATCTCGGAGTTGTTCGGACTGCTATCCATTCCCAGATTCGATTCGGATGGCATCCACCGCGAAGTCTCAACGGCAGACGAAATCGTCGCCGAACAAGAGTCCTCACGATAGAAGGTTTGTGCGGGTAGCGTGGCGTGCCGCCTAAGACCCACACGAGGCCTTGCCACCAGAGGCGAGCCTACAGCGCAAGATATTGGTGAAACAATGGGGCTAGTCTCCATAACGGACTGCATTCTCGGACTGCTTCTAAGCAAAATGTTGCTTTCACTCTTGCACTTTGTGAGGGTACGTCCGGTAGCAACTGGCGCTGCAGGCAACTTGCCGACCCAGAGGCGCCACTCAAGCGCCTCACCCAGAGCACGTTCGCAACGACCAATCTCCCGTGGCGGAAGGCCGGAAAGCTTAGCCCATGCACGATTCGAGTAACAGCGATCTTGCATGAATTTCGATGCAAGAATGAGTGACGCGAGGAAAGTGCGGCGGGGACACAAAAGCGGCGAGGGAAGTGGAGGAAGCGGCATTAAAGAACTGCTACTCTGCTTAGGCTTGTGCGGAGACACTTTTTCTGCGTCGAATACCGGCTCTGCGAATGTGGAGTCGGCCTCAAGTGTAAGAGGGTTGACGCGGATAGTGTCCAGCAAGCCATTGCCTGCCGACATTTGCGAAGAAGAGGTAGATCCATCAAGGCCAGCGCAAAATGCGCTGACCTCACCCTGGACAATACGTTCAGCCGATTCCTTTTCGCAAGTGGACCCAGGGCAACCCTTCTCCCGTGAGACCAACTCTGGGACCTTGGCGCGGATAGCTTCCAGATAACAGAGCGCTGTTTGTAGAACGCTACCTGACGTGCGAGAACGACGCAGAACCTCGTGAACAAATCCTTTCATGGGCGCAACGTCGCAACGCGGGGCCTGATCGCTCGAACCAGACGTCAGGGGTATCTCGGGCGAATGAAGGGAGTACGAATTTGGCATGCATGAGGTGGGCGTGGGAGATGGCTGTGTCGTCGGAGATATGGGAGAGGGGAGCTGAGTGTTACGCCCGTGGAGTGAAATACTGGGGATGGAAGCAAGAATGGAGTCGGTAGAAGGGGTAGCCACAGTTGGACGAGACGATGTTAAGAAAACGAAAGGGACATCCTGAGGGTTCCATATGTCGCATATTGATTTTACAGCTTGGTCTAATGGCAGATACAGATCCCGAATTTGAGATTGAAGGCCAGAAAAGGCTAGTGAAGTTTGAACTTACCGACTAAACCAGATACATATTTTGATTTCTGGGAGTCGCGGAGCTGACATTCTCGCGGATGAAATTGAGGATTCCGCTGTCTTTCTGGTTCATAGACTGATACTGATAGAGGTGAAGGAGAAATGGATGATACAGATGAGACGGGAGTAACGAGATATGAAGGAGATGGGCGTGAGGAAACTGAGGAAAGGGTGGCATAATAGGGTTGCCAGCGAACCCGAGTGTGCGAATGTGACGTTGTTGTTGGTGGCCCCCGATGGGCCAATGAGTGAGCAGCGGCGCGAACCATGGAGATGAGCAGATTGAAAATATATGGAGCGGTGAGATGAGAGAGTAAATATTAAGACCAGATAGAACGAGCTTGAGCGGATTATCTAGAAAGACTTGACGACAACATTAATGGAGTTTACTTTGGTTAATTTGAAGCTGAAGGTAAATTTGGAAGTTTGCGTGAAGAGGTGTTCTGAGATTGAGCTGGATAAACGGGGAATTACTGGGGAGCACATCGTGACTCCTTTGAGGACTGCCTAAAGTCTTGAGACCTTAGACTATCCTAATAGTTATATAGCCTTGTCGAAAAGGCTATAATAACAGAGAATGGGGCAGAACGGATGAGGATCTGGAAGGTAAGCGAAGAAGATAAAGAACTTGTAAGGCAGTACCTGGCAGTACTCAGACTCAGAGAGGGATGAATGGTTTGAGCCGGGCGTTATAAACTGAAGGAGTCACTAGGTAGTTTAGGACCCTGATCACCATGTCCGGGGTCCTTAGTCATCAAAAGTACCCGACTCCCGACTCCATTCCACGACCTCCCGACTCACTCTGACTCACTACGACACTAATGCATGTGTTCAAATTAATGTCTTATCGAAATCATCCCAGTACAAGTGCTCTCTGGATTCAACAGGCTGTAGCTTCCTAGAAGATCATCAATTTGGATCTCTCACACCACAGTGGCCACCTATGCAGAGCTGTGTGCTCCACGACTGCCTTCTTTCCTTGTACCTTGAGAACTTGTACTATCTGCACTGTTCCCACGGTCCTCTTTATGGTGTCACCTTCCCGCCCTTCCTCATCGTCGGGATTGCGCCATCCCCAATGGAGTCTCAGCGGGGCCATGGCAGTGTCCCACTTCTACTGCTGCGCACAGGTAGTACTGCTTCTACTAGCTCCTTGGTGTAAATCCGCTGCTTAGCATTCTGTCAAATCCATTGTTCGTCCTCAGTCCCCCTCAAACAACAGTGCCTTGTCCTCCCACTCCGCCCGTTTTGTTATGCCACGTCAAAAAATTCACACTCAACTGATGCATCACAGGGTTATTCTTAAAAAGATGAAACGTCTATTCGTCTCCTTATTATTCTACCGGATCTCGAGCAACCCAGCTCCCTCCTACACTCCCCTATGTGTCTTTTTTGTTCATTCTTAATTTTGATCTTAAAGGAGCAATCATTTTCATCGACTCTCCTTGACTCTGAGACTGCGTAATTACACCTTCAACTGCAGTGGCCTGATGGCCTGTGACGTCCGATCGGGGAAGTCCTCCGAGGGGCCCGTCAGTCCCATACAGACAGCCCTGTTCCTCTAAATTGCCAAATCATCCTTCCGCGAATGCCCATTTGCCTTGGTTCCGGAGGTCTGAGCAGATCTCGACGTAATCCTTGATTCGTCCGCCATGTGTTTTCTCACTCAAGCAACTCATCACGAGCATTTAAATTGGTACATCCATGACTACTACTGGCAGGTTTGCAATACACGTGGAGGGGGCGTGCTAATAACCATGAACGTTGAACGTTTGAACCTTGATTATCTTCCATTTTCCGACTATATCGTAGTCAAAATCCTGTCCCCGTGACTGCCGCAGCGCTGCAGTAGTGGTGGGGCTTCAAATACGTGGTTTACTTGGTTGATAGCTGTATGTATACGTGATAGAATCTTCTGCAGGTAAACAATTCCTATCGTTGTGCATCCCTTGCAATTGATCAAACAGGTACTACATATCCTAATATGTAGAACGTTACCTCAGGTGAGTTAACACCTCACGACATCATATTCGCATCTCACCGACCGAGAGCGCAGTCTCCCACCTTCGCGAAAAGTGCGTCTATAACGGCCGGCGAGAATGTCGGACCCATAACACGTTGTCTCAACGTCGGGACATTCGTAATTTCAGATGTGTGGCAGGTCACTTAGACTTCATAGAATTGCCCTACATAGGACAGAGATCGGAACTGAAGAAATTAACTCCTTGAACTGGATGATCCGGAATTCGGGAATATCTGCAGTCTGCACAGAAAATATGTCCAGCTGTTTACCCAGCGAATTCGAACCTGTAAGACTTTATGTCCTCAGAGATCTGGGGCCTGGTTGTCAAGAACAAGACTTAACGTTGACCTACGTCTGTCAAACTGTAATACGTATGAAGTATACGTACGAGAATCATCTCTGAGGTCAGACGACTTTCTAGCGTCATATCTTTAATCTTGATCGTGTGACTTAACGCTCAGCAACTGTCATTATTTACCAAAAGGTGGTCACTTGCCGTGGTTGGCGTCTATTTCATGCCCTGAGCGCTGACCGTTTTAATACCCCTCAGCTATGATATTGCGTTTGAACTTTCATCTAGCTTTTGCGCCCGAAGTCAAAAGTTGCTTGGAATAGCAGCCGCTGATGTTACATACCCAAACAACTTGCCAGGATCTTTCCGAGGCTCCAACAGCACGTGAAGACTGATACAGTATGGTGCATTTACACCACCTGTGTCAAAAGTAGGTAAAAATGTGGCACCCTTGAGGACTATGACTCACACTTCAAACATCCGAACAGAAAATAACCCAACTCGGGAGCCGCTCGGCGTACAGCGGGCTACGGAACAACTAGAACCCAACTGCCAAGCAGTCTTATGAGGGGCGTCACTTGTGCGGTACCCGGCACCACTTGAGCCCGCATGGAATACAGTAGGAACGCACCTGTTTTCAAGACCAGAAACTCTCAGAGTCACAATCGAGGTGCACGGATATGCATGGCCCATCCAAAGCTGTGAGATATCTCACGCCCACCATAACTACCAGAAGAAGGTCGCAGAAGGACGCAGAAACGGCAGAAAGGCATGTAGATAGGAAATAAGGTCTATGCGCCCGATGCAACCAATTACCTAGGTCCTAGGACGAGTCAGATTGGCTCGGGTCCGACCTAAGTATGTGAAGAATAAATAGAGTGGCACTGAGTGGTTGCATGGAAAGATAAGCAGTGCATCATGATAGTCGCGCAGCAGGCTCACCATAGACACCCAAACAAGCAACTGTCAGGCCCAGGCCGAATTTGTTGGAAAGTAGGAACAGAACGTTGAAGAACCATGATGTTGCGGCATTGCGCAAAAAACGCTCGAGTCCACACTTTGCCGACGACCGTATCTGAGAAGTGTCGAGACAACTTGAGAGAGGAATTTCCATCTTGTACATGATAAGTAGGACCGTGACGACTAGCAAAATCTCTCTGGTCGAAAAAAATGAAAGTCGGGGCCTGTCGGTGCTTTTGCCGCCGCAGTGAGTTACAATCGAAAATTGGATACCCGCTACTCTGAGTCTTACTTGATCTCCTGCTGAATATCACCACAAAAATTCCTCGAAGGCTGTCGACATAGTCACGACTCACCAGTGATTGTCCATAGCGGCACCGTATCCCGACTCAACCGTGACAGTCTCGAGATGTCTTGCATGGACCCCTTGCAGAGTCCATCGCAGCATAATGGGTGCCACTGTTGGATGGTCTAATTTGTGACTAGGCCGAGTGCTTTGTTGTCACCAATTCATTGTCTTGACTCTTGAACCACTTCCAAGTCTTCCAAATGATGATAGCGTGAGCTTGAGACTGCTACCGACTTGTGGCTTGAAATGTGAGTTCTTGTTGGAACCGCCGGGATCCAGGACTCATGCCAGGCTGACACTGTGGTGGATACTGTAGTAGCGGATGCAAAACCGTCAATCAAGAACGACGATAACGACGGTGACCACCGCTAACAACATTGTGGACCTACTACGCCACAAGCACGCTAATATTTCGCTTGCCGTGACATATGTAATAATACTATTATGCGACCCAATGGTCCCAACAATGCAGCCACATACTTTGCTCAGCTGAAGTTGGTCCAATTGTTCTTTCTCTTCACTCATCTTCTTGGTTCTGCTTCTCGTTTCTGCCTATCATCTAAACAATCCGCTCATTTCTGATTAACATATTGCTGTGGCGATGAACTTGAAGCTTACTGTGTCGCTCCTTGCTGTGCTTGTCACTGTCGTTGTTGTCGTCCAAGCCGGACATAGCTTTAAAATGCTTCCTGCGCAGCGAGCTGCGCTGGATAGACATGCCGCCCTTTCCGCTCGAAAGAAGAATGGCGATAGCACTCCCAAGCTGCGGAGAACTTGCAAACCGAGACCGCCGGTCAGTCGTTTTTCAAATTTGAATACTGGCCGCAAATAAGCTTACTGTGAATTCTATGCTCCTGTGTCATTGCGCACTGTAGGTCAGCTCGGGAAGTTCTGCACCATCAGCTCCTGCATCGTCTGCAGGTTCACCCTTAGCCTCTGCTTCTGAACAAACTATATTATCGACTACAACATCAACCCTGACCGTGTTTGCAACATCGTCACCAATTCCAACTTTGCCTGCGGCTCCTGAACTAACTACAATGTCAACTATAACATCAACCCTTACTGTGCTTGCAACAACTCCAACGTTGCCTGCGGCTTCTGAACTAACTACAATATCAACTTCAACTTCAACCCTGACTGTGCTTGCAACATTGTCACCTATTCCAACTCTGCCTGCGCCATCGACACCAGCTTCAGCTTCGACTATACCACCAACCACAGCTCTGCCCTCCGTGTCGTCACCAACACCAACACCTTCTGCAACTTTATCAATTCCTCAGCCCCCGAAACCGGCCAATGGAACCTCCAACAACTCTGGAGGTGGAACAAATGGTGGACTCGTCAAAGTCATCTCCTCCAAAGGTTGTGGATCTAGCGGTGCCACCAGTACGACTGTCCCCCTGTTGCAAGCGAAACGTGTCATGCTTACTGATGATATATCTTTACCAGAGGAAATCACTGCATTGAGTGGTCCCAATGGCCATATCGATTTTTTGACCTGCGGCATCAACGAGGGCGGATGGAACCCGCCCTTAATCAAAATTGAAAGTATTGTCACTGTTGATCTGTCAGCAGTCGCGTACCAAGATGGTTCGGCATTCGCAAACTGCAAGGACTTTGTCCCGACATTTGAGAAATATGGTAGCATGTATGGAAGTTGGTGTCGTTCTCCAAGTCTTGCTACGTTTCCATCTGACGTTAACTGACAGTCCCTGCTATTCTTCTCGCATCTTTCGCCATGGAGGAGAGTTCATGTAAACCAAGCACCGTTGGTGGGGCTGGTGAGCAAGGTTTGATGCAGCTCACCAGCGACAAATGCGTTGGTGCTCCCAATGGCGATTGCAAGGATGTTGTAAGCCACGTCGTTGTCGTGTCAGACGTTTCATCTTGATCATATCCATATCTCTTCCAGGATTTCAATATTGGTGCTGGCGCCAAATTTTTTACGCAGCTGCTCCAGGAAAATAATGGCGATCTTCTCTCCTGCATTGGTCATTACAATGGCTGGTTCCAGGGAATGACTTATGTATATATTTTGTTGACATACTTCAGAAATTCGGATGCTGATGGTATGTGTACAGGCTGATGCAACCGCTGCTGCCCATGGTGGTAACTGCAGGGAGCAAAACAACCTCGACTAGTAAGCCTTGAATTTATCAATCTCGGGGCTGTGCAATTTAATCTTACATGTCGAAATAGCCTTCATCAATTCTTGAATGGTTGGTGCCAGAACATCAACGCTTATCAGCACAACCCCCCTCTTGGCAAGTACTTCAATCTGAATGTCTGCAACTAAGCAACATTCCATCGCGACTATTTTTGCTTTCGCTGGTATACATATATTAACATCAAGCAAGAGTTTATCATAATCCTATACCACTCACTGTTACCGCACACACTCATACCCACTTTAGCCGTCACCACTCCCTCATTTTTTTGGTTATTATGAACTGCGTTCACGAATCTTTAAGCTCAAAATTATGTCTGATAAGTAGTTATTGTAAAGGCACCGATGTGAATTTCCTTTCTCAGAAAATTTCAGTCGAGGTGATTAATGAACAGGCCAGGACTTGCAGATCGCGATATACACTTCTTTGCTAGTGAGCATCTTCCATAACATGAGTGATTCATCATCAACATCGTCTTCTGTGGCTCCTTCTCAAGCATCCACTTCGCTATCATCTCTCCCTTCTCCAGAGATCCAAACGCTGAGTCTAGGAGATGTGACCGACGAGGATCGGGCGCAGGCTATTAAGATCAAGGCAGAGGCAAATCAGGCGTTCGCAAGTGCGTGTTGAACATTGACATTGCATTTGCGATGATGTCTCAGCTGGGGCGATCTGTTCAACAGGTCATAACTTCGTGGAGGCTGTTAGACTTTACACCCAGGCCATAGAGTTGAACCCGTTAGATGCAACGTATTGGTGCAATCGCGCTGCAGCTCGTACAAAGTTAGAAGAATACGGGTTCGCGCTTTCAGATGCTTGTAAGTTTCTGGACACATCAAGCAAGGTGTTTTTGCATCTCACGCGACTACAGCAAAGGCCATCGAAGTCGATCCTAAATATGCCAAGGCTTTTTATCGGTATGTGACAGGTTGTGGGTATATATGTTTGAAGTTAAGCGCTCGTATCAGTCGCGCGACATGCTACCTACAAATTGCGAAACCTCAGCTGGCGGTGGCGGATTTCAAGAAAGTCGTCGCGCTAGAGCCTAGAAACACAATCGTCCAGTCACAGCTGACAGCTACCCAAAAGCTCGTTCGCAGGATAGAATTTGAGAAGGTATGTCTTACGCTTCAGGTTTATGTCGCAGCTGATATTATGGGTAGGCGATTGAAGTAGAAGGGGAGAAAAATCCAGTGGAAAGATGTCACGAGATCATCGCGGAAGGTCAGCTGTTCAAATTTCCGCATAATTCTGCATTTTCATTATTTTTAGGCGGCTGTGAGGTTGAAAAAGCCTATGCCGGCCCACAACTGAGTACCGGGGATGATGGGAAATATGTGATGACAGAGGAATTTATCAAAGGAATGATCCAGTGGTTCAAGGCAGGCAAAAATCTTCCAAGGCGGTACGCGTGGGAGATTATTCTTGGAGCATGTTCGCATTTTTTGAAAGAGGAAAGTCTTGTAAACTTGGACCTGCAAGAAGGCGTGACATGCGACGTCATTGGGGATGTTCATGGTCAGTCTAAGTGCTGCAGCGTTTGATATATAGTTGTGCTTACTGTTTGTTCTAGGGCAATTCTACGATTTATTGAATCTGTACTCGTTGACGGGTATTCCCAGCGAGAAGCATTGTCTTCTTATGAATGGCGATCTTGTTGACCGGGGATCGTGGTCCATTGAGGTTATTCTTACTGCTTTTGCGTTCAAATGTGAGTACTTGAATTATATGAAGGGTCCTGATACTGAAATTACGTAAGGGTTATACCCTACACGCATGTTCATCAATAGAGGTAATCACGAAGCCAAAGACATGAATAGAACATATGGCTTTGAAGGCGAAGCAAAGCACAAACACGGAGATCAAACATATAAAGTCCATTCCCTCCATTCTCCTCCTATTCAAGGCGCTTACAGCTTCTCCCACAGTTGTTCGCTCACGTTTTCACCACTTGTACGTATGTCTGGATCTGCGAAGTTCAACTGATTGATCACTGGCTCTTCAGTACCATTAGCAACACTTGTGAGCGCCACGAAAGCACCCACCAAAACAAGCACTACAACGATACTGTCACCAGAAGGGCTCAAGAGATACTTTGTCGTGCATGGCGGGCTATTCAGCAAAGACGGTGTCACCCTAGATGACGTTCGCAAAATTCCTCGAATTGGACGGCAGCCAGGTCAAGACGGGTTGATGTGTGCGTACCCTCCCACTCTTCCAACCAGTTATTACTCACACGCTTCCAGCCGATGTGTGCATTTATGTTGTACTCATGCGCACAGGCACTTAATTGCATTTCAGCTCCTCTGGACTGATCCTCAAACACTTCCTGGTCGTGGCCCGAGCAAACGCGTATGTGTCAGTTAGCTGCCCAATCACTGCGAGGCTCATAACACCTTTCTAGGGTGTTGGCATTGCTTTCGGTCCTGACGTCACGAAGAGGTGGTGTACGTTGAATGGTGTTACTTCCATCATTCGGAGCCATGAAGTTCGCCAGGGTAAGTGTTCTTCGTTCCTTTCATAAGGAACCTGACTCCAATGTGAGATCTGCAGATGGGTATGCCGTAGAACATGATGGCCTCTGCACAACCGTTTTTTCAGCTCCAAATTATGTGGATCAAGTGGGAAACAAGGGGGCGTTTGTATGTCCATATACTGTTTCACCAAGGCTTCAAATACTCACGCCTTGCTAGATACGAATAGATGCTGAAGGAGACCAAAAGTACTTCCAATTCGAAGCGACACCTCATCCACCAATGAAACCGATGGCCTACGCACAAGGCGGTCTGGCGAGTTTGATGATGTAGATTCTCATAGCAAATCTTACTGGATTTAGGTGTATGGACTAGAGTCACGTTGTGGGGGCGCGTGGGAATATTGCTACTTGTAGTTATCACCAGTCGCCTGTTTCGGAGGCTTAACATATTCTTCTACTTGACTTTGAGATTTCTGAAGTGCAATGGACAAGACAAAATCAAGACTAGCCGCATTTTTCGATGACGACGAAGAGTCTTCGTTCCCAGTGCGACGAATAGACATTGTTTATGTCCGTAGAACACTTACCAATCGCTTCGTACATTAGCAAAAGACCCTCGATGACACAAAGTTATCGCAGTACGCGCAAGGCACTGTTCGCAAGTCCCGCCGAGAAAAGGAGAAGGAAGCTGCGGAGGCAAAGAAACGAGAAGAGGAAGAGAGCGCTGCCAAGGCATATGCTGATTTCATTGACGCGTTTGAGGGGGAAAGTGTGGACAAGCGGAAGGCTGGTTCAGGATTTGTTCGCGCATCGGATGGCGCGAAAGTGTCTTATCAACCGCCAGTCAAAGGTCCAGTGGAGTCTTTGTCGCGCACCAGGCCAGTTCTATCTAATGAGGATGAAGTATGTGAACTGCTTTATGCGAGCGACATCTACTTGTGCTTATATTCTTGACCAGTCTACCGCATCAGGTAATGCACCGAGGCCGAAAGGCAAACGAGCCATGGATTCATTTCTCGAAGAGATCAAGAGGTAGGTGGTCAAGTTTTCACTGCCATGTGCGTCCCTTATCATCACTTCAGGGAGCAGGCCATGCGAGAGGCCAGGTATTCCCGTTCTTCTCATGGGCGGTCAGTGACTGCATTAGCAGGCAAGTTTTCATCTGTTCTTACCGCCATCAAGCTCAACTGTGTTGCATTTCAGCATACGAAGGACAGAGTGGTAGCAAGGACCGCGGTGATCCTGAGGTGAGGGTGAATACCTTTGCGTTTCTTCATTTTCGGATGGTTTCTTTCGCAGACTTCTAACCTTTTTGTGGCCAATTTACCCTCCAATGTCACCGAGCAATCTCTTGGGACCTTTTTTGCTCGTCATGGTCCTGTCGGCTCTGTAAAAATCATGTGGCCACGAGGAGATGTTGTTGCTGGTCCGGGTGGTGACATGACTACTTCGCGCCGCAACAGGAATGCCGGATTGAGCGGCTTTGTATCATTTATGAAACGTAAAGATGCAGAAGCTGCATTGAGGGAAGTTGACGGCCTTGATTGGGGTGGCTCGATTCTTCGTGTGGGATGGAGCAAAGCTGTGCCTATGGCTGCAAAAGCTCTCTACGGTAGAGGTCATAGCACTTACTTTGAGCGTTTTTTCACGCACTTTACAGTACCGAGCAAAGCATCCAGATCAAGGTCTAGATCGCGAGGACACGAACGTAGGGGCAGGAGCAAGTCACATTCCCCAAGGCGTCACTCCCGGTCTCGCTCCGCGGGACGCTATCGGTCCTCTAGACGTTCTCGCAGTCGTTCCCTGAACGACAGCCGCTCACCTCGGCGGCGACGGCGCTCATACAGTCGTTCAGGCTATGACAGCCGCAGTCCACGCAGACGATCACTCAGCCCTTCAAGGAGGCACGATTCAGAAGATGAGGCTGCTGCCGTCACCGACACGTTCATTCGTGCTGTGGCCGCCGAGGTCAAAGGCCATGGATCTGAGTACGAAGAAAATCTCCGTGAATGGGAAAAGGGCAACCCAAGGTACTCTTTCATGACGCAGCGCAAGGTATGTCAAGCTATCTCCTCCGTGAGAACGTTGACAGACTGCGACAAGCACCGACGGCACGCATTCTACAAAGGTCTAGTTGAGCGAGACGATTTCACGGGCGCAGAATTTGACGATGAGGTGTGTGCACTGCTTTTGTATAGTGAACCATGCTAAATACGCGCCAGGGATATAACTCAACCTACTCTACCGATTCTGCGGAAGAGTCGGAGCAAGAACGAACTCGGAAAACTGTTCTTGGAAAGCTAGCTCGCAAACGGTTTGAAGCAATGCTTCGTGGTGTCTCTGGCAAGAGAGGCGAGCTCGCTCGTTGTATGACATTCAGCTTGGAGCATGCGGAAGCTGCTCGTGAGGTATGTTTACAGGTTCTACAGAAGTGCCTTGTCTTAACCATGTAAGGTATCGGATATCATCATCTCTTCACTCTTGGTAGATGGTACACCAGTGCCACGCAAGATTGCTCGTTTGCATCTCATCTGTGACATCTTGCACAACTCAGCAGCCCCAGTACCAAGCGCATGGAAGTTTCGCCAGGAATTTCAGTCTCGCTTGGGCATAGTATTTGATCATTTTGCCACTATCTATCATTCTTTTCCTGGTCGGATCACCGCGGAAACGTTCAAGAAGCAGATCACGGCCGTAGTGGACATCTGGGAAGACTGGATAGTCTTTCCTCCAGACTTTACTGCGGAACTGCGTGCTAGGCTGGATGGTACTACACAGGCTGATTTGAACAAGCCGAAGGCAGACGATGACGCTAGCGTTGATGCAGCTGAGGCGCAATCTTCATATGTTTCCAAATTCAAAGCGAAGTCTTTCCAGCCTGCGCAGGAAGTGACCAAGGAAACCCCTAGTTTCACAGACGACGCCGATGATCTCGACGGCGCACCGATCGAAGATATGGATGTGGATGGAGAACCGCTGGATGTGGATGGAGAACCGTTAGATGTGGATGGTACACCCCTTGATGATGACGTTGATGGCGTTCCACTTGATCCAAGCGAAGACCCTGATGTCGACGGCGAGCCGATGGAAGACATTGATGGATCACCCATGGATGCAGATGATGTTGACGGTGTCCCTCTTTGAGATATTTAATATTCCAATATCCGTCCCATTGTATTGCAGAGAATATCATAACAAGATAGTGTGTGGTCTGTCAATGGTTTTAACAACAGCGTGATGTACACCTACAACCCAATATCAATGGACATGGTTAACATCTCAGTGGCGTGGAGGACGGCCAGACGAAGATATTTGATTTAAGATAGCTTCTTTGGCAGCATCAACAGCAGATTCAGACCCTGAAGTACGACAGTCAAACTAGTGATCTTGCATGAATGAGCCGACTTACCAATGATGATGATAGTATTATTGTCTCTGCCAACTGTGATGTCAGCTCCAGTCTCGTTTCGAAGGCGAGCGACGTTGGACCCCTTTGAGCCTACGATTCTCGGGAATGCGGAACGATCAGGGAGAGTCAAAAAGCCCACACAGGACATGGCTGCAGCCTGCGCAATAGCTTCCTGGATAAGGCTCTGGGCCCGCTCCAGACCAGCAGCGTCACTGCCCTTCAAAGTCCATTCCGAATCACCTTCCTCAGCGTCCAAGTAATTTTCAGCGACCTGCCAATGAATTTCGATAGATGGTGCATTCTCAGCATCATCAATGCGGGCAGTCGTAGAGCCATTTTGAGGGGGAGCAACAGGGACTGCTGGCTTCTGGGGCTTGCCAGACTGCTCGACGGAAACTCCGAAGTTCCGCAAAGTACGGAAGAAGTAGCCCTGCTGTGAAATGGCGTGGTGGTATTTCAGTGGCACCGAGACAATCGCGGTCACGCCCTCGGGAGCGGCAGGTTTCACGTGGGTCTGTGACGAACATGAGAACGAAAAATTTATGAAAAAGGTGCTGTATACCTTGAGCTCTTCAACCGCCGCCTCGCAGGCTTTGCGAGAACCAGAAACCTTGACGATATTGGCCGGATCAGCATCTGCCATCTCACTTGCATTTTCGGGGTCGCCAAATTGATTGTACGAGCGTGACCCAGGGAACTGTACTTGAACTCCAGTTCGGTTCTGAAGTTCATTCAAATTTTGGCCACCTCTGCCGATCAAGTTACGATGCTGCGACGCAGGGATCTCCACAGCCAAAACAACGCGGTCACGCAACGTCGCCACGATTTTCTCGAGTTCCTCTTTGACCTTGTTCACCAACTTGGGCTCTCCGCGGAGGCGAACCTCGTCAGAGCTTTCATCCTGGCGAGGGCTGGAAAAATGTCAGCAAATCGCTAAGACACAAATAGAACAAACACACAAACGGACGAGGCCAGCTTGGAGTTTAGTGTCAGACGGACCACCACACCTGTTGATGAGATCTTTTAAACCCTGCCCACCAGCACCGATGATGTTACGGTGGAACTTGCGCTCGATGACCAGGGATGCCGTGGTTTCCTCGCCGACTTGATCAGCTATAGCCAGGATGGCGGTCTTCGCGGCATTGATTGCGTCCTTTGTACCACGAACCGTAATTTGCGTGGAGGAACCGATGCCATCGTTGGTTTTATCAACATCAATTTGAGCTCCGGTGACATCCTTTATCTCTTGGATGTTGGCACCACCTTTGCCAAGGATACGAGAGACCGAACGAGTGGGAACGTCGAATGTGAGAACCTTATTGTTTTCCTTCTCAAATTCCAGAGCGTCAAGCAACTCAGACTTTGCACTAGCAACGCCCTTCTTGCCACCCTTGATGAGGACCTCATCAGGTTTGAGTTGCTCCCTGGTTTTGCCCTCCCCGTTCTCGCCGGAAGAACGAGGGAAAGTGATCTTGACACTGTAATTCTCCTCTAGCCGAATGGCGTACCTGCCATTCTGACCAATGAGCTGGGCATGGTACTGGTTGGGTATTTTCAAAACTTCAGAAGTCTCGTCGGCCTAGTAGATTGTCAGAAATGGGCACGTCGAATCACGCCATGACTTACGATCCTCTCAACCTGCGATAAGATTCGTTTTTTGGCTTCCTCTACATTCTCCTTGCGACCTGTAATCTGTTTGCAGATACAGTGAGAAATGGGGAGAGGAAAGACAAGTATAATGAGCAACTACCTTGACCTTGGATTTCTGATGGACGGCCGCCTTCTTCTTCTTGCCTGCTTCCTTTTCCTTCTCATCAGCTTCGTCTGAGAAATCTACCTTAACACCGAGAGCATCGCGAAGTTTGTTAACGCCTGAACCCTGTGCGCCGACAACGCGGCCAACATACTCCCGATCGATGTCAAATTCAATGGACTATGTTGTGGGATGGATAAGCCAAAACGATAATTGCATCATTGAAGACCCACATAGCTGCTAACAATGGCATCATTCTTGGCATCCTCGACGACCTTGGAGATGTCTTTGACGGCACGATCGACATCGATGCTGGCGCCTCGGACAAGGATGACATCCTCATCAGATGCATCGCCAACTTCTCCGCCAAACTTGATAGAGAGCGTCGTGTCCTCACCGATGATGCTGGAACATGTTCGTTAACTTGCTCGTCCTGTGTAAGGCGGACTCACGCATTCAAAGTGGTGCCTCCTTGACCGACAACGGCTTCGTGCCAGCGCTTCTCGACCGAGATTGTCTGGCTTTTCACATCCGCGAATTCCTTGGCCATCTTGAGGAGCTCTTCTACAACATAATCCAAATGCCTGACTTTCTCCACGGGCGAGGGCGATGCCGAGGAAGAAAGAGGATCGTAGACCAGTAGGACCTGAGATTGCTCGCCAGATTCCGGAGGGAAGAAGACTTGGACATTGTGCGCCTCGTAGAATTGCTTCAATCTAGTCATATTAACTTCGTAATTCACCTATATCGCAGATCATACTCACTTCTTAGCATTTTTACCCTGGATAACGCGGTGGATGAGCCAATCGATCGAAACTTCCCTCGTTGCACCAATGAGCTTCCCAATAAACTCAGAAATCTGCTTGATCACCGCGTCCACCGCGGATTTCTCGCCGGCAATGTCAATATTGAGAACTGATGCTTGGGCGATGGTGGCAGGAGACGGCATAAAGATCATGGCATCAGGATGAGCGTTAGCCAAGGTTGTCTCGTAGTCAATCCGTGTCATATAGGTGAGAAGTTGCTTTGAAACCGCCAGGGGGCCAGGTAGAGGGAACTCGTGGATGAATTGGGAATTTGCCTTGGCCATAACAGCACCCAAACCAGTGGGAAGATCAACTGCCGAGCCCCACACCGTGACCTCGTCGCCAAGATCCTCGGGGGACGCGACTTCAACCAAACATTTGCTCTGCGCCAAAATATCATCGACCGCTTTGCCAGCAAGAAGACGATGCTGGCGCTTGGGCAAAGAAATCTTGAGGTTGGTTATGCTTGTCTTGAACCCTTCGATGGTAGCCTTGATGGTCTCGACAACACGAACGACGCCCTCGCGATCTCCGCTGACAGTAATTTCCCGGTCAGGTTGGTTCAAAGCAAGATTGACATATGAGCCTTGGGCCTCCTCAATAAAGTGGTTGCGACAAGTAAGGACGAAAGGTAGGATGTGAGCCGGGATGTCTCGAACTTTTTGGGTCAGATGTGCAGTCCGAGAAGCGATGATCTCATTGAGCATTCCCTGAGCTTCCAAAGCAAGCGGGCGTGGGCCGGTGATAGTGATGGGTATCATAACCTCCTCTTCCTCGTCGCCTGGGAGGGGGGTAGTAGTTCCGTTTGTTCCGTTTGCATGTCCGTTGGTGATACCGTCCTTGGGAGGAATATCAACCTTGACACCTGTAGCCTCGCGAACTTTCTTGAGAGTCGCGCCTAAAAATATGAGTGGTAAATGCACGGAATCGTACTGAATGCGAAGTCTTACCCTTTGGTCCGATTATAGCTGCGATGGTAGACGCGGGGGCATTCAGAATCAAAGCAACCTAGTAGAATGAATAAGATGCAGGAAGAAATAGCTCAAAAGTTTTGTCATGTACCACAGGGCTCAAAGTGGCTAGCAGGTGACGCTTAGCCTTGTCAAGGTCCTTTTGAGTCTCACCCTTCATGTAGAAGGTAGTCTGCCGACTCTGATTTGTCGATGCCTCTATTCTGACCCTGTACTTTGTCATGACCTGCTTCATGATTTCACCAACCGAGGTTTGTTTACCATCCTTGGCGGGAAGCTCGGCTTGAGTGACCGTGAAATAATCAGTGATGAGTGGTGTGGATTTGACAGTAGACTTGATGCGAGGGCCAGCATCAGAGCCCCATGCAGACTTTCCAGGTGCAGCAGCAGCAGGCGTGGAAGTAGCGAGGGTGGGGAAATCCGTTTGCGAATCTGCGTCAGCAGGGACCTGGACGACACGTTTGGGCTTAACGGTTGTCGTCTCCCCAAGAGAAGGGAATGGGTCAGGAGCTCCTTCGAGTTCGTGTCTCTTCTAAATTTGTAAGGAATATCTATTAGGCCAATACGTCGGTGCACGTGAAGAAGCTGAGTGACTGACCTGGAGTTCAGCTGCGGTGAGTTGCATTTTTCGAGGCTTACGGGTGTCCAAAGCAGTGAACCTGTGACGAGAAATACCTGCGTTGAACTAAACTCAACGCGTAAACCAAAATCCAAAAAAATTAAGAGGTAGGAAACAAGGAGGGAAAGTAAATCGGAAAACGACGGACAACGTGTCGAAGCCCGAATGGGTTGTTGCCTAATAGGAGGTATACGTGCGAAACATCACATCACTCTTGTAATGATAAACGAAGTTAAGTTGGAGAATTGACCGCAACCTCGAGGCCCGCATGGTGTTTGTATCAATTGCTTCTTAATTCACTGCGTGTAGACAATATTGAAATCAATTCAATGGTATATATATCGTAGTAGCGTAGAGTCACACCAACTAATTTAAACAAGCACGCACAATGTTTGAACAGAGCGCCAAAGCATACACCAAACCACAGAGCATCACCCCATAAACACAAATACAATCCTACCAATTAAAGTCTTCCTCTTGCACCAGTCGAACATTGAGTGGAACCGCAGGTGTTTCCCCATCTCCAGCTGGTGGCTTAACGACAGGTGTATGAAAAGCCTTCATCTTCCACTGAATTTCTTTGATATATCCGTTGACATCTGGATCAGTTGGGAGCACAAAATGCAGATGAAGCACAAGCGCAGCGATGATTTGCTCTGATGAGTCAACGTCAGTTGGACTCGACAACCATGCGCAACGTGCAAGCCTTACTTATTTCCATTTCGGCAAACTTGAACCCGCTGTAAATATGACGTTAGTACGCAGATGGATATGTTGTACATTTGACTAACATGCAGGAACGGCTGCCGCCGAGGAAAGTCATCCTACGTATAGTCAGCGAACGTGCTATACTATGACTTAATAGATAAGAACTTACATATTAGAATAAACACCAGGATACCTGATGCCGTCTTTGACTCCGAGGATGGGTGCGGGTAGCTTCGAAGATAGTACCTCAACATCACCGGAGGGAACATCCGTGCCTTGCCCATGTTTTCCCTCCGGTGAAGAAAGCCATCGCTCAGGCTTCCACTCATTCGCATCATCACCCCATATGGTTCGATTGCGGTTTGCAGCTAGAATAGAGATGATAACAAACGATTTCTCATGCACCGCGATGGAAGATATCTCTGCTCCGGATGATGAATGAACGGGGAATTGAAGAGGCAGAGTAGTTGCCTTGAGCACACTGTCAACATACTCAATTAATAGTTCGGGGGATGATGAATGACATACTTTCGGACCATGTGCGGGAGAGAAGGATAGAGCCGCAAAGTCTCTCTGACAACTCCGTCAAGGAATGGAAGATTTATTAACTCGTCGTAGGACAAGTGAAGAAGTGGACTGTCGTGTTCGGAAAATGAAGAACCGTCCTGTAAGAGAGACATACGCTCGAGGGCATCACGAATTTCGCTTCTCAATCGAGCTTGGGCAAGTGGGTTCTTAGCGAGTAGATAAACGCAACGAGATAAGGCAGATGTAGTCGTATCTAAGCCTGCAAATACCATAACGCTACAATAAAACGAGTTAGAGCATTTCCTGATTATGTCGGACGAGCAGGTGGCTTACTTCATTTGTCCCAACAGCTCAGCATCGGTGAGTTGCTCTGAACTGGAAGACGCAGAGTTTGCCTTAACTGTGTGTGCCTCAGTATCATATGGACCTGAACGTTATGGAACTAACGCATGATGTCCATCATATCTTTCCTCCGGCCCGGATTGAGACCATCAACTTCAGACTGCATAGCAGCGGGGGATAAAGTGTCCGGAGTCTCTGATGCTGCCTTTTTTTCCGCGAAAGCTTTCTTGCTACCGTTGTCCATGATTTCAATGATTCGTCGCATCTCTCGTACATCTTTCATACGTTCAGTGGGAATCCAGGGCATCGTGACCAAATCCACGAGCTTCCTTGTCCAGTATGATGAGAAGTTGCGCATAACCACCGGTACAATTGGCCGGAAATATATAAGCTTTGATATCAGGGGGCTGTGACATCAAGTCAACAATCACTGCCGCCATGAGAGTGTTGCTGTAATTCATACCACGTACCTCATCTTCCGGAGTGCTTCAGTATACTCATCATTTTCTGCAGATTCTAGAGTATTGCTTGGATAACCAAGAATCGCCTGGCAAACGCCATCAAGTGCAGTGCGGGACAGCAAGGGTAGCATATCGATCTCTTTGTATGCTTTTCAAAAGAGTTAAATTAAACCGCCCATGTCGACGTGAATTTTTGCGAGTGAATTAACTCACATCCATCGTCTGGAAGTTTAGATACGACAATAGAAGTGAGCTTGTGCGCAATGGACTGCAATGTAGGCAGTAATTCTCGCATGTTCGAGGTCGAGAAGACAGGGTTGAGCAGTTTGCGTTGCTTTCGGTGCTGCTCTCCTATCGATGTTGTCAGATACCTCTAATGAAACCCGACTACAATACCACGTACCGATAGTCGATATTAGACCATCTCCGAACATTACCTTGTTGTTCCTTTATAACGCAAAGTCAATATATGCGGTCGTGAAACAGCAATACAGCACTAACATGATAAATACATCAGGTTCTTCAAAGAAATGCTGGTCTTTCATGATAACATGATACAACGCTAGCGGATCCGATAGATACACTACTTCCTGGGGGGAGAAGCATTCACAAGGATGTTTCAGAGGATCAATACTGCACGTCTGAACTTACTCCATACAGGCTTTGCAGCTTGACCGCTCCGCCATACTGTTCAGCTATTTTCATGCAGTAGTCAAGGCCACCTTCGAACACTTTCCGGACGTTCCCTGGCATTCTCAAATCAGACGTATGACAAACAAAGTGTAACCACGGCCAAGAACCTGTTAGCCAGTGGACCTCCCTGGGGCCATCAAGGTCAATATTATACTTTGTCGATGAGCCCCCGAACATCTTCCAGAGAACAAGCACCGAGAGGATTCCGATTCCACATAGTTGGGATAGCGACATGATGATAACGCATGGAGTGTGGGTGTGTAAATCAAAGTTGTACAAACAGCGTCTTGCGTATTTATGCACGCGCGTTGCTGGCCTCTGCAGAGCCGCCTTTGCCCATATTAATGAGGAAGTAGAGATCCGCTGAACGTTCCAAGTATTTTACACGCATGGCTGAGCGCTTGTCCTAGGACGTAACAACCGTTGAGATCGGGTTTCACAACTGTGATAGAAAACATCACCGAACAGAGGAACTCAGACTTACAATGGCTTGAGCGCTTGAGCGCTTGAGCTCGACTTGAGCTTGAACATCCCGGGGTCACTGGAGCTCAGAGTAACAAATTAAGAGTCGCTTCTCTCTAAAACGAGTAATCTCTCTCACACTTACGTACTGACTAGTACTGACAGATTCTGCTGTGTACAGTAGCTTTTGACCTTAGCATTTCCACCGTATGCATAGGAGGTATGAGTTTATATTACACAAACCAAGTATTCCATACGGAAGAAAGTTTGTGACGAGAATATTTATGACCCCAAAGAAAGGCTTCGCTGTCATAGTTCCCAGATCCTGTCCCATGCCACGGTCACTCGGAAATATCGCTGTCCATTCTATGGGAATTCTGCTGTGAACTGCAGTGTTCTTCGAGGGACTCTGAGCAGAGGCGAGCCTCATTCTAGCGCCTGACTCGGACTCTGCCTGTGCCATTAATAGAGGGACCTAAGTAGCAGCGATAACAGTGATGTAGACGTCCTGATGGTGGGCTCACTGTAGGCATACAAGATGGATGCTTATCACTCTTTGAGAGTGCGGCGATACCCATACGCGGCAACAGAGTGCTTTGTATAATAGTAATTTCCTGTAGTAATTTGGACAGCAACATACGGACTTCATTAGCAATGAAATCACCTTGAACAAGCTGACTTCGTTCATTTCGCCATTGCTTGGAATGGTAACGATGATAAGCACTATGCTGAAAATAGTGCTACATAGATCATCGAGATTCGATGAGCTATGGCGCTCAAAACTTGAACGTTGAACGTTTGAACACGTCAACGCTGTCATCGAGTTTGTCACTTGCTATGATTTTCCTGTTCACCACGTGACTCATTCATAGGGACATTTGACGTGGAACTTCAAGCTTTCAAGCAATTGCAATTGCGATTACCTGTATATGAAGCATCACTGTCAAAGTTCCAGTTAACGACAAAGGCGACTCAAACATTGGAGTACCCACACCACATTCTCTACTAGCACTCCTAGGCATACTTCTCACCACCACAGGTCCTCGGACTCCCAACCGGCGACTCTTCACATGCTCTGTCTTTGGCGTAGAGCATATTTGACGCTCGCATTCTCCGCCTTGGCTGCTGTAGGCGTCAGCCCGAGTTCTTTCCTCGGGGACAGCCTTATACGGCACAATCCAGTTCAGAACGTTCTTGAACACGAGTCTACTCGTGGAGAACCACTCTGTCAACATTCGGTATGGAGTACTTATGCGTACGACTGGACACATCATTCATTTACGTGTCTCTATAGACAACTGGTCCGATAGAAACTACTTTATGTGATTACGAGACGATAGAGAGTGTGAATGGGGAGATATACAGCGCGCTCAGTGAGTTAGTGCAGACGCCATTCTTTAAGTATTTCCAAGTACGTTCTAGGCTCGAACAGCTTCGAGCACCACTCACTGATCCATTAGGTGGACCTCTACCGTGAATGCCCTTTCTGGCAAGAGAATGGATTCTGTATGAATAGGGAGTGTGGTATCACCACAGTAGATGAAGTATACCCAATCAGTCATCGTTCAAGTTCACTAGCTGAAGTTCTGTTTTAGAGCGAGATACCAGAAAAGTGGAGAGCGGCAGCTCTGAGCAAGATAGAATTACCACCTTTGGAAGAGGTAGGTTCTACGCATGTTGTTAAATGACGTTCTCATAACTTGCACAGCGTGTCCCTCTTCCAGGATGCTATTATCGCGATGCTGACTTTTGTTTTCTCGATGATATGACAGGTGCGCATTTTAATATACTGGGGTTCTGACGTGTAATGACGATTCACTTGTAGAGGGCGAATACGTCGACCTGACGCTAGTCCCCGAGCGCTATACGGGTTATTCAGGTCCTTCTGCGCATCGGGTCTGGAAGTCGATATACGAGGAAAATTGCTTCGGCCTTTCAGAGTTGAACTTGCTGACTTCTCGTTCTCCCGCACAAGTCACACTTCCTGACACCCTTACCGATGTCTTACGAGAGCATATTCACGGAGAAAACGGAGATGGCGAATGTCTTGAGAAGAGGGTGTATTACAAGATTATATCTGGGTTGCATGCATCCATCTCCACCCATATCTGCCTGGAATACCTTAATCAAACAACCGGAGAGCTGGTATGCAGTCCAGTTGAATTTCACTACACCTAGCTCATCATATATGACAGGGCCCGAACCTTGAGTGCTTCGTCACCCGCGTTGCCTCTCACCCTGAGAGGCTTCAATATATCTACTTCAACACTGTACTCCTCCTACGTGCTGTATCGCGCATTGGTCCATACCTCCGTAACTATGACTACTGTCCAATGTCTATGCCCACGCCACACGACCACGTGCTCGCGGAGGACATCCAGGAGGAAGCCAAAACACTTGCGACTCTGAGCAAGGTCATCGATATTGCAGAGCATGTTGGTAAGTTTGACGAGCGGGTATTATTCAGAGGCGAGAACGCGAACGTGAGCAACATCTTAAAAAATATTCATGTACTTAAATTTTGTCCGTCTTTCTAGATCTTGAAAGAAGAGTTCAAAATGCATTTCCGGAACGTTTCAAGGATCATGGACTGCGTTGGATGTGACAAGTGCCGTTTATGGGGCAAAGTCCAAACTACCGGACTCGCAACCGCGCTCAAAATTCTCTTTGAGATGGACGAGACTGCTCTTGAGTAGGTAATCAATACATATCCTGTGCATGGGCTAACCTCCTTCAAATCAGTCCGCACAAAAATCATAATCTTCTACAGCGGTCAGAAGTCGTTGCACTTATCAATACGCTACATCGCTTCAGCGAAAGTTTGCAGGCTGTAGAGACCTTCCGAGATATATGGAAGAAGACTGGCAAATCCGATGCCAACCACCTCATTGAAGAGGCTGAAAGGGCTGTTGTTGGCAATGTATGTTCTTCATTATGCTCTTAATATTGTGATGCTCACAAGGTGTCTAAGCCACGGAAGTCACCTCCGCACGAGTCAACGCAGGAATCAACGCCTACAAAACTGCATACCCCTCATCCACCCTCTCCTTCACCCTCTTACACAATATCCCTGAAGACGATACGGCGCTACCTCCGACAATTCATACGGAGGTGCAAGAAACACACCCTCTCTTGCTTTGGCATATTTTCGCAGGTATGGCAGCAGATACATGATGCAATGTTTCCGTTGCGGACAGAACTATGAATTATCCGGACCTATTTGTTTAATCTAATACAGAGTCAGATATAATATCTTTGTGATAAGCAATATCACGTATTGCTTCGCCTTAGTTTAGTTGGAGATGGCACTTCCTATTGTCTTCATGGTTCCCGCCAGGCTACCGACCCTTCGATATCAATACTCAGCAGCCACCATCCGTGGTAAGTACGTCTATTGGCGCAGAATCGTCCTCGATGTCTGGAAGTATTTCAATATCGACAGATAGGCCATCGACTATGCCGATATGACCTTGCGAATCGAATGCAGGCACTGATGCTTATATCGGTGAGTGATTCTGTTGATTACTTCGCTGATCAATGCAGCATCCCATCCCAGATCACTAGCTAAAGGAGGGGCTTTATCGACACTTGTGGACCAATAGCCAATGCGACACCAGTATTGACCAATGCAGAGACAAGATGCCTGCCCCTGCAGGCGGACCAAGGGAATTGGGGGATAGAGTTGCTTCGCGCCCCTGAACGTACGGTGTGATGACCCTGGCGAGGAGATGCAGCAGTTTCACGCGCGAATACGGGCTTCACTCCACCAATAACATTGGTCACCCTGTGCGGGGAACAGAGATAGCTGCAGAAGATTCAATCGAGAGTGCTGATACTTGCCCTTTCAACTCAGAGTGGAGGTCAAAATTCTTGATATGGTCGATGAGTGAAGACGGTCTGCGAATAATTGAACGCTGATCATACTCGCGCTGAGCCTTGAAACGTTTCTGTGACCAAGTGATGAACGTTCAACGTTCAACGACCGCACACGGCCCATGATGCATGACGGTATTTCCCCTTAACTTGCAGCCCTTAGCGTGCACTCGATAAAATAAAATTAGATTTGCCTTCTAATCATGATACGTACTATTGCACTAGTCCCCTCCAGTCTCCGTTTTACGCTCCCGAGGGTTTATGCGGGCGTGTCCGTAATGATAATGGCAGTTATCAGTTAGCGAGTTCTGAATTACTAAAACCATAATGATCAGGCTGTTGTGCTAGAACTACTTCGACTCCAAAACACATGTTTTTGGGTGTCCTTTCGCCGTGATCAAACTGATGGTAAACGAAGATAAAACGTACAAGATCATCTGCTAGCGTTATTTCCATTCCAAGATATCGATATCGCTTAAATGTGCTGTCATTCGGGATCAATATGAGGTTTGACTGCAATAAATTTGACGCCTACCAGGTTTGCTCGTCCCTTACCCTCTTTTTCCTTTTGACCTAATACTCCGAGGTTGTGCTCATAACCCCATTTTTGCCTATATAAACCCCAAGCATCCATTCACATCTTCTCAAGCACTTTTAGCTCTAATCACCCACATAGTCTTCCTCATCGTAGCTTCTGGTGTCAGACACCTTCATACTCAGAGTTTCCCGAGCTCTTTGCATGTACTCGAACCAACTCGGTAGTCCCCACAACCCCCACCGAGGCTCCAAGCACTCCTGCGCAGGCTTTCTAGCTGCTCATTGATCTCATCTCCATCGTTTTTGTTCAATTTTACTCTAATATATACTCACCTCGATGTCTACTCAACTTCCCGCCACAAACTCTTCGGGTTACAACACCCCCGACTCTGAATTGGAGTCAATCGTCCCAATTCACCCAACCGCTGTTCGTCGCCCTAACTACATCACCGTCCAGTCCGAAAATACCGTCTACACCGACGATCACATCACCGCGAAGTATGTCAATCGTGGTGCTGATGTCGTGGTCTCAGATGGCCAGTTCACTATTTTGCCTACTGCCAAGCCTTATGAGTTCCAAACTGCCCGCAAGGTTGGCAAGACTGGGTTCGTTATTTATCGCTTTCGAAATGTAATGTTATCTGACATGGACGCCTAACAGACTTATGATGATCGGTTTGGGTGGTAATAATGGCTCCACTCTCTGCGCGACAATCATCGCAAACAGGCACCAGATGGCCTGGCACACCAAGGAGGGAATTCAGCAGCCTAACTACATTGGCTCTGTTCTCCGTGCATCCACTGTTCGCATTGGCACTGAGCCGAGCACCGGTAAGGAAGTCCACGTCCCCATCTCTGACGTGCTTCCCATGGTACACCCCAACGACCTTGTTCTTGGTGGCTGGGACATCTCCGGCCTGCCCATGGACAAGGCGATGGAACGTGCCAAGGTGCTCGACTATGATCTTCAGCGCCAGGTCAAGCCGCACATGGCACTACTCGGTCGTCCTCTTCCATCCATCTACTATTCCGACTTCATTGCTGCCAACCAGGAAGCGCGTGCGGACAATGTCGTCCCTGGCTCTGACAAGCAGGTTCATCTCGAGCACATTCGTGCTGATATTCGCCGCTTTAAAGCCGAAAATCAGCTTGACCGTGTAGTCGTATTCTGGACTGCAAACACGGAACGCTACAGTGACATCATCCCTGGCGTTAATGACACGGCTGACAATGTCCTTGCTGCGATCAAGACTTCGCACTCAGAGGTGTCTCCCTCGACGCTCTTCGCTGTTGCTGCCATCCTCGAAGGCGAGCCATTCGTTAATGGCGCTCCTCAGAACACGTTCGTGCCTGGTGTCATTGCCTTGGCTGAGCGTGAGAAGTCTTTCATTGGCGGTGATGACCTAAAGTCTGGTCAAACGAAGCTGAAATCTGTGCTTGCGGAGTTCCTCGTGAATGCTGGCATCAAACCACTGTCTATCGCATCGTACAACCATCTTGGCAACAATGATGGGCATAATTTGAGCGCGGAACGGCAGTTCAAGAGTAAGGAAATCAGCAAGAGTAGCGTTGTGGATGATATGGTGGATGCCAACCGTTTGCTCTACAAACCTCCTGTTGTGGGCGCAACGGGCAAAGCGGCCAAAGGCGAGCACCCTGATCACATTGTTGTGATCAAGTACGTGCCTGCAGTCGGTGACTCGAAGAGAGCAATTGACGAGTACTACTCTGAAATCTTCTGTGGCGGGAGACAAACCATCAACATCTTCAACGAGTGCGAGGTATGGAACACCTTTTGATATGCCGCCAGATGCTTAATGCTGTTGCAGGACTCTTTACTTGCGACGCCGTTGATTCTCGACTTGGCTATCCTTACTGAGCTGCTTACTCGCGTCAAGTACCGTGGAGAGGGCCAAACTGAATTTGCGCCACTCCACGCTGTCTTATCGCTGCTCTCGTACATGTGCAAGGCACCTCTCGTTAAGCCTGGTGGGCACTGGTTTTACTTATAGCTCACCATCATACTAATGCTCGCTCCCAGGTACTGATGTTGTTAACAGCCTTGGCAGGCAACGTAACGCGCTTGAGAGCTTCCTGAAGGCCTGCGTTGGGCTCGAGAGCAACAGTGACTTGCTCTTGGAGACTCGCATCTGGTAAACGCCTATCGTTTATTTTGTTAATGAGTACGCTTGGTTTCAACAACCAAGTCATGTTTTGTCTCGACTTGATCTCGGGTCTTCAACTGACCTCCAACATTATATATACTTCTCTGTGACCGAGTAGACTGTTAGATATACTACCGTTGCGTTCCATATATCGTGCAATATGATCTCAAGTGGGCTTCAGACACGCGTTGAACTGTTTCACATGAACCCTACAACTAAACTGGCAAATGAACTGCCAGTTTGTTTTTTACCGCTTGCGCACCGTTGGAACAGCGTTCTTGAGTAGGCCTGTTATTACACAAGAAAGACTTGTCCTGCAGGCCGAGCATGTCGCCCGATGTTGTCGCCATGTCTACGGTCCAAATAAATTAATCACGTATACTGAGCATGACAGATCCATCATCGCAATCAAATTTCCAGTGATGTCGGCGGCGTCGCGTCGCGTTCAAGTATTGCCCTGAGATGCTGTGCTATTACGTAATGGGACTGTCTTTGATGCCGCGAACTCCCACGCGCGACTAGGTCACCACTTGTTCTTCTCGTCGCCTTCGCTTTTAAAGTCGTCGATGCCATATGTGAATTCGAAGGGATGATCATACAGGAAGAAGACGACCTTCTAAAGTCAAAGGATCCTCTCGTCACAGCCCCCGTCCTTCGTTATCCAGAGCGCGCGGCAGGCCGTCGCCGTCGTCCACTCAGTCCCCTCCCTGACTATGAAACGTCACAGGCCTTGGCTTTGAATGATTTGAACAACGACTCCCAGATTACCTTCAACAAACCTCCTCCAAAACGGCGCTTGATCGACTCCAGGTCCTGGAGGGCGGGCATCGCCGCTTTGGGCATTTATATTATCCTTTCAATCATCATTGGCATCCCTCTCATTATTAAGGTTAGTATGCCTATTGTATGCGTTGCCTGACTTCTCAAACTATTTAGAAATCTCAGGAAAACAAACCACCCCCGTATTACAACTCTAACTATGCCGCTCCTTGGTTAGGAAAGACCACTGCGTCACACTATGTCACGAATGTCTCTCTTACAGATGGAAATCCCTCTGATTGCAAGGTATGGCAAACTACTGGACAACTCGACGACGCACAACATTCTATGGTTGGAGAGTACGCCTACGTTCAATCTTCCGGGGAACAATAATGACATTCATTCCTAGGATTCTATATACCATTTCATCAGATGGTCAATTCAGCATCACTTCGAACGCATCATACATGAGTAGCATGAATGTCGTCATGGGTGACTTGTTCGTTGGCATTAACCCCAACACCTCCGTGACCAATGCAACCGTATCGGTCAAGATGCAAGCATCCAATGTTGTCCTTTTTGACCGGACACAGGTCTGCTTCGCATTGTCAGATAATGCCACTGGCCTCGCTATCTATGTGTGTAGCATTATTCTGTTGCAGTAAATCTCACGCTGATATGATATGAAATAGATACCAGACAACATGTCATCGCACGATCAACTGCTCTTTAACATCACACTGCTGTACCCACAATCACCTATAGCTGCTGAAGTCGACTCTTTCGCTACCTACCTACCTTTGTTCACCCAAACGTTTGGCGATTTTGGTGACTATGTCGATTTCAGGAAGGTTTCTATAGAGGGCCCTGTTTCTAAAATTATTGTTGGTGTAAGTGGTCATGCTTATACCTCATTCATTTTTTTCATCTGCTTTGAAGTCCATCGAAGCCGTCCAAATACTGGTCGAAACATCCTTAGAGTCAATTTACGGTCAGTTTGCGGCTTCACGTTCCCTTTTTGTGAGCACAATACAAGCGTGTGTATTCTCCTCATCTTTGAAATGCATGCGACTAATATGTTCTTGTAGTCCTGTAAACATTAATGCCTCCCTCTTCAATGATCCAGACTCAAATTTCCCGACATATATTGAAGTCAACACTGGCAGTAGGTTCGTGGCTCACAGATTTGAGGTTTTTCTCTCGACTGAACACCATTTCTCTTAGCAACTTGACGGCCAACGTCACGCTGAACGCACCCAACAAGAATCCTCTCCAGCGCCCGAACTTCATTGCAAATATGCGTACTTTTTATGGCCAAGCTACGGCGAGCTTCGTACACGATCCGACATCACCACCGACGGCTTTAAATTTGCGCCTGGAAAATGACCTTGGTCCAGTCAACGTCAGCTTTGATCAATACTTTCAGGCCTATTTTCAAGCCAGTACGAAACTAGGCATTGTGTCAGTGACCCAGGGCACTGCCTCTTCTTCGGATCCGTTCGATTCGACTTTGGACCGGAACTTCGTACTGAGCTATATTTCTGATACACGGACGTTTGGCTGGATAGGTTGGGGATCACATTCAGGGGGCTTCCTCCAGGAACAAATTGGCGAAGTGGTCGTAGAGACCTCGATAGCAAATTGCACACTGTTTTTTGACGGTTAAGGTCCGCACCGCTTATCATTCATTTTGGGGGCTCCCTTGGGTTTTGTGGTTCGCATACACACAGACTGCTCACACTGATCTACCATACATATCCATCGCTCGTTTGGTCCAAGAGGTGCTGTGATCTTAGGCATCGCTGTGTAGTTGCGCTTATAAATGCGCTTCAGTGTACTATTATTTGACTATCATACCTAGCAACATACATAATAGAAGCGGCCAAAAGCCGAACCGCCATGAACCATGATTCAATCTGAATCGTCATTGATGGCCGTTTGTTCTCGAAGCTTGACTTTGAGTTATCGGCCTCGGCTGAGCAATTTCCTACATCTTCATGCGGCGATTCATGCATAAGCATGTTCAGGTCACGGCGGGTATTACGAGGGTACATGCATTATGCCTTAATCATTTTTGGAGACATATCGTGCCCCAAGGGGTCTCAACTGTCTTGGTGATTTACGAAGGGTATTACGAGGGGTACAACCATTACGCCATCATCATTTTTGGGAGGACCCATCGTACGCCAACAAGGTGCGCACAAGAGACATGGACTTTCGCCAAGACGCATATCACCCACGATCGAATGTACCGCCGGGACTTTCCCGCAGGCACGACACAGATCTTGAACCATTGGGGTAAGATGAAGTGTCAGTGGATAGCCTGATGGCGTATCTGAAGCGTGTGCTAGTCTGTATATGATATTTAGGGTTTTATGGGGTTAAAACGGAGCGGTGCATGCCTGATCTGATCGATGACGAAAAAATGTTCGCAGTTGCCTTGATGTAGTATCCAGTAAGGTTGGTGGATTCTCAGCGTCAGTGCATCGAAGGTGGTTTCAGAGGCAGAGGTCGATGCTGTTTTTATTTGCGGACGTTTGTCTTCGGGGAGTTTTTGAAAGTGGGCTATAAGTTTTCTATAGAAGGGGAGTCAGGCATCTGTTGACGGTGGCGCTGTTCTGACATACTCTGCATAATCGGCAGTTTCTCTCCCATCTCCGTAGATGAGGTCCTCGATGCAGAACAAACACCCGGAGTGCTCTCCTGTCTGATCTCTGAAATTATAGCCAGATACATCTCCCTCGGCGTCTAGCTCTTCCATTGGCATATTGCTGGAGGCGCATGGCAGGACGTGCAATAGATCACCCAACGTTTGCGTTGACAGTACAGCGTGTTGTGAGGAGCGTGTCAGGCAGCTTGGAAGATAAGAGATACGGTTGTACACTGTTAGCGAAATGACAGCATTTGAATATGAAATTGCATCGGGCCTGGGGCCCCCGAGGGAGTCAGGTGTCGAACTACGCGTCGCGCCGACGTCTCCGTGATCAAGGGTATGGAGGACGCCTGATCCCATTTTCTTTGGTGCGTTGAGTGCGTTGTAATCAGAATTTTTAGCAGCGCGCATACAAAGCGCTGATTCCACTGTTAATCTGCACAAAGGTGAGAGGAAAGTGATATACAAGACAAGATACATACCGCCAACATCTGAGGTTGACAGCGTCAAGCTTCTCTTGGAGCTGTAGCACTTCTGGAGCAGACTCGCTACCTTCTGGAGCAGTTTGGCGTTTGCGCTTTCTTCCTTTCGTTGCTGGTGCATCTGCTTGGCCGCACACAGACGCTACTGTGGACTCGTGCTGGCGCAGCACGTGCGCAGACAATATAGGGTTGTCCCATACTTGTTCAATAGATGACTTGAGGTCTGAAATGCTACGCTGATGTGCAATGAGCGCTAATATGGTGTAGTGGGGAGAGGAGCACCTTTCAGTGATCTCTGCTTCGACGGCATTTCTATGCTCGGGAGTTAGGTGCTCCCATGAGGTATTGGTAAAAGATCCTGATAGGAGTGCAGAGTTTGCTTGCTGTAGAAACTCTGCGACATTGATTGGCTGCGATGGTGGTCCAAAGTAAGAGTCAAAACCACGACTCATGTCGAGTGCTGGAGCAGGACAAGTTGAGGACAAGATACAGTGGCAACAGCAGAATTTCATGTTGGCACGTGACCTAGACGCGTCGCGTCATCCTCACATGTTCTCCCCATCTCCATGTCACCGCTCTTGCGAATAATGGTCCCATACTCCAGTGAGTCTTCCGAAACACTAAGCTTGAGCTTGACCGCAGTCGCTCTCTCTCTTTGATGACGGATGTGTTACTATCTCCCGTTTGTATTTCCGCTGAACCCAAGCCTGTCGTGACTCGTCCCACAGCAGTCGCTCTTTCTACTGGATGACGGGTGTGTCACCATTTCCCGTTCTCTCTCTTTCTCTGCTGATTACCGGCATAAGCCTGTCGTTCGACAGCAGTCGCTCTTTCTACTGGATGACAGATACGTCACCTTTTCCGTCTCTCTCTTTCTCTGCTGATCATCAGCATGAGCCAGTCGTCTAACAGCAGTCGCTCCTTCTACTTGATGACGGATTTGTTACCCATCCCCCGTTCTCTTTATTTCCGCCGCAAACATATCGTCTGACAACCGTCGCTCTTTCTACCGGATCTCGGATGCGTATTCAACTTCACTTTCCTCTCGTTTATCGTCCAACCCAAGTCACTCCTTCAAATACCCCTCTCATCTCTCTCTCTTCTTATTATTGTCCGATCCAAGTCACTCCTTCATATACCCCATTCACCTTCCCTTTGTTCTTCGACCCCATCCACCTTCTCTTTGTTCTTCGATGTTTATTAGTATCTTCTTCCAAGCCTCAAGCCCACCAACTCACTCTTTATTTTTTAGTTCCTCTAGGACTCTTGGAGAGCTTGCATTTCACCATTTACGCATTCCTATTTACTCGCAACTCCATACCCAGCCTATTTCATTATCTCTGCCCCGAACTTCGCCCATCCGCGCACCACGGTTTACATGCAGCTCCAGCCCATATTCAGTTATCTCTGCTCCGGACTCCACTCATTTGCGCACCGCGGTTTACACGCTCCAGTCTATTACATCACGACTTTTTGTCCACGCCGACACTTCGCCTCGAACAGAGCGCCATTCGCAACGTCGTTCTCTCGAGGCTCAATGATACCTATGTCTGGTTCATCCACGACTTATCTCATGCCTTTTTCGCCTTAAGACATTTTATGATTCCGACACTTTATGATTCATCGTCCGGCCCATGTCACTCCTTTATATACCCATTTATTCTTTCTCTCTCCTCATTCATGGACTCCGTCATACACCCTTTCTCCTTTCTCTTCACCTATTTGTGGTTTAACCATTCATTCCTTCAGCATCATGAGCCAGAAATCTTTGGTTCATTTCCGATGTCAAGACTTCCATAAACTAGTAGCGGACAATCGGGGACCGCTAGAATCTTTCGTATGTGAATTTTTATCGCTGAACCTATGGTGAGCTGTGATCTTTTACGTGCTAGAAGACAAAGGGCTGCCTCACTACAGTGCATGATGCTTATTGTAGCCAACATGAGTACATCATATTCATGTTGGGCTTTATCATTTTTAGGCAGGATGAACAATCACACGGCCCTTGAAGCCAATCAAAGTAAACACCGCGTTGACTTCCTCTTGTGTCATCTTGGCCATAGCCAAGATACAGGCGCGGGCGGCGCAGGGTTCTTGTTGGATGAAGTGCATATCGACTTCCTCGGGCGACATTTCTGCCATTGTCGCTACACAGGCGCGGGCTTCTTGGTAAAGGGCTTCTTGGTCGAGACCACCTTTAGCATCACCCGACTCGTACTCGTGCTCATCGTCGTCGCCATCCGAATCAGTCATGTCAGCGGTACCATCAATGTCCGTGTCCCAGAGGCATTGTGATAGAGGGAACGATGAATTCCGTTGCAATCTAGCCTCTTTGGCCCGCTGATTACTGAACCAGTTCACAACTTTTGAGACTGGACTATACACATATTTGGTCAGCTCGTGGAATCGCACGATGTGAAGGAATCCAAACTCACGTATCAATCGCCTTGGCAAGTGATTTGATATCACTCCGTGCAGGGTGATTATTTTTGGCGAAATAAGGGATGAGGATGTTAAGCTGGTCGTTTGTCATACACTTCCTCTTGGGTTTTCCCAAATGGTATGGAGAAGTGCGATGAGACTTTTTGTTTTGCGATTTCATAGTGATGACTTGAGTTTTCTTGGACGAAGTTGCCTGCATTTTCGTGACTGGAGGTGATACTAAACAGTCTCCTTCATGGAGGGTATTTATACTATCCGTCAATCTAACTGTGGATTGTGGACTGTGGCTCACCGCTTTGGAGATGTGGACAATCTGAAATTGCTTAGTAGTCCTTGCCATTCTGGATAGAACAATGACCTGTTACTTTGTGGACTCTTTGGCTGCAGCTTGCAGGTCAAAACGTGGGTAACGGAAAATTATTACACTTGCAGACATAAGATTTAGCTTCGCATGCGTGTGAGGCTCAGTGAGTCCTCTGAGTCCACTAACTACTTCAACTAAAAGGGGCAACATTACATAAAGCCAACTTCGACTCCGTGGCGTTTGAGATTCTACTACCGTATGGTAGTGCTTCTGATCCTGATACATGCACGCACTCAACCCAATATTGATTGATTTGTTTCTGGTATCGCAGCACCTAGTATCATATCTTCTGTCTATTTTTCATAACTGACAACAATTTGCGACCAGTATCGTCGTCGACCACCATTCGAAGTTTAGTTCTTACAACATGTAGACATCGACTTCCCAACATGGCTTATAGATAAGCTACACGCGGTCTGAACTCGAGAATTCAAAGATACACTTACCTGGTTACAAAATTGACCCGCTATATAAGTAGACACGCTGCGCGGGCACCTCATTCTTATTATACAATATGCTGAGCGCCGAGACAAGAGGAACAGTTCCTGCTACACACTCACCTGCCAACAAGGAACGATGTCTCCTCCATGATATGCATCGTGAGAGAAACACCATGTCAAGTCTATGAAGGACGAGCGATCAGAGGTTACAACGTTACGGACGAAAGAATACATGATTTAATAGTCTAATAATTAGCCAGAAATGACAATGCAGCGTTGTCCACCACCCTGTCACGCAGCGCTGCCTTCGAACAAGGGTTTGGTGATAGCTTTTCACTCCCAGCTTGGAATCCAAACACAAAAATAAATACTAGCCTACCAATGGTGAGAGGAAATAGCGGACGGTACGTCGACCCCGGTGGTAAGGAAGTGGTCATCGTCCCGGACAATGGTGGAGAAAATACCAGTGTCGATGGTCTTGTGTAGGTTAAGCATCAACCGAGAAATGAGAGTAACGGATATACTGGAAGTTATCTTTAAAATCGAGTATTTGTCACATTGAGCACTCACCAGCTAGTGAAAGTGCACAGACTGCCTCTGATGGCAACCTTGATAATCGTCAGGAAATAGTCGATGTACAGCGCGAGTTTGTATGCTCACTGAACCAGACTGACTCAAGCTGTGAGCGGTGTACAGCTGCATCAATATCAATCCATTGACTCACATAGTATGTCAGGATATTTGGTATACTAATCAGGGCCATGGCTCTGAAGGAACGCGGACTAAATTCGGTCAATCTACGAGTTCCACTAGCAGCCTTACCCGAAATACATCGCACCTGCGTTCCGTTGATTCAGCGTTCACAATACAGATACAACAAAATATTTACCATCCTGAAATATGACATCAATAACATCTCTCCTGGTTATCAGAGATAACCACGGCAAACCCCTAGTCTTGCAAATCTTGTACACTGTGAGGACGAAGATAAGTAAATCGAAGACAGACAGGGCCATCCCTGCCAGCCCAATTCCTGTAATTGAATAAGGTCGTGATGTCCAGTGGCATAAAATGGAACCTAAAATTCACTGACGGGCGGATCTGCAGCAACTTCTGAGCAGGCACACAGAGTGGCGAAGAGAATGGCGTACGTCTTTGCTGTATATGCCTCATAGCAGCCAACTCTCGGCAAGATTACTGCACTATTTGAAATAGGTGCAAAAGTGACGGCCTACGTATCATTAGTAATATACAGAGTCCAAATTTTTGTGCAAACACGTACACAAGCTACTCCCACAAGAGCAATGATGATGATGGTCATCAAAGCAAGCAGGCATCGGCTACAGCCGTAGAGAGCATAAGTGCGAATGGCCATTATGACTGAACATTTCGGATGTGAACTTCTCGCAATAAACTGTAAACTTCTACTCACTGCAAATGATGATTCCTTGGAAAAAGATGACCAGTTGTCTGTATGCCGTGTATTTCGAACAACTAAGTCTTTGTTGAGCAAAATAACAGATATTCAAGAAACCTTTGTGAGACTAACACCTACAAACAAGTCGTGAGCCCACAAGTTGAGTACATGCACAACGAAGTATAGAACCTCGTCTGAAACAAGAAAGGGTTGCATCAACAAGCTGTAGATCATGCCAAGAAGAGCAAGATAGCGGTTGAGCACAAATAACATTGCAGACAGTGCTTTTGGACGACGCCAGATGAAAGTGATTTCTTCTGATAGAGTCATCACATGGTCGTACATCAGGATACCTACAATAACAAGTTACGCCTGAAGCGCCAAAGATAAAAGGTGCAAAACTTACTATTCCCCGCTAGGACGAAATAAGTGCACAACAATCTGAAGATGTTTAATCAGTCACAAGCGGATACATAGTAAATCCATGCGTGTATCACTCACATCTGTTTTGCCTCCGAATCACTGATAGTAAGCATTATGTTGAGGCAAAATTGAAAGTCGTTGAGGAATATATATGCGGCGACCCTTCGAATGTATCAGCCTTAGTATGACGGGGGCTTCCCACAATCTTCAAGTGTCATGTATGCAGCCTTGCAAGCCAAAAACGCACGGTCAACTTGAACTTCGCAGAGATAGTAGGCGATTAGACAACTCCAAAAAAATCTGGACGTACTAGTACCGATACTTATAGTTGATAGTAGTATATTCCAATTTGGTCGGTCCGCCATCACTAATCTGCATGTGGGTTGAGGTAGCGTGTCGGCAAACGAATGGATGATTGTCGTTACGAGGCTTGCGTTACATCGTTACATGGCATTCGTTGTGCTGAATGGGTTTGGAATGGGTGCACAAGATCTTAATTCAAATACTCATAACCATGCAGGTCTCTACTAGTCTAGTAATCCCGAATTTGCTCTGCGTAAATAAAGATTAAATATTAGTCAAATGATATATAAATTTCAACTTATCTTAGTTACCCCAGGTTGCACGCTTTCCTTGTTACTTGAACAACCTCGGTCACCTCTAGACAAACACAGCCGCGATTCTTGAATTATGGGATATCTGAAGGAGTACATTGATCGAGGAGTGCAAACATCAATTTCCCCACAATCAGACCTGGCAGCGGTTGGCGTTTCTCAAACTCCCTTCGACGACCGTGACTCAGGGTCACTTTTACACGAGATCACAATCGAATTGCCATTGGTCGACTCAGAACTGCCTCCTTCACCTTCTTCCGTTGATGATAACAGCGCATATAGTCGGTCCAATCTCCAACATAGCCCCGTTAGTCCCATGTGCGCACCCTTGATACGTCGCGTTCCCAGGCGCAAATTATTCCTAGTGGAACGTCGCCCAGAAGGAAAAACCGTAGAAAGACGCGTAATTTCTATGCCGGACGACATATCGGGGCAGCATATCAAATTGGACTCTCAAAATGGTATGCGGGTGGTTTCCATGCCCGAGTATCTCGCGGCTGCTGTTGACCTGTCTCTGGATTCGATCGAGTCTCCTTCCGCAGGCGCATCCTTCGGATCGTCGTACATCGAGAAACGCCATCGAGTCAGAGTTTGTCCCCCGCCTTCAGACGTTCCGCACACGCCTTCTCCGCCGTCGTCTCCCGAGTCGATCCTCATTATCGACAGCCATGCGCAGCTTCCCGATGGTTTCCTTCGACAAAGATACTCCAAAAAGACAGCCTCACCCGGAAATGGTTTGTGTTGACTAACAATCGCGACGCTGAAGTTCATTTTTTCCATGCAGGCTGGACGACGTGGGCAAGTTCTCCTCCTCGCCCTATTCCAGCACTTCATGGTCCACTTTCCCTCCCATATGCTCGCTGTCCATCGTAAGTGAAATATGTAATGAACGCCAAGAAGCTTAACATTTCTAGGGGAGCTGAAGGAACGATCATCGAGGAGCCAGGCAACGTATCTCGAATGATATGGGGTTTAGGCCAAGACGAATTTTGTCAACATCGTGGTGATAGTGAGCATACGGATGGCGAAACACGTCATAAAGCCTTCCCTCAATCCCAGGTCACACCGCAAATGCAAAAGAGATACGTACTCCAGAAACCTCATCAGGTACGAGCGGCCGTGAACAACAAGAAAACGCTCGAAGGAGTTGCTGGCGGAGGAGCTCCCGCTACTCATCGTCACGCTGACCATGAACGTCTCATTCATGGACACTTACAGGCACCCGATCTACGAGAGTCAAAGGCTGAGCCAGCCATTCGCGGTCTTCCTTTTTCAGGTTCTTGGCGGTCAGAAACTGGTATATCAAGTGTTCGGGAATTGGAGGCTTACGAAAGAGGCTTTGGCTCATCGTTCAATGACCAAAAACTTCTCTTGGATTTGCAGCTCGCATTTGCTCAGCAATCACTTCAGAACACTGCACCCAATCAAGCTTACCCTGATGGTCTCAAGCCAGTTCTTCCGGTTCTGAATCATACTCGTGCCACCCCGGCTTACCCGAAAATCTTCGTCGAACCGCGTCTCAATGAGGTGGTCAATGCAGCTCAACGTCAGTCCGCCATGGAGATTGCCCAGCAGTATCGTCAGCGTCAGGAGTTCCGTCTCAAGCAACAGGCTGGTCTACCTACTCCGCCAAGTTCTTCCTCTCCTCAGTGGTCATCAAATTTCTCGCCCTATCAGTATCCTTCTGTATCTCCGGAGATGGACATTCAAAACACATTAGGTGTGTCTCATCACACCCAGCAACCACAACGCCCCTTCTTGGATGCATCCCATCAAGCCAGGCTTTTGTACGATCGTCAGGGCAACAATGTCGAGACTCGTTTCTTCGATGGAAATGGCGGTTCTATGCTCTCCCGTCATGACAGGGACATCCCTTCCGCGGTCAATTGGTATCCTTCGGATGTTTCTGGCGGTCTTGCCAATTATTTGCGGGATTTGCAGACATTGTCTTCTCAACAGCCTTGTTATGCTGGTACCACTGAACACCCTCCGGCAGCGGCTCGCCACTCCGCCAATACTGGTCGTACTGTTGTCTCCGTTGCTCCTCCCTCACCCGAGTCTCCTGGGTCGCGGTCTCGCAGTGTTTCCTATCAGCAACCCAGGTCTGTCCCCCTTGCGCGGTTAATACAACGCCGATTGTCTTCCGTGCCGGAGGAGGAGCTCAGCGGTCTTGCGGACACTTCGTCTACATCTGCTTATCGGTTCACTAATTGTCACCAGCGCAGCCTCTCCTCCCGTGATTATTCTGACGACAATAAAACACCTCGCAGGTACCACCAAGAACAGAACCTCGGTGTTTCTGCTGTCAGTCATGCGAGCGTACCTAGCCCGGACTGCGTTGATGGGTGTGAAGCCCAGCCGTACTCGTTCCCTCATGGAGCATCGCCTGCAAAAGTTCGTCTTCCTTCGGCGCAGGAACAGGAAGAGTACCTTTATCAAAGCCGTGTGCAATCGCAGTCCAAAGGAGTGAGAGTTGTGGACTCATCACAGCAGCTCAAGAAGAAGCCCCGCGGGAGGAAAATAAGGAGTCACTCATGACCACACTGGACTGCCCGCTTTGCATTTGTTTTTTGAATCACATTTCCTTCAAACATCGCCTTTTTTCGCGGATTACTCAGGGACGGTTCATTATAGACATCCACTTTGCACGCATACTGTAGATAGACGGACGTGGACAGATCGCACTCGTGTATTCATTTCACGGAATTTCCAATTGTTATCGAATCGCACTACATGTACTATTTCACGGCTTAACGAATAGATCAGTGAACTTGTCGACAGGCAACTTGGACAGCGATTGCGCGTCAGTTACGGTTGCCAGGATCCTTGTGAAACAGATCAACGCTCGGTACTAAACTGTATAAAGTACGCTGACTCACTTCTGTTGGTGGGCCTCGTTGAAATGTGCGGAGATGTGCCTCTTGAACTTGTCCATGAGAAGAGGAATACCCTCCTCACGGCGACGCTTATGTCCAACAGGGTACTCGACCTCAACTTCATCAAGAACTGTACCGTCGTTCAATTCGACGAGGAGTGCATTTCCAATGGAGCGCATTGAAGGTTCATGATAGTTCACTGAGAATGCCTTGTCTTCCACGCAATGAATTTTGGCGCGTAGGGCATCGATACGGGGATCGGCAGCAGAAGAGTCAGAGTACGAGTTCGAGGTTAGTTCACCAAAGATGAGGGGGTATGCAACCATGTAGCTGATCGCGTGGCTTTGGAGTGACCCATGAGCGAGTCTGCACCATTAGGAATGGATTATAATGCTTACTCTCGGTCAGCGAAATTGTCCAAGGGACCTTGCTTGTCGATGATGCGAATGGCAGCCTCTTGTGTACGGATGCGCACGCTCTTGATGTCGTCTGAGGATTTGCCGACTGCTTTGAGCTGCTTGTGGATGATGTGTGCGGCCTCAACAGCAGTTTGGGCATGGAATTCGGCGGGGTACGAAATCTTAAAGAGGACGTTTTCCATGATGTATGAGCCGAAGGGCATTTGGAACTCGAATGGCTTTCCCTGAAGGTCTACTTCAGCGGGCGGAATTGCTGCACTTTGGGGTATCTTACCTTGAAGAGAACGTCGTAGAAACCCCAAGTCTTGGCAGTGAGAACTGAGGGGAGACCGAGCTCGCCCTTCTTAACGAGAAGAGCGAGGTTGACAGCACGGGAACAGGCATCACCTGCTGCCCACGACTTGCGAGGGCCGGTGTTTGGTGCATGACGGTAAGTACGCAGGGATTGACCATCGACCCACGCTTGCGAAACGGCGTCAATCGTTTGAGAGTGCGAAAGACCGCTACGTGTACCATCTTAGTAGTTGGATTCACTCCAAAGTCAAGTGCACTTACAGGAGTTTAGAGACAACAGCGGTACTGGCAACTTTGACGAGCACGACGTGGTCGAGACCAACACGGTTGAAAGAGTTAAGCAGGGCAAGACCACCTTGAATCTCGTGTGCCTTGATCATGCCCTCGAGGATGTCGCGAACAGTCAGAGGTTGTCCCTGGCGAGCAAGGTGGTCCGCAACCGCGAGAATAGCACCCAAGTTGTCGGATGGATGACCCCCTAGAATGCGGAGTGAGCTCATGTTATAATTGTCGCACTGCTCGACATGAGACAGTCATGTGTGTCTGGCTTGATTCGTTGTTGTCTTACTCACATTCAGCAGCGAGGAAGCAGTCATTGAAGTCCAACCAGCGGATGATGGTGTCAATATTGAATGCACCACGAATAGGATCCAGCTGGTAATTCGTTCCGGGAACCTTGGTGCCTGCATCCAATAATTCAGCATTTCATCGTTCATTCATATCAGGACGTCGCACCATTAGGCACGACAGTGCCTTCCACAACGGGACCCAGGAGCTTGGTACACTCCGGGAAATTCAAACCCTCCAGTCCGCATCCAATAGTGTCTATGAGACAGAGTCGTGCAGTTTCAAACGCAAGGTCTGAAGTGACCTGGTAGTTGTGAACATAGTCCGCAATATCCTTCAGGACCTTATCCGGCTCTGGTCGAACGGCAGATTCTCCGTGGTGAACAGACATAGCGCGTGCGGCAGCCCGAAGGATCAGGCTACTTGGGATACCAAGTGATGATCGATAAGAGATGGAAGCATTAATCGACCGGTTGAAAGACCGTGGCACACGCCGAAACACAGACAACATCACGGAGCAAGGAAGAAAGGACAGTTGCAGGTTGCTCGCTTCCCGTGGGCAACAGATTCGGCTATACCGTGTAACATGTTTACATGATCCCAGGCGCTATCATCGCCGCCTCTTGTCCCTAAACCGAATCATAAACCGCTGTCATCTTTCCTCAGGCTGAGGAACTTGCAAAGCGTGATGGGAGCACTACTATCTCAACCTGCGCACGCTGCTGCACATATTGCGAACAGATTGTAGGGTGAAGTGCACATTATTCGCAGGTCTTCATTGATCTTGTTAGTACTGTTTTTTCAGCAGCCTGTGTTATCATGGGCGACGCGGTAAGGGCAACTGCCAGCCTGAGGTGGACATGCCGTGATTGCCAGCCTTGTCGGAAACAGTTATACGAAGGAATAGCTGGCTTCCTCTAATGTGGCCTTCGGATCTAGAGGAAACTTGCAACAACCGTTTCTGTCCAATGCACTGTCTGACTTCAGCGAGTCCGTCAAGCCCATCATTTTGATTAGAAGGAACGACCAAGTGTCTTATTTTTTCGTCCATGGAGGTCTGTCTAAGACAGGCTATCAAGCTCATGCAATTTTAGTTCATTTCTTTGCCTGGCACGTTGAAGAAACCAGATATGGTCGCTCAACAAGTCGAGCGTTATTTCACCATGGACAAATTTTAGAGAACCACAAAGAATGATCATCCCCTCCTGGCTAGTAGCCACACGTATTCTGCCAGCAATGCCCCATACAAAAACTGCACTCGTACGTTGCACAACGCACATATAGCATTCACGGACCACGCACGCGGATCATGATGCATAATTGTGTGGTTCCGACTCGGATGCGCGGTGCTTATATTGTGGGGTCGTTTGGATATCCTTCTTCATCGCGTTTTCGCTTTCGATGCCAGTTGACGCACGTAGGGCTATTTAGTCAAGATTCTACAACGACTCGGACAACATTACTTCATGTCATTATCTGCATCGTCAACTGTCGCTTTCGACCAATTATCTCCTACTTCCCCCACCGACCCTCATGCTCTTTTAGATGCGCGTGAGGAGGCTGCCCGAAGCATCGCTCTTCGCATGATCACCAACGCGTGCACAGTAGAAGGTGTTCGCATTGGTATCCACTTTTCGAATGAAGACGACAGTGACTTGGTTCGACTTATTGTTTCCCATTTATCTACCCGCCTGCCTTTATCCCGCTATCTCTTTGTCATAGCCACCAATGAAGCGCCAGCTATCATTGGTAGTGATGCCTGTGTTTCAGGCGCACTCGTCATCTGCGGGTCAGATGAGGATGATATGCAGCGGGCTGTGCTCCTCGCATCTTCCAAATTTCCAGGACGGGTGGATGCAGTCAACAACGCGGGTACTCTCATTGCTCAGGCTGCATCCATACGGCAACTTGGCTCCTCGTCATACCACGAGGCCGCCTTGTGGGACGTAATGTTCACCTCCGTGCGCGTTCACAATCCTCATTCTCCTCCCTCTGAATCTCGCAGCATCGACCAAGTTCTCTCCGACGCCCGGGCCAAGTTCGAGCGAATGACTCCCCAACAAGCTTACGACGCACTTCACGATCCCACATACCCGGTACCCGTTTTTCTCGTAGATATTCGCACTGCTGCACAACGCGATAGTGGAGGCGAGATCCACGGATCTCTCGTCATTGAGCGAACCGTTCTGGAGTGGCGTTTTGACCCACGCTGCGAGGCGCGATTACCAATTGCAGATCGCTATGATTTGAAGATTATAATAATTTGCCGTGAAGGGTACTCCAGCACGTTGGCTGCGGCGTCCTTGCACGAGCTTGGGCTGTTGAATGCGACTGATGTAGTGGGCGGTCATGATGCGTGGATCGCAGCTGGTTTGCCTTGTCAGAAGGGCTGTTGATGAGGAAAGCTATCAAGTCAGTTGGCCATTGTTCGAGTCTAGTGATGTAATTGATGGAACATGCCCAGGTTCAATCAGCAGAGGGATTTATATAAAGATGCCACCCCAGAGGTGGCAGGCAATGCGATTGATACTTTCAAATACTATGGGGTAGCGCGAGAATTTATGCATGACCGATATTTTTTCTTGGTGTGTGAACTTGAGATAGAATGCTCCTTTGTTGTATGCACAAATCGTCTATGACAGTCACATATTCTTCAGCACTTGTGTAGATAGATGTTTTATTTGGTTGGGGTACGAATCAAAGTCACGTATATTGCGAAATGATGCTAGATATTATCTATAAGTCGTCTGATGTAGCATCAATCTATACGCGAGAATAATGATCCTGTAGTGTGATGCTATACTCTAGTCGTCATGGTATTTTAAGTGCTCATAGCAGTGAAGTCGTCTCAAGTAAGAGAACGATACCTAAGAACATGGTAAGCGCCATCAAAATGGAAAATGAAGTTAGACTCACTGTGCACGATGGAAGGTATATTCTGCGTGGTCACGTCCACAACCAGATCTGCTTTCTTTGGCACCTCATACTCGGTGTCAACACCAACGAAACCCCTTATCTCTCCGCGACGCGCTTGGGCATAGATGCCTCTGCGATCAGTGCTTTCGCAATGCTCGAGAGGCGTCGCAACATGAATCAGGAAGAAGTTACCCCCTGCACCGCCATTTTGAAGAACAGTATCCTTCACCAACGCTCGTGACCGTTCTTCAGGGGCTATAGGTGAAGCAATGACAGCCGCCCCCGCGCGCGCGAGCTCGCCAGCGACAAAGGATATCCGTTGCAAGTTCTCATGACGTTCGTCTGGTGTGAAGCCCACCTTGGCGTTTATGTCGTCTCGCACGGTCTCGCCCAAGAGAAGGGATACGCTACGACCACCTTGTTCGTTGAGTGCGACTTGGAGGGCTTTTGCAATGATGTCCTTTCCAGAGTTGTAGTAGCCAGTAAGACACAGAACAAAGCCCTGCTTATTCCTTGGTGGGTAACTTTCTCGCAACCTCGATACAACAGCCCTTTTGCGCTTATTAGATTGATGCGCAGGATACTGAGAATTGGAACGTACTCGTAACTGAACCAGTCAGGAATATGCGCTCCTGTTTTTAGTCGCCTCCGCAACTCCGTGCCAGAGATATCCAGAGTCTGCGCTCCAGCAGGTATTTCGTCTATCGGTTGATATTCATCGGTGGAGGGAAGGTACGTCATCTGTTGGAATGGAACCATCTCTATTTCTAGCTCATCCTTGTACTTCTCAACAAGTTCTTGTGCGTCATATGGGCCGTAGAAATCTTTGCCTTGTGAGTTCTTTCCTGGTCCAGCATGGTCGCGACCGACAATGAAATGCGTTGCACCAAAGTTTTTTCGGATAATTGCGTGCCATACTGCCTCACGAGGACCTGCCATACGCATTGCTAGAGGGAGGAGCGCAAGGTGACCCATTCCATTTGGGTACTTGGCCATGATGGCTTCGTATACACGGACACGAGTATAGTGATCAACATCTCCTGGCTTCGTGAGACCGACGACAGGGTGGATTAGGACGTTCGCCTGACGTTGGCGAGCAGCACGAACGGTGAGCTCACGGTGAGCACGGTGCATTGGATTCCGGGTCTGGAAAGCGACGACTCTGCGCCATGCAAGTTTTTTAAAGTGGGCACGGAGTTCAGTAGGGGTATCTGTCAATGTTTTTAAGCAAGGCAAGTAACCCCAAAACTGGTATGACTTACATCGGAGAGCAACATAATCGAAGTGTGAGGGCGCCTGTATGGCTTGTACCCTTCCTCCTACATAGAAAGGCTTGACGCGGTTGCGGAGGTATGCGACGGAAGGGTGTGCTGGATCGTCGGCGCCAAAAACATGAATAGACTCCTTGACACGGTCATAGGTGTAAACGTCATCAACGGTAATGATTGCAAGTGCTTCGTCATCACGAGGATCTCGGAGAGCAATGCGAGCGCCAGGCACAATGCCTAGACGCTCGATATCGGCAGAAGACACGTCAAGTGTGACAGGCATAGCAAAGAGTGTGCCATCAGACAGTCGTAATGTATCGACGACACTGACAGAATGGATCAGCGTTACTTTCTGTGACATGATTATCTTTGCTGGCTACCTTGTATAATCAGCTTCGTTCATGAACCCTTCCAATGGACTAAAACCACCATTGATAATCAGTTCAAGATCACAGAGTTGACGCTATTCAAGTTCCACGTTCAGCTTAGTGTCAACGTTCCCGTCACTCGGAAGACGAACCTCGGTGAGTACGATGTCCTTCAGCGTCGCAGCCTCGTCCTTGAGCTGGCCGGATATCGGCTCATCTCGTGCAACAAGATCCTGTAAAATCCATAGATGTTAGATGACATGAAAAGCGCAAATACAAAAACGTACTTTCAAAATGCCGCCATGAGGGTTGCTGGCCATTTCTAATATTGTATCTGGGTAAGTTAGGAGGGATTAAAGGACAGTTGCCTAAACCAATGAGTGTTTAAAAGCTTACTCGTGGGCGATAACCTCGCTGATTACTTATGCAGCATCTTGGCAGCATCGTCATATTGCGATCTGCGATGAGACGATATCACGCAATCGTGAGCAACTGACGAATATTAGGCAAATATTAACAGATGCGGCGACTTACGGCTGCAACTTAAACTACCGTTGCTGATGGTCATATGACGGATCGAATAACTTGTGACTTTTTGTCGGTAGCTGGCAGCATGCTATGATTTTCCATGTCGCCCCCGCTGCACGCGTCCACTGATGCTATCATCAAATAATTAATGAAAGTGTCGAAGTTCACTAAATTTGGTTTGTGCTACCTGTTACATAAGCAAGACTGCCAGCACCTCTACTACCTCGACTATGATCGCTAAACTTCCAATAGGTATCTGCGTTCTTCTGGGCGACTTAGGCTCGACGTATATCAAACATAGAATGGATAAACAGGAATACGTGCTGGCACCAGATGGGAATCAGGGACTAGGCTACTCCGCCCCGCGGGATACTCTGGCAGGACCGCAAGGACTCGTGTCAATTGAATGCGCAAAACGTGCCGTTTTCATGCGTCTCGTGCTCGTCACCCGCCCACGTCGAACTGATCAGCATCCGAAGGCTCCTTACTGCGGATTTGGAACATAATGCTGGGAATATTTGAATAGGTAAACGCGTAAGTTATACCTGATTTGTTCTGATAACACTTTCATTTCGACACGTCTTCTGTTTTCGCAATGACAGTCTTTGTGCTACACATGGGCTCTGAATCCACCAATTGGACCAACGACATATTCTCTCCGATGTTCATTTATCACCTGCCTCAAATGGTGGCCCCTCGCCGTATTATTCCGACACCAACGTGGTGTGCTATCTCGTGACCAACAATGATTTTTTTAATGTCATTGATAATGAATGAAGAATTGCTCGAGACAAAAAACAAAAGCAACCCTCATGGCAGCCTGATGGGTATTTACATATTTCCAAGAGCGTTCCCGAATATTATCTGCCAGTAGACCAGTGTGATTGCGGAGTCTGCATAGAGATCAGAGGAAGACAATGAAATTGAAAACATCTTATCTTCGTGGTCAATGAAGTGTACCCGTCGGAGGGCCAAATCATCATGGGGCCACCAAGTCCTCCATGACTCGAAATTGCAGTTATGCAGCTTTCTTCGTGAAAAATGTGGACAACTTCGACATTCCTGCTACACTGGCCTTCTTCAGCTTCTCTACGCCATGTGACGACTTGGCATCTTTCTTCTTCTTCTTATCTCCATCGCCACCGGCGTCAACGTCGGCACTCTCAGTCGCCTTGGCATCTTTTTTCCTCTTCGGGTTTTTATCGCCAGCTGCAACAGATTTTGTAACCCTCGCTCTTTTCCTGGTATCGGGAGCCACAGCGAGCAAAGCGAGTTCTTCATCTCTAACCGTTTTCACATGGGCGTCCAGTTTGGACAGACTAATGACCTATCAATATCTGATAGCAAAAGTAAACGGGACACATACTCGTAGGATGCAATCAAGTCCTGCAATATATCCCGCGGAAGGTATTGCGATAGCAATTCGCAGGCTAATTTTATCCGTCCCGCTGGTGAAAAATGTATGATGCTCAGCAAGAGATAAGAGGTAAAAAATGACGCACATTCAAGTAGTTCTTCTTTTCCATCATCCATCAGACCATCCTTCGCAAGGCTCCGTATCAGAGTGCGAGACATCTCGGCGACCCTGGGGTTGGATAAGCGTCTCACTTTTCCCTTGAGATTTTCCAGCACAATGTCATGAGAGTATCTGTATACGGTAATCTCGTCCGTTATGACTGAGCAGACATGTTAATGAATTATCGCGTAGCATTCAAAACAAAAATACTCACCCTTAACATCGCAGACACGCTTTATAGAAGACTGGACAAAATCCAGAGACAGAAAGGAAATAATGTCGTCTGCGGAGACTTTTAATGACGGGTCCTTCTGAGCATCTTTCTCAGAAGTATCAGCAATGTTCGCAGAGACTTCTTCGATAATATCCTGCATAGGACGGAAGTTGCCTACTGAGCCGTCGCGCTGTCAAACGAACATTGTCTTGGGGACTATCACAACGTGTATGATAACATACCGCTTGTGGAACGCGTAAAAGATACATGAGCAAAAACATGGGGTCCATTGGCGTCATTACCATGAGCTTTCCATCTGAATACCTGTGCGTCAGAAGTACGTACGATTGGGAGCAAGATCTGCATAACGCACCAGCGATGACTTCCTCTCCTATGAACCAAGTCCGCGCATTTGTCGGGGATATAGCTTGCACCTCCAATATGGAACTCGTATTTGTGGTATTATCCTGTGCATGTTGATCGTGAAGAAGAAACAGTGAAGCGAGACCTTGTCGTTGTAAGCGCTGACCACAACAGCAGTCGTATATAAACCAACCTGTGCGTGGGTGCGGAAGTCTTAGAAATTGAGTCGCATAGTCGGTATGGCTGTTTTCTTGATTTAAACGCGCTGTCAGTGTGTCAATAATGTCTGTACGGAATGGCAAGATAAGTCAAAATGGAGGTGCTGTGGAAAACTTGAAGGCGAATAGCTTACCGAGTGGCAGTATCGCAAGGTGAGTCGACATTGTGAATGAGCCTTCGACAGACTAGTATTGTGTCACTGCTTGCTGGTATAAAGCTGCAGTGTACTTATTCAAAAGACTCAGTCATGGTTCGCGTTATTTGCGTGTTGTTTTGCAAAATTGCCATTTATGGACATCCGGTAAGAAACACAACTGCATTACAATGCTACAGGAACTTATACGCTATCACAAGTTGCCGCGCTGCCCGCGCTCACCGTCACAACGCCCGAAACGTCCAATATATTAGATGGGCAACCAGGAGTCCCCGTTCCAGCGACAGAGGGGTCGGCCGGCGATGCAGGGGTAGATCCCGTTGGGCTGGTGGGGGCGGGGGTACTACCGTTGACAACACCATCGGGGGCAGTCTGAGGCGTCGTGCCACCATTGACAGTACCATCTGGAACACTCTGGGGCGTCGTGCCACCGTTGACAGTACCGTCTGGGGAAGTCTGGGGTGATGCACCTGAGGGTATGGATGCTGCTGCTGCTATTCCGTTCGCCTGTGCCTGTGCGTTGTTGAGGCTGTCCGACACGTTGATGTCCGCGACAGGGCTGGTGCCGTCGATAGTTATAATTGGGGGTGTCGCAGTGGAGGGAGTGGCAGATCCAGGTGGGGCGGACTGTGGTGTTGCGGATGCACCCCCGTTATCAGATGCGCTGTTACCCGCAGTGCCCGTGGTCCCAGCTGCGTTTCCAGAGGGACTGCTCCCTGCAGGGTTGGCAGGAGCTCCTGTGTTGTTAGAAGCGTCGCTGTCAGCGGGACCACCGCTCGACGTTCCAGATGTTGTGGGCCCAGTTCCATCTCCAAGCGAGTCTGAAGGTGTGCCCCCCGAAGAAGCGGGACTAACGACAGAGTTGGCAGGACCCCCGGTGTTGTTAGAAGCGTCGCTGTTAGCGGGACCACCGATCGACGTTCCAGATGTTGCGGGCCCAGTTGCATCTCCAGGCGTCTCTGAAGGTGTGCCCCCTGGAGATGCAGGACGAACGACAGAGTTGGCAGGTGTAACAGTTGCGGGGGTTGTCGAAGGCCCGGCAGCGGAAGAGCCCGTGCTCTGATCACCTGACGCTGAAGAATTCTGTGGAGCGCCTCCTGGGTTGATTGTGCCAGCCGTGCCGTCACTCCCTACTGGACCGCCGAAAGCTTCAGGAGTGCAACCACCTTCCTGACGAGCGACGAGTAGACCAGAGGATGAGCGTCCAAACTCGTGGCACCAGACTAGGAGTTCGGTGAAAGTGCGCTCGGATAGTCCGGTGGGAGGGCTGAGTTCTCGTCTGCCAAGAAGCATGAGGGCGTGCCGAGGGTTTGAATAAGCAACGTCTGCGATGACACAGGAGGAAGACGACTAGCAGGGCGGGCAAGTCGAATCAACAGTGCACTTTAATGAATACTGGAGGCTCTTACATATTGGTGATGAGTAGTGACTTCCAGAGGCATTGCGAGCACGGCAGGGAGCACGAGAGCGAGTATTGTAAGGGAGCGCATTATGAACGAATGTGGGGTAGCAATTGCAAGCAACGAGCGTAAAAGAAGAAGTCGAGTCGAAGTCAAAGAGTAAAAATGGATTAGGTCGGAGAACGTCAAGAGCGAGCTTTTTATGTCTCGAGCCCAGTGGCTGACATGGGTTGCTCGATATGATCGTTGGCTGACAGATCTATTCCCGGAGCCCTTGTAGACCTGCGCGTCATAGCTAGTATATATTGTATGTCAGATATTCATTGGTGGTATAAATATTAAAGCTTACAGCTGCGTGCGAAAGTAATGGCAGTGGCAAAAATTTGGCGTCCGCGGTGACGAAAAAGGAAATACGTAGAACGACGCTTCGTCGACGCTCGCAAGCACTTACAAACTCCCAGACGACATTAGCGACACCAGCTAGCTTGCCCTGTCATACGGTTAACCGAAGAATCAGCAACGACCTCAAAGATTGCGCACTTCGACTGTGGGATCACGGATGGGACTTGGAGGAGTCAGGACATCTGTGAAGCATTTGGTGTAAGTGAGAGAAGCTGCTACCGCTGGCGATGGATCTTTGAGGAGTGCAGTACTGCCACGAAGCCCCCTTCTCCACTCACAGGGCGCACTCGAACAATCACACGAGCCCTGCTGATGGCTGTCAAAGATCTCTTTGCCGAGGGCTCCGATCTTTTCCTTGATGAGGTCTGTACATGGCTTGCAATTGAGCACGACATCATTTTCAGCACTTCCACTCTGTCACGCAATCTCAATGATGCTGGTCTCACTCGAAAAGTCCTTCGAAAACTTACTTCCGAACGCGATGAGGTCTGTCGAGAGGAATTCAGAGCTAGTCTTCGCAACGACTTTATCGGGGATGGCTCGGAATTTGTTGTGTTTCAGCTGACCATTCAGCCTTGGAGTGGGGTGCAGGGTGGTCTGTGAACTCCAATGATTCATTGGGACTCTCGTCTATGCCAGTGGGTAGTACAACTGGTGGTCTTGCTGGTATTCTGATTGTGTGCTTCTTCGGGGCAGGTTTCCCTCCTTTTGCCATAGCAAATATGTGCGTATAACACGTAGTGAAAGTAGTAGGGGGGGCTAATAGTGTCTGAAAAACTTGTACAAGTCGCAAGAGCCTTCCCCAGTAGCGTCCAGGACGCGTTATTCTATGTATTTCCTTTTTCGTCGTTGCGGACGTCAATTTTTTGTCACTGCCATTAGATTCGCACACAGCTGTAAAGTCCAACATTCGGCGCTCGCAATCTACTCACTGAATCGTTGGCTGAACAACCTATAGCTAGAGTGGTTCTGAAATCCAATTGATATTTTACCTGTACAAATGGCCAGTTGGCATACTAAGTTTCCCAACTGACTCATCGGGCAGTAAATATTAGCGGTAGTGACTATACCTTCAAGTTTGTACTGACATGAGAATACATGTTTTGATGATATTGAGGTCATCCGATCCAAAAACTTAAAATTTGCCCATTTATCGCGAGAGGATAAAGGCTTATTCAACTGGTAGTCCCTGCAGCATTAAGACATTGTGAGTCGACCCAGCTGATTAGATGTTGGAACTTACCAACACCAACCAGCACTTGAAGTATACGAGTGTTTATTTTTGGAACCGAAGGTGTCTTCGCGCTGACAATAATCCAAGCCTTCGCATGATGACAGCCTAGCAATTCAAGGCTACTGGGAGGGAAGAGTCGAGAGTGACCAGGTTTCATCGTTTCGCAGCACGGAAGAACCTGGAGGACCAGGAAGACATCCAAAGTCGTACACGAGCCAGTCAAAGCCTCTAAGGTCAAGCGTGAGACACTACTTCCATAAGGAATTTGTAAGATATTGAATTACATATTACTCCAGCATTCCTCTCAAACCGTCCGTGTCAAAGATCACAACATAATGGCTTCGTCTTCAGGTGTGTAGACTCTTTGAGAAATGGGTTCATCTCAAATTGACTCGCTTTAGCTGTCGGAAAGCTTTCACGTGAGGAGTTTCGACGCCAAAAGGACCTCGATGCTGCCAGAAAAGCTGGAACTGCTCCTGCAGCTCTAGATGAGGAGGGACGGCCTATTAACCCTCACATTCCTCGTGAGTTTGTATAATCTAGAATTATCTATAGAGCATTCTCATCTCCGTCACAGAATACATCTCACAGGCCCCGTGGTATCTTGACACTGGCGCACCGTCATTAAGCCATCAACGTCGGCCATTCGACGATCGCTCTGCAGACAAACTCGACAACTGGTATGACCGTGGTGCGAAGGCTGGACCTGCTGCAAAGAAGTACCGAAAAGGCGCATGCGAAAATTGTGGTGCAATAACCCACAAGAAGCAGGACTGTCTCGAGCGTCCTCGGAAGAAGGGGGCGAAGTTCACGAACAAGAATATCCAGGCGGACGAGATCATACACGAAGTAGCGACGGGATTTGATGCGAAGAGGGATAGGTGGAATGGGTATGATCCTGCAGAGCACAAGAAAATCTATGACGAATACGAAGCTGTTGAGGCAGCACGTCAGAAACTGAGGGAGGAAGAGATTGACAATCAAACAACAACAGATTTGGCTGCGGTGCGGAAGGTGGCGAAAGCTGGAAAGAAGGAGGGAAAGGAAGCTGATCCTGACTTTGGTTCGAGTGATGAAGAAGACGCCGACGACGACAAATATGCCGACGCTGCAGATGCTGTGGGACAAAAACTTGACACGAAGACTCGCATTACAGTCCGGAATCTGCGCATTCGAGAAGATACCGCCAAATATCTCATGAACTTGGACCCAGAGAGCGCATACTACGATCCAAAGACTCGTTCAATGCGTGACGCTCCCATGAAGAATGTGCCTGCAGAAGATGTATGTATTCACACTTCCTTCCTCGATTCGGTCCTAAATGACATCTATGACAGGCGAAATTTGCCGGAGATAATTTCTTTCGGTTCTCTGGCGAGGCTCCTGAAGTCCAAGAACTACAGCTTTTCGCGTGGCAAGCGGCAGCTCGAGGAAATGATGTTCATCTCAACGCCAATCCCACGCAAGGTCAACTTCTTCACCATGAATTTAAGGAGAAGAAGGAAATGATGAAGGACGTCAACAAAGTCAGCATTCTGGCAAAATATGGTGGCGAGGAGTACCTGGAACACGTACCAAGAGAGCTAATAAATGGGCAAACGGAGGATTATGTCGAATATTCGCGGACTGGCCAAGTTATTAAAGGGAAAGAACGTGCTAAAGCGCGGTCGAAGTACCCAGAGGATGGTGAGTTTCTACTTTCTGATAGTTGTGAGCTGTGGTATTGACACGAGTTCTAGTTTACGTTAATAATCATACGGATGTATGGGGCTCGTGGTACGATCTTTCAAGCGGTACCTGGGGCTATGCATGCTGCCATTCAACCATCCACATTTCATATTGTGCTGGCGAGGTGGGCAAGGAAGCCGCACAAGCCTCGACGGCCCAAGCCTTGCTGGCATCATCAAAGGCTCAATCAGAGCCCTTTGCCCAGGACAACGAGGCGAGAGCCCGAATAGAGCAGAATTACTCGAAGAAGCGAGTAGGCGAAGGAGACGTTGCTCTCGATAAGGATCGGTTAGCAGAGGCCATCAGCGAGGAGAAGAAGCGGAAAACCAGAGGAGACAAGGATGATGACCGATCTAGCAAGAAGATGAAAGGCTTGCAGAGCGGTAGCCACGATGTCACTGAGGAGGAGCTCGGTATGTGTTTAATTTTTCATACTTTGTGATTGGGCATCTTCTGATATAACCTATCATCGTGCAGAGGCTTATCGAATGACGCGTCGGAATGCTGAAGATCCCATGGCAAACTACGTGGATAGCGAAGATGTATATACGCGATGATGTATCTTACCTTGCTTTATCCTTCCTCTCTCCTATTTTTTGTAGCATATTCTTTGCATCCTGGACACAGAAAGGTTGACACCTGTTTTGTATTTGTCGAACAACGTTGTTTGGGTCGTATTCCCATTCGGTTCACACGAAATTCAACAATAGGCGAATACTAAAGCTCGGGACACCGTCATACATATGACTGTTTGAGTCTTTCCCATGACATTCTCAACAGCGCCTGCTCTACTATTTGGTCTGGGCGTACGCATTGCCCTCAACAAGTTCTCGAGCACTGCTGACGCTAGTGCTGACGAGGGTTTCATCAGCGATGTCATCCTTCTCGGCGTCGTCCAAGGCGTCGCGCTATATTATGCTTTAATGGAATATCCTGATTTCGCGTTCGTCGTTGCGTTCGGCATCGCTGCTAGACTCGTCATCGAGTTCATGATGCTTCAGGACGTCTCCAGGTGCGCAACGACCTTGCTCGGTGTCGCCCTTGGTGTCCTAGTCACCGATGTCCTGTCACAACTTATCGAGGATGGGTACTTTTATGACTTCCACGGAGACTCTGTTCGTGACACGGAGAGCACATACATCCCAAAACGAAAGCGTCTCGTCAAATTCCAGTCTACTACAGAGTATCAAGTTATACCCCCCAGCCGACCACCGCGCTCCCGCAAAAAGGAGCCAGATCAGCGATGGCGTGCGCCACCTTCGCTGACATCGACTTCTAGTATCGATCCCAACCTCACCATGAGCCCGCTAGAACGGGAGTTGGCGACGCTACGCGCAAAGGCGTCGTTGGCGGATAGTGAGCGGAGGCGGTTCAAGGAGGAAAAGAAGTGGGCTGAGTCGCAGGGAAACGTTGCGCGGGTATCTCAGATGAGTTGGCAGGTGAAAAGGTACACTGCTCTCACCCAGAGTTTTACTCGGGAAGCAGATGCTAGACTCCTTGAAGGTGGGACATCCATCAACCTTTTCAATCACATGTTCAAAGTAGTTGTTTTTAGTGACTGCGATGAAGCAACAGCAACAGCTGCAGCCTGCTGCTGTTGCCCCAATTGCTCCACAACCCTCAAACAGACATCAGGTCGATCGGCATACAAATCACTCTCGACAAACAACCCAAGAAGTTGTGATTGACAGACAATCCACAGTTACAGTGGATGTTGCAGGGAGGCATCGTCGAAGGCAGAGCTCCGGGAACTTGAAGTCCGCAATGCGTCTTCAAGTACGATAATGACATGACGAGTACGAGTAAGTAATTTACCCCTTCTTCGATACTAGACCTGACATTGTGAAGAGATTGCATAACGACCCTACAACTGTCGCCGCCTATCTTGCTTCATTTAATTGGGGGCTTTTATAGGACTTCTGTGTATTATTAAAACCGTTCCCTTGGGCATATTAGAGAGCCGTCGCTTTCGAGTCAGAGAATCAAGATATCAGACAAAAATGTGCAAGTATAACTGAGTGAAATTTATACACAACAACGTCTTTGCGTCAGAGGCACACGGGCGGGCCGCGGATCACTGGCAGGACGTCGTTAAGAAACTGATGATACTACCAGTGGATACTCATACTTGTCCAAATGTTCATGAGTATGGGTGTCGTGAGCATGTAAGTGATCACCGTGCACTGCATACAAGCAGCAACACAGATCCGGAGCACCAGAAGAATAGCGGCATGCAAAGTCACAGTGGAAACCTGGGCGGCACCTGCCTAAAGTCAGACTTTAATGCTCCATCCTTACATATTGTTGCATATTGATATTGAAGTGTACAGGTACGAAAATCACAATTTCAGAGTGGACTGTTGTGCGTCTACAAAGTTTCAGAAGCCCAAAATAAAGTAAAAGAACTGTCAACCTCATCGCTTCTCCCCAGGTGCTAAACCACTTGAATCAGGAATATGAGCCACAAGGTCTGGCCTGCCTGTTGAAGCCCGCACAGCGACCATCATCTCCTCCACTCTTCTTTGGATATCAGTATCACCTGTACTAGAAAGTGAAAATGTACCAGGATTGATGACTGTTCTATTGCCTTCAGGAGTCACTGCAGTTGAACTGGGAGAATATGGGGTATAGCTTCGAGGAATTTGGCTGTGACTTATTTTGGTATGCGCCTGGGCCAGATATGATGGAGTAGGTTGAAGGGGCAGAGTGGAGATATGATCCCACTGCCCAGAGGCTATTTCGGACAGGTATGGAGAGCCTCCTACAAGTAACGATAATGATTTTAGGTTAATATAATGAAGTTGATCAAAAAACCACATACCAATTAACTGCATCCCATTGTGACCTACAATGGCGACATCCACCATGTTGGGATTACAATCATCCATCTCCCCATTTTGTGGCGTTAATAACGCCACTTCACCTCCAGCTATGACGCTCTCTATACTAGCTCCAGACTCTCCCCGCTCGACCCAAACCCCACTGCGATTAAACCCCAAAGGATTTCTCTCCAAACCCAGACTCCCATGGAACTTCGTTGATGTTGGCTCCGATGAGAAGACGAGCATGATGACATGAGTCATCTCATGAATAATAACCATATGTAGGAAAAATGTGAGGATGCTGAGTGATGAGCATGTACATTAGACACCGCTGCACCATGAATTAAAAGAATCACCTTTTCTCAGCTGTTGTCCTGGCCCTTGTGAACAGGCTGTAGAGTTTTGTATGAAGGTAGAATTGGAGCCGCCACGTCTGCCTTTCAATAGAAGAAAGATTCAGGAAAGGATACTCTGGTGAGCCATATCCAGGAAAACTTTCTGGCATAGGGGTTGAACCATATGCGCTAGTAAGCATCTTCAGTCCCACAGCTGGGAAGTGTGTGTGAAGGTATTTCTTGATATCTTGTATACGCTCTTCAACATCATCCAAGTCCATGTTGATTTGAGATGACTCGAGCGTCATCTTAGCCAGGTGTTCTATGGCCCTGGGGTAGCCTAGGAAATATCGGTAGGCATCTGAGACTAACAAATGAAATGGGCTGGTAGGTGCCAAAATCTGGCCATCGAGGAATATGTCTAGAACAGGATTTTGCAACGCCATCAGATGTTGAACGTTAGGAGCTTGAATCAAGGAGAGTATGTCACACTACATCAACCGTCACTACATGCTGATGTAATGACGGTGTGCTAACGGTGGCATGTGGCTAACCTAGGCTAACAGTGGCAGAGCAGAATACACGAAATAAAATTTCCGTCGAGAAGGTAATCAATAATTTGATGCATGTCATATAAAGCGTAATTCAAAGCAAGAACGGATGTAAGATCCAAAGCACAAGAGTGAGTGTGAGCAAGATATTAATGAAGTACTATCGATGGGTTTTGCCATTAGCCTTCGTTGAGGTAGATGGCGTGCCATTGCTTTTGCCACTTGTACTGGGGCGAGGCTTCTTTGCAGAGGTCGAAGCTTCTGCCGACGCTCGTGGCGCAGCTTCCTTCATCACCATTTTGGCATGAATGTCCTCCAATTTCGACGCCTTGACTTTCTTAGGCCAGAAAAGAGTCACGAAACTGCAGTCAAAGATGAATATTGATACAACTGGTCTAGATCTTCGTACTCACGCCCAGAGATGTCGTCGCCATCGTTCTCGGTCTTCTCCAGCGGCTTGTTTATTCTGAAGAACGATCTCAATGCGTCGTCCAATAGCAGCTAGAGAGTCCTTCAAAATGGCAACCTTGTCGTCGCGAGGCATGTCCTCGCCAGACAACTTCAATTGTTTCTACACAGAGTTAACGTTGAGGCTCGACCATCATAAGGAGTTACTTACCAGCTGCTTCTTGACTGGTCTCAACTCTTCCTTCGTCGCAGCCTCATCCATCGATGGGCTAAATTGTGTCAGATCCATATACTAATTTTAGTCTAGCACGAAACTTACCATTCGTCCGATGATTCGGAGTCCGTAAAGGTGGGAGTAGGCCGTCTCTTGCGTCGCTTCGCTCCGCCGTCGTCGATGGATGCAACGGCCTCGCTCTCCGCGCGCCGTTTCCGGCCGATCGGAGGTGACGATGACGATGACGCCACAGCTGTTGGGGGAGGAGTGGCTGAACCCTTCAAATGACCCTTGTTCCGCAAAGAGCTCTCGTATGAACGTAGCTTTTCGTCATGCTCGCGAAGTAAGCCAAGGAGGAAATCGCCTCGCCGGACAAGGTGGATGGCATTGGGGATTGGCCGAGTTGTCGCGTCTTCCCCCTTCTTGCCTTCCTCCAAGAAGAATTTGCCTTGAAGGCCTAGCCGCTCATCCTTCGCCATGGCCTCCCAATTGCCGAACCCATATATAAACGCGCCAACAAGAAGCATCGCATCCTCTTGTGGTCCCCAACGCCCAGACCAGTTGAGAGTCGGTCTGATGTTCTCAATCGGAATGGACCAATTGTAGAGCTCCTCCGTAGTGAACTCGCCCAAAATATTGTTCAGGATGCGAAGGTCGCGGTACCGTGATAGCACGGTCTCTGCATTGATGTTCCCGACATTGCGAAAAGTAACGAGGACGGCCTTGCTCTTCTGTGCATTAGTCAAGGTCTCCCCTGCCGCCATACGCTCCCGCTTTTCCTGGTTATTCTGCTCGACAGCTTGCGTGCAAACTTCGATGATCTCGTCGGAGACATCCATGATCATGCCCTTGTGCTTGTCACCAAGTTTAGATTCGTTGACCTACAGAGGGGGAGCGAAAGTCGTCAGTTCTAATTTGTGAGAAAACAACAATCTACTCACAATAACCTCGTAACGCTGACGGATGTCGCCCCAGCGCTGCAGACTCCGAATGAGAACGCGGACGTCTCGCTCTTTGAGCTCCATGGCCTTCTGACTAGCGGTCTTTCTCTGAGGTCCCGGAATTTTGGGTTTCTTCGGAGCAGGTGCTGGTGCAGGATGATCGACGTCCATGCCCTCGTAGGATACAGGTGCATGAGTGCGCTTGCGATCTCTGAGTTCCGCCGCAACCAGCTCATCAGCCTTCCGCTCGTCCTCCTCTTTCTCAAACTTGTGCCGCTCCTCAGCGGGAATGATATCCTCCCAACTCATATCATTCTTCACATCGCTCACAGCAGCAAATTGAGCGAGGAAGCCTTCACCACCAAGCGAAGCACCACCATCACCACCAGCGGCCATTGTCTCATGGTCCTCGGCACGGTTGAGGATGTCGTCAAGGTCCATCTCGTCGAGCTTCTGGTTCTGTTGCGAGTCGTCCTTGTCGAACCTGAAAATATGGTCAGCGGAATATCTGACCAGATGAACATCGTCCCTCACATCTTCTGAGCGCCATATTTCAAGACTGCAGTGAGTTCATCTTTGCTGAGATTGTCAGGTTTCGTGGAATCCTTGACCTTTTCGCCTTTTGGGTTGGAGCTCAGATGTGCCTGTGAAGTGTCCATTTGATTGATGACTAACATAATATAGGTGAGATCAGATGCGAATCGGATCGGGTATTATTACTCACTCGCATACTCCAACACCATCTTTTTCTTGGCCCTTTCGAGAACGTCCTCCTCCATCGTGTCCTTGCTGACGAAACGGTAGACGCTGACATGAGACTTTTGCCCTATACGATGGGCGCGTGCCATGGCCTGCAAGTCGTTTTGGGGATTCCAATCGCTCTGCAAAGATGTCGGTCATACATGCCATGTCATACAACAACCCACGTACGTCAAAGATAATGACAGTATCGGCAGTCTCCAAGTTGATGCCAAGACCGCCTGCACGGGTTGACAGCAGGAAGGCGAAGTCGGGCGATCCGGGTGAGTTGAAATGCGCAATTGATCTCTTCCTCGCATCTGACGCGACCATGCCATCCAGACGTTGATGTAGGTACCCACGAAGACTCATGTAATCACTCAAGATGTCCAACATCCGGACCATTTGACTGAAGATGAGCACACGGTGACCATCTTGCCGAAGGCGTACAAGAAGCTTGTCGAGGAGAACCATCTTTCCGCTGTTCATGACAAGGCCTTTGAGAGTGTCATCGTTAACATCAGTGCGCACTTCGGCACCGTCGAAGAGATAAGGGTGGTTCGCAGCTTTCTTGAGCTCCATTGCAATGTTCAGGAGACTGATGTTGTTGTTCCCATTTGCACTCTTCACCAACCCCTGGAAGTTCTAGGAGAGTGTAAGCAAGAGTTGTTGGCTAGCAAATATAAGCCCACCTTTGTCAGGATGTTCTTATAAAAATGTGTCTGCAGGGCAGACATTTCTACTCGAAGGATGCGCTCACTCTTCGTAGGCAAGGAAGTAAGGACGTCCCGTTTGAGCCGGCGGAGCATGAGTGACTCGAGTTGTTCATGCAGTTCCTTGATCTTAGCTTCGTGGTCCGCGTCATTAAGGTCGAATTCGTTTGTCAAGGCGACTACAAGCAACATTTCCTCAGCCACAACCAAAATAACAAGAATACGAGACAGAACGTACACTTCTCAGGCATAAGGAAGTGCATCAACGAAAGCAACTCTGCACACGGTGTGGCGTCAGCAAGAATCACCAAAACCCATTCATAGGAAGACGCACCCTTGACATTGTTTTGCAGTGGCGTACCAGTAATTAATAGCTTTGAGGCAGCAGGAAAGGACCTCAGAGCTTCATACAACTGGCTCTCTGAGTTCTTGAGCCGATGAGCCTGAAACAGCCATCAGCGACTATGCTAAGACGTTCTGCACCTGTCTCACCTCGTCGACGGCAAGCGCTTGCCACTTAATGTCCGCAAGCTCCTTTGCGTCCCTGAGGGTAAGCTCGTACGTGGTCAGCAGGACATTCATCTTCAGCCGTTTGTTGGAGGGGCCAAATTCGTACGTCCGAATGACCTCACGTGCAGGAGCGGTTCCTATGTAGGTGATCACATTCAGATCAGGTGCCCATGCAGCAAACTGCGATTGCCAGGCGGTTATGGTGGAAAGCGGAACAATGACAAGGAATGGACCATATTGGTGCATATCATGGAAGAGGTAGGACAAGAATGAAACTGTCTGTACGGTCTGCGCACAACATTTTAGCATTCTGAAAGACAAAAACAATCCAACATACCTTTCCGAGACCCATTTCATCTGCAAGAATGCCATTCTCGCCTTTACTCCACAAATAAGCCAACCAGTTCAGTCCAGTAACCTGGAAGTCCTTCAGCTCACCACCCGTCGAGGTGATGTAGTCAGGATCCTTCTCAATCTTCTGGAATATTGGTCGCTGATTACGCGCATAGTTGGTGCTCTTGTAAGGGAACTTTGCCTCGACCTCTCGCTGCCGATATGCCTCGATTTGGGCCTTGGCGATAGGGCGCACTTCCTCCTGCGTTTCCCATGTACAGTGCTCGTAATTAAGCCCAGTCCATTTGCAGAAATACTCTGTCATGCCCTCTGCACCATCACGGTGCGAAACGATGCGTTCGACAACCTTGTAGGTCTCTAGCTCCTCCTTCTCGCGTTCTTTTTCAAGAAGCAATGCCTCTGCATCTTCCTGAGAGATGCCTGGTGCATTAAGGCGAGACTGGTACATCTTGTAAGCTTTGATATAATTATCGACACGCTTGAGTCCCTTGAAGCGTTTGAGGAATTCGTAGGTCTCATCGGTGTTGTGCAAGTGCGAGAAATTTTTCCACTTGATGTGAAAACGCTTTGAGACATGTCAACAACAAGCTGCTTGCCCAAAAGTATTATGGGCCTTACAACATTATCAAACCAGATATCGTCAGGGTCGTCTTCACGGCCCTCATCTCTGCAATGACTCAAGACAGACTCAATCTCGTCTTCTTCTTTGAACTGCACGGCAGGATCGACATAGTACCCTTGATCGACGTCCTCTTCTGAAAGCTCAGCGAGAGCTTGGACATCATCAGTATAATTGGGAATCTTGCCGCCTCGGCTGGAGACACGGAGTTCGTCTCCAGAAACACGAGGCCGTTTCTTCTTTTTCGATCTGGATCCATATTCTGAATCTGAATCTGAGTCGTTGTTCCGAGATATGGCTGTACAAAAGCTAAGCGCGAGCTCCACTGTGAAACAGGGTGCATACCTTTAGGTCTTGGTGCCGACGACGACGGCTGTGACTTCTTTTTTCTCTTCTTTGGAGCTTTCTTTTTACCGTATTCGTCGTCTGCATAGGAACCATCGTCCTCGTCCTCGTCGTCTTCCTCGACGTTATCTTCGTACCCCTTGGGTACAATGGTCAATGATCTCGGAAGGAAAAGAGATGATAGATAACATACCGACTCTTCGACATCCTTTGAAAATGTAGATGATCTTGAATAAAATTGGAAATTCCAACATATGACATGTAAGACTTACGGAGCCTTTTGGGGTGTACGAAGATGGCCCAGCAATAGCGAGAGAGGTTGAGTCATCAACGTCCTCTGCATCACCATCAGCATCTGCGTCTGGGTCTTGAACATTATCGACAGAAGTGTGATGATTGTTGACTTGTTCGTTCTCAGAATCAACTTGCATAGAGTCATCACTGTCATAATTGAGGTTAAGAGCGTCGGGATTGAGCGCCATGGTGTCGACGCTGTGATGGACAGTGGAGGGAGAGGATGTGGTTGGGGGTAGAGAGGGGAGGGAAGAGGTCGTCAAGGATCTTGTTGACGAAAATGTTCACACGTGTGGCCATCGCTACGGACAACGCCGGGCAAGGCCCCATCGTCACCGCTCATGGCATTGGTGAAATCCGGGTTGGGGCATAACATTTTGGAGTAAAGTTTGTCTAAAGAAACTAATTTTGAATATAATTTGATGTAAAAGATAGATATATTTGAGTATTTCCATGAGCAGTTTATGGTTAAATTAATGCGCCATTCTCACCAAAACTTATCGTTGGGCGGTCTTCGGACGCCCATCGAATACAGCATCATTCAACCCAGTTCACGGCTCCCACACACCAATAACAGCATCCTCTAGTAACCGCTCAACTACTCGCCAGCATTGGACGGTCGTATGTGAATCGTTGTTTCTCAGCTTGATTCGCCAGCTAGTCACGAACCCTACCTTGTCCACATCGCCAGAAATACCCATGGCCAAGCCATCATTGCCTCTAAATCTCCGCCAAATCCACGCTCCTCGGCCTGCAGTGCTCACCGCCGAGTCTAAAGTCTGGCCAGTAATCGCACATGGTAATCATATCTTATTGTGCACACCCACGTCACGTCATGATCGCTACACCGCCTGTTCAACGACCGCGGCCATTTTATAGTAACACGTTGCTCCCCACACCATCCCTTTCTTAGGCACCTGTGCGTTCGTCGAAGCATATAATTCCAGTGCCAAGTCATCCAATGAACAATCATCTCGCCTTTTGCACATGCCCCTTCATCGCCGCGCTGCGGAACCTATACCTCATCTTGGGTCACATTCATCACATCACCAGCGCTCATCACATAATATACACATGCGGCTGCTCGCTGTGCAGTGACCAATCCACTGGCCTTGCCTCGAATGGCCATCGCCATCAAGAACAAGGCCCTGGCAGCTTTACTACTGGATTCGGCAAACATCGTATCGAATGTTCCACCAGGGCCGACTGACGATGGGACTGCCCACTGATCTGCGACCCCCTTATTTGGTCCTTCACGGCTGTCCGCCGCGGTCCGCCAGCGTTGCTGAACTATTTGTATTTTAATTCTTGATCACGTGTTGTCGCCAATTTAGCTTGCTCGCTGACCGCAACGATGACCACATCAATTTCGCCTTTTTTCTCGCCCCTTTAACTATCGGACCCTCTAACACCCATAATACCAAGAATGTTTGTGCGCCACGCTAATTTTGCGACGATACCCCTTCAGGATTGTCCTAAAGCTGGCGTTATCGCTTTAACGACGTGGCATGTTCAGCACCGCGCTTCTGTCTCACTCCAGATGGCGGCCCGTGATCACCTCATTTGAGAGCCTTTATCATCACTTCCATTCAGCTATCATACCCCCTTCGCACGAATGTGGTGGCACTGTCCGTCGAACTCTGTGACCCTGCACGATTGATCGTGAATATGGTCCAAAGACACGCAATGCTGCTCAAGGCGAGATCCGAAATCTCCATACTCCACAAACAGATTTCATTTCAAATCGACGCCCCTCACGCAAGATCATGATCAAGCGCTTGGTACGAGAGCACGAATATCCCGCAGGATAAAGTAAGTACATGTGGCCATTGGCTGAGTTCACAGATAGCATGCGAGAGTCAGCAGACTCGCTGAAAGGCCGTGATACTTATAGCGAGTCCGCTGACTTTCAGGAATGTGACATAGTGACGTCGACATGTCGCACCCGCGCTCGCTTCCCATTATCGACACCTGACGGACAGACGTCGCCTGTTTTACACATTTCCATAATTTCTTGGTCTAACCCTAGATTACGCGATGGAACCAGGCTCATAACGGATTGGTGTTCAGCAATGTAGAGAATCTGTGACAAGCAAAAGCGCTGTTAACGGCGTCGTCGGCTCTATGGGACACACCCCATTGGTGAGGAGATCCATCCGCGAAGACAGTGAAATACCCTTCTAACAGCGACTATATATGCATAGATCTATCTTGGGACACTTCAGAGCTGACACGATCTAGAATCCACGGGAAAGCTGAACTCCAAAATACCGGAGGCAGCGTTAAAACCGTGCTGCTGTCAGCATAATTCAGGATGCGGAGAAGAAGGGTCGGTGAGTGGGCATAATGTGCTATATGACCCATGCAGTGTTGAGGATGAAACCCGGTGGAGCCGTTGTCGAGGGTACTGCAGGCAACACTGGTATCGGCCTTGCCCATGTTTCAATTTGTAGAGCCAGGGCCTAGTGATATCCATGCCCAACACCCAGACATCATCTGATTACTTTTTTCTTCGCTGATGCTTTAGTACTCAGAGCCAAGATGACCTTCTCCGAATGCTCGGTGCCGAAGTCTACCCGGTGCTCGCGGGGCCGTCCCCACGAGAATCTGTTGAACTGCAACGGCTCGAGAATGTCATATGGACAAACCAATTCGATGACACCGCGAATGCGTACGCTCACTATATCTGTACTGGGATCTAAATATGGGAACAGACCAAGGGTGAAATCGATGGCTTTGTTTGCGCAACTGGTACTGGCGGCACTCTGGCTGGAGCAAGTATCTGCAGGGAAGAAGCAACGGCAGGATGTAAATATGGCTCGCCGATCTGCCTGGAAGAGTTTTATACGAACATATCACTTTTGGTGGAAATGTCTTCGAGCGCTTTGGAAGTTCCGTCACAGAAGGTTAGGATTTCCTGTGTGTATTGTTGTGATCGTGATGGCTGAACGTTCAAGTTCTTGTCACATTCATACAGCGATCGGTCAGGGTCGTGTCACAAGTAATTTGGGCACTTTTTGTCAATGACCTCACGGGGGTATTTCATATGCTTAGCAGACGAGAATGCGCTATCTTGATATCGATGTCTTCTGAAGAAATCAATTTACGGATAGCGCATTCTCGTTCTTGATACCGAAGGCCTCTACGTAGGCGCTTGCTCCGAGTCGGCGCTGAATGTCGTTGCAGCTGTAGAGCTTGCACAAAAGTTGGGGAAGGACAAAGACAGTGGTCATCTGTATTCCAATGCCCAAGCCAAAACTCAATTTTGTTTACCAGGCTCTAAAGTTGCGACGATATTGTGCGATGGCGCTTACCGATACCAGTGCCATTTATTCTCGAAGAAATGGCTGGAGTCGAAAGGGCTAGGGAATGCCACACCAGGCAGACTAAGGAAGTATGCAGTTCTAGACTGATTTTGCATATCAGCGGAATATCATTGATTACACTCCAACACCTTCCGAGCTAAAATTAAGCCATCGTTGTTCAACTCTGATTGATGAGTACTGGACCAATGATTCCTTTCATGTCTGAGTGAATTGGACTTTAGCAGCACTGTTATCGATCATTAATCATTGCGAATGTCATGCACAGGAGAGAAATTGTAGGTGGTGGGAATATGAATATCTACATATTGTAGGGACGGGACGTTTGATCCCGCGGAACCAATTCGTGTCGTCGCCATGTGCGCGCTCCACCTGAACCCCTCTTCTGCTCGCCCACTTGTGCTTTCGCCAAGGTACGCTCAGACGCGCGGTGGTGGACGTGCGCACGGATGGTTTTGCGCATGGTCAATTATACACTGCCCTGTCAAGAGTCCGAAATCGACGCGATATTCGGGCGTTGTGGTCACAAGCAAATGAAGAGAGAGAGACAGCGAACGTAGTTTATCCTTCGATCGCTACTTTTGTAGTAGTACTAGTACCAACTTAGCCAGCGTAGTTTCAAGGACCCAGCTGCTTGGGATCAATTTGAGTACTTACACTCTACAATTGTCAGCTGATGGCCATAATGTTACATATATTTCGTTTCATTCTATAAAGACGGAGCGATTTCCAATATTCGCGTCCCCTCCTGTTCGCGCTCTCCCAAATCGTTTTCTCCTGTGTGCGCTGTGCGGGAGTGAAACCTCCTTTTCATTTCGATGTCCGTCTCTTATTGTAATCTCCATAAATTCGCATCCATCCGAAGGGGATTGGTGCGCTTGTCAAATATAAACCTAACAAGCCATGTCTCAGACACATGCACAATATGAGAGGGACAAATGAACAAGCGTTATTGTCGTATATATTCAATACATTTCCTGACACAATCAGGGTAGCAGCTGTACTAAGTGTGCTTGTAACGCCTACAGTCCAACATCATTTTCTCCTTGAGACTTCCCTTCCTACATCTTCTCGAATCTCAATCAATCACAAAGAAAAATATTTATGATTTGTCGTCAGCTCCCTAAACCGTTGCAAAAGGTACAATACTAACCAAGTCGTGAATGAAAGCGAAGGTAATCACCATGAAAAGGACTCCCATGCTTCCTGAAGTGGCCCAGGGGTGGAGGAGCGGGGAGACTTGGTGCCCCGTAAGGAGGAGTCCTCCGTCGATTCATTTTGAGAAGGTTCGGTCTCCCTCGGGGAGTCTCCCCATGACCTGGTATTTTCCTCTGAGGTGGGAGAGTGAGGAGGATCGACGCCCCATGAGGACGTCCCCCATTCCGAGGCAAGAACTTCTGTGGGAGTCGGCGAACAAGGGGGCTCGGCGCCCGAGGAGGATCCCAAGCTCGCGGAATCCTGAATTTGCTCCAGGGTGGGGGAGCGAGTGGGATGGGCGGGAGATGCCATCACAATATCTGTATCGTAAAAATCCGTGGGGGTAAAAATAGAATAGATGGGGGCGTAATAAATCTCGACGGGAGACGGGGATCTCATTATTCAGTCCGGATCGACAAGGATCGGCTCAGCCTCCCTATCGTTCTTGATCCCCTCGTAAATCATAAGCATATGCATAGGTGAACCAGCATCAAAACTCTCTTCACATTCTAACCCCACAAAATCACCAATAACCACCCTGGTTAGACCAATCCGCTCCAGTCTCCGGAACAATGCTCACTGGGTGTCAACGATACGGCGGTAACGGTCACCCGCACGTACACCAAGGGGACGACCCTGAGCCAATGCCATTTTTATGTACCATCGAAGTGTCTTCTCGAGACAGCGTGGATCTTCCATGTCAAAATGCATGGGGCGCATATGCTCTGGGCAACGTTCGTTGTAAACAGGCGCTAGGGGATGAAGATTGATCACTCCACGGAGGACAGTTGGGTCTTGCTCATTTTCCTGCTCTGTTTCCCACAAGATCAACCAGGGCTGGCTCCCGTGTTGCTGACCACGGTTTGTCGACGATGGAGGGAAGTTGCCGTTGGCTTTCCCAAGCTGTGGTGTATGCTACAGTTGCAAGTCGATCGTGATGACTCGGATTGGCAGCAGAGAGCACTCTTCTACGACTCCTTGCTCAAACGCTCACAAGGATGTCCTCTCTCGTTGAAAATCGTGTGTCACGATGAGTTGAGCAAGGACTGTGGATAGGCTGGCGCAGGAGTCGGGACGGTGACACGAGTTGGAACTTCTTTGATGTTTATGCGTGAGCTGTGTGCAAGTAGATGTTTATTATAACATTCAGACGCAAATACCTCCAATACCAAGCACTTACAGGTTTCTGCGGTTCACCGATGGTAGCTGAGACCGACGGTGAATCGACGTTTGAGGTGAATGATGTCTGCATGTTCAACTCCATTGTGACGCTGACGGAGGTTGAGATGGGTGTAGATCGAGATCGAGATCGACGTTTGAGTTGGATGATGCATGTTAACATGCAGACATCATTCAACTTCATTGTGAAGCCGACGGAGGTTAAGATGTTTGGAGATGGAGATGGAGATTCGGAGAAAAGAATTCTACCGTTCCCCCTATTTAAACTCGATAAGAGTCAGAAGCAACAGTGTAGTGCTGCTATTGAGTTCGACGGGAAATGACTCGGACTATGAAAGATTGAGTGAGAGGGAGTTTATGAAGCTACAGAAAGTAAGGACCAACTTTTATATCTAAGTGAGCACAAAGGGAGTTCCATAAGTAGTGAGTGGCGGCGCTTCGAACCGGTACAAAGGGGATTCCATGTGTCAAGCAGAATGGCATTCCTTACAACAGATACACCTTGCCACTGTCGTTTCTCATAGCCGATCTTAGACAACCAGAGACATTTGATGTCTTTCCTTGTGCACAACGACTGAAGGTCACAGAACAGACTTGTTGATCGAGCTGTGACCTCACTGTTCCCTGTAGTGGTCTTGTGTTGTTGGTTTAATATTTGAGAGACGTGAAGGTACGCACGAAAATATGGTTCAAGTCGAGTCTCCTTGGCGCCTGTGACTATCCGTACCATACATACTGAAGGGCTGATTCCCTTTCGTCAAACATTTCTCCCCACTGTGTTCTTAATGCTGACGCTTGTGTTCATGCCAACAGTTAGAAGCAACTGGAATAAGATGGCTCGACGAGTGTAGGGAAGTCAATAGCAGTGGAGGATAACGTTGACATTGCACCGTGCGATAGGGATGAATTCGATCAGGTACCTTGCATTGATGAAAGCACGAAGTTTAACATGGAATCCGCAGCATGGTGCTGGACAACTCGAACGTCTCCGATTCGTTCCAGTAGGGTCGTTTTCGTTCAGATGTGGCCTTTGCATCACCAGCTTCGCTGAGCCGAATACCAATACAGTGAATACCATATTTACTGGAAGCAAATAGGTTCACCTGGACTCTGTAGCCAATCGTCGGCTGTGACCGACCCCACATGAGAAGCACATAGGGCAGGTTGTGCATCAATCCTGATAACCAGCACCTCCTTGATCATCGTCGTGAATTGACCCTTGCGCTCACATTCCAACACCGGGTGCGACAATTTTGTTAAATATCATATTACAGTGGTATCTTGCGGTACAACACACCAGGTTTCAATTACTTGCTAGACATCACATACCCGGTCGTATCCAATATTTGTTTGTTGCAGATAGAACAAAGGCCTTTCTTATATGCGCACCCTAGGACGGAATGAGCTCCAAATTTGCCTGGTAACGCTGCAATACTCACCGTGGCAGTACTTGGCTTTATTCTGCGTCACGGGCTGCTTACAATCCTTGCATTTGCCCTGATACGGCTAGGAATGATTTCCTCGCTAAGTGCATGTCAAGAGAGAGCCATAACTCACTCACCTGAAATCTGTATTTCGAGCTCCCAGGACCCAGGTCGACTTAGTCATCACGGGTAGCTAAGTCACGTGAACACTGTCTGCACAGCTTACTCTTGAGTTTGTTCGAGTCAGTTTACAACTGTCAACTGAGACTCTGAAGAACATGCACTAGAGTGGTACTGTTGTTTCAAGCCTTCAGCCATGGAGAAAGCATCCCATTTATCCGTGATAGTAGACCTATCTCCCACGCAATGGCACCTTTCTGCACAATCTTCAAACCAGCATCCACTCTCCATCGAGACGTTCCTCTCGCAGCTCCTCGCATTTTTGAACGCGCATATCGCGTCTAAGCATGAGAACTCGCTTGTAGTCTTCGGCGCACTTCCCGGGAAGAGGTGAGATCTATCCTCAGGAGCGGGCAGTTTATAAACTGCTGACGAACAGTGTGATGCTCTATTCATCCACGGAGCTGCTCTCGGATGACGTGCCCTCTTTGGATGCTAACTCGTATCTGCCTTTCAAACTTGTGGACTCGACAGTTGTACAGAGGATTATGAATGAGTTTGATGCTATCGGAGAGCTTGAGGAGGAACGTGAGTGATGTATATTTGACCTGCATTGTGTCATCTCATTTGCATCCCAGCTCCATGTGCATTGGTAGGCGCTGTGACGAAGGCACTATGCTGTGAGTGAAGGGGGATGCGTCACTACCAGCGATTTAACTCATAGACAGACATCAACCGCATTACCCATCCCTCATCAACGACGGCCGGTGTTGCAGAGGACCCGTCGGTCGTCCACGACCCTCGCATTTTGATCCTTTCAGTCTCCCCTGACTTGTCTTCTTCGTACATCCCAATTATGAACGCTATCTTCTCCGCGCAAAAGCTGGTATGTCTCACGCCCTCCAGCAACATATTATTTGACAAACTGCGATATGGAACAGAAAGTGACCATTGACGTGTGTAAGGTTTATGGGCCCGATACCGTATTTTTGCAGCAAGCAGCCCACTTAACGAACGGGTCGTACATTTACCTCGAACGCAGAGATGCACTCCTGCAATATCTGATTGTAATTTCATTTTGTTGCCTACGATATCCTGTTGTTAATCAGCTATCATTCTCGTAGATGTCTTTCCTGTCACCGACATCCATCCGCAAGATTCTAGCTGTACCGAAGCAAGACAAGATTGACTTCCGCGCTGCGTGCTTCTGCCACAAGAACATTGTAGACATCGGCTTTGTTTGCTCTGTTTGTTTATCTAGTACGCATCATATCTCTACTACTTTGTCACTGATTCTAAGGAACCTGTGATCTTGCAGTTTTCTGTCAACCACTCCCGGTTTGCTCCACATGCAGGTTAGCTATCCTGGTTCCCTGGCTGCCCACTATGATCCTGACAGACACACAGAACAAAGTTCCCGATCAATACTCTCAAGCGACTCAATGCTGCTCGTCCCACCATCACTCCTGCAAATTCGCGCATAGGGCTTCCACTGGCCAACTTGAACAACACAGCATCGCCTCGTCCAACTTCCACTCCACCGAATGGGATGTCCAGTCTCCGATGAAAACGAGGAGCTAACCCTCAGATACACTACGTGAAGAGTTATGCACCGAGATCGCACTCGCGTCCGTTGACACAATATTACCTTCCGTGTGGAGGCCACACGGCACTACTGATGAATAGGCAGCGCAGTTATGAACACTGATGACTTGTCTACATCGACAGCGGAGCCAGTTAATACTGGACGACGTAAAATGGATGCCTGCATTTTGTCATAATCAGTGACCTATCATTTTTGTAGACCACTAGCTTTGCGATTACCTTGGGAGAGGGTTTGGTAGTGCTTGCGTACGCAACGGCCATGCTTTCTGTGGTGAATGCGCACCATAACCTCGCTGTACAATAAATATGACTGGGGAACAAAGAGGATGGTGTGAAGATGACTTGCGCACTACTACTTCATCTTCACCTTGTTCTTTTGTCAACAGTAAAACTCCTGCATTTGGCATCCGCTCCCCTCGTTGACGTAATGGTTCTATAACGACAACGATTTGTTGAACAACATGAATTGCTGCAGTGCTCGAGCTTACCAGTAAATTGCTGATTTAATATTCGAAGCAGTACTTGGTGTGTATCAAGCTCGCTGTCATCTGATTGCCGGGACTGTAAGGCTTCGCCCAGCGCACGAGCCAGTCCGCCTCGCATTATGTGCTCCCCTGCTCCAGAAATACTACACGCCATCCCAGATTGTTCATCGTGCGACTGCTGCGCCCAGCACCCGGCTCCAAAGGTAGCTGCCTACCAGTTCAGTCCCAAACATCGCATCATGTTACATTACCTGTAGACTTACTTCACCAATACGACCAGAATATTTCAAAAGTAGCCCACCACTAAGTACCATTTGTGATTCTTCGACTATTAGAAGCGTATCTGGGGACATACCTTGAAACACCAGCAGCGAGGTTTCCGTCGTTATCCCAGGCCACCGCGCCAACCGTGTCCTGCATGGCATCTTGATGCAAGCTCCCTAAGTCGCAATCAACGGGGTGATCCAGTCGATATTTCCATTTCTGCCACTCTTGTGTTGCTCGCGGCGATATCATTTCGTTCGGAGCAACGGTCTGGATACCTTGCGATGACGCAAATGAGTATGCTCCAGATGCGACAAGAGTCCTCACGAGGACTCAGTACTCCCATTCCATAAAAGGGGCACCTTCACTCACATGGGGCGGATGCGCCCAAGAGAGTCAGGTTCTCTGGAGTGCCTCAACAATACGGATGCCAGTTTTATTGGATTTTTTAGACCTGCCTTGCTAAGGTCAGCCAGCAAGATAAGTTGTCACGACGATCGCCAAACCTGGAACAGCACCAACGCTGGCGAAATCTCCTGACAAGCCGTCCATGACAGCCGCATCACATTCTACAGTACCGTCAATGGTCAGGTTGGAACCATAACCTGATAAAAGGTTGGAGAAGATCGAACACAATAAATATTATTGTGATGTTCGAGCGAGGACAACAAGAACCCGTACCTGCGTTGAGGCATTCATCATCTTCAAGAATGGCTATGGCTCGCTCTACAATCGAAAGGGCAGAGGAATCGTCTAGTGGCGATCCCCGCAAAGCTCGAGCACAAGCACTAGTGTAGTAGTTACGTCTCGGGTGAGTTTGACGTGATAGAGTTGCGGAGTTTTCTGTCATTACCGTTTCAAAGCACTCTTGACGCTTTTCTCTGACACAACTCCGTGATATCCTGCCCCTCCGTGCACTGCGACATATACACGACGTTCCTTCATAGGCGCCTGCGTCATTGCCCAATTGATCATGGATAAGTTCCACTACCTGGCTAAAAGCAGCTAAAAGCAGCTAAAAGCTTGCTAAATATTTTCCCAAATAAGTTTTTCCGGATTCCGAACTCTAGTTCGCTAGCGATGAACCGGGCAGTGAGCCGACTTGTGCTCCTAGTACTTACATAGCTTGGAGAATTCAGGTCTCTCGACTACTTGCTTCTATTGTTGCAATTTTTGCAAGCTCTTAAGCTCCTCGGCGATTGTGTTTCGACCTTCCATCATCGCGGTAGCCAGTGTTGCGCTCTGTGGTTGTGTAGTATTAGTACAACTAGTGACATACTGACCTTGCCAGATGGCCTTCGCTCAACTCATTGGATACGGTGTGCTTACCCTTGCAGTATGGAAGCTCGTTCAGAGACGCGCCTCCAAAAAGGTGGCAAACGCCCTAGATGTTGCAGGCCCAGAAAAGGAACACTGGTGGAAAGGTCAGCTTTCTTGGCGGTCAGTCCAACATATTGGATGTTCACATTCCTCGGTGCAGGCAACATGGAATCAATGTTTGTGGACGGTTTCCAACGCTGCTTAGACATCGCCGCAGAATATGGTGGAGCTGTTAAGATCCACGCATTGTTTGGAGTGCGTGTCATGCATTACCCTGCGTAAGACATAATTTTTGAATTTGAAACCCCCAGGAGGAATGGCTATATGTGTCAGACCCACGCGCGCTCCATCATATCCTTGTCAAGGAGCAGCACATCTTTGAGGAAAATGACGGCTTTTTATCGTAAGTGTCAAGTAGTGCTGGAATATTCTTCGTTGACCCTCCTGGAGTTGCAATAAGCTCATCTTTGGCGACGGTCTTATTTCGACGCTAGGTGAATACTGTTGGTAATTGTCTTAGATTTTTTCATTGTTGTACAGGGGAACAGCACCGAAAGCAACGCAAAATGCTCAATCCAGTATTCTCCACCTCCAATATGCGGGAGCTCCTGCCCATTATTCAAACCATTTCCCGTCAGCTAAAATCCGCCCTCGTGTCAAATCTTTCTGCCTGCAGTGAGCATGATCATGCAGGATGCAGAGAGTCCGTAGAACTTGATGTGTTACCTTGGCTCTCTCGCAGTTCTTTGGATTGTATTTGCGAGGGCGTGCTAGGCTACCGTTCAGCTGCACTAGACACAGGAAATGAGGATGAGTACACAGATGCTCTACGAATGTTAGGGTGCGTAGGCACCGAGTCTGCTAGTAAAATCATCCATTAACATGCTCTGTCTCACAGTCCATCCATCACTAAAACCATGATGTTTCGACCTTTGGTTCCGATAGTCACGCGCAACTGCTCTCTTTACTGGCGCAAAAAGATAGTAGACTGGCTCACGATAAGTTGGTTGCCGACGCAAACCATGAGGAATTTTAGAGAGCTACGTCACATAGTCGAAATCATGGACTCTGCCAGTAGAGGCATCTTGCAGGAGAAACGGGCCGCGCTGCAACTATCCTCCCCTCTCTCGTCACAGACCCACGACACGTCGGGAGGATCAAGGGGAAAAGATATGATGTCTATAATGCGTGAGTAATCATTGGCAAGAGAGTATCCATTCTCACGCGGGACACGTACAGTCAGGGCAAACGCCTCATCTTCCGAGGTCGATAGACTAAGTGATACCGAGCTTTTGGGACAGATGAAGTCCGTTCTGGTTGTTTCCCTGTGGCTAAACCTAACTTCTCAATTGAATAGCGTCATGATTTTTGCTGGTCTCGAGACGACGACGGCAGCAGTGGCTCGTGCACTGTACATGCTTGCCAAGCACCCTCACATCCAGGAACAACTGAGGACAGAAATATGTGGTGCCATAGCTGCATATGAAGTCCTTCACGTTGACCATTCGCACGCCAAAGACGAAGGCGGATCCGCTAGACTGTCATACGATGTACTAATGAATCTTCCTTTACTGAATGCAGTTGTTCGAGAAACATTAAGACTCTATCCATCGCTGCCTGTCCTCACTCGAAGGTTAGTTAATGGATGAGAGACGGCGCCTGCTGACCCTTCCGAAGAACTACAGAAGCAGCATCATTCCCATTACAATTTCCGGTTCGGTCTGCATCTGGCGAAAAGATCAATGCAGTCCATGTGGCTAAAAACCAGAGACTCGTCATATCCATCATTGCTGCAAATCATAATCAAGCTGTCTGGGGCGAAGATGCGTCAGAATGGAAACCCGATAGATGGCTCAAGTCTTCTGAAGGTTATATCTTGTGCATGCTACGAGACGTATTTATTCATCAGGATTCTTTTAGGAGTCACGCCTGGCGAAAAGGACGGAGTGAAATATTCGGGCGTTTATTCATCTATGTGTGTCGCAAGGAGTCGTTTTATCACATGTGTCTCGCTAAACGACCTTCAGGATGACCTTCCTTGTAGGCAATCGTTCTTGCATGTACGATGTCAATTTTCCTGAACCTGAATATGTTCTCACTATACGCTGATCCCCGCAGAGGCTTCAAGTTCGCCGAAATGGAAATAAGTGAGATATTTAATTTGTCGGTCATTAGATCTTTGCACTGAGGGACCTGTTTAGAGGACGTATTGGCCACTCTTTTGCCAGCCATTCACTTCGCCCTACCGTCAGAACGCGACGACAACGGGAATGTGAAGGAGATACACTGGAAAATGAGTGGTTTACACATACCAGTAGTCAAGGCGCCTGCTGGAGATGGTGAAACTCCTCACCTGCCTTTGAGCATGCGACTCGTCTGAGAATAATTATTTGAATAGTGGATTTCATGAGTGCCTTGGACGTCATGGCTCAATGCATGGCATGGTGGCGCCGTCACTTGGGACTCGAATGAATACTCAATGGGTTCAAGACGAGCATTCATCAGTCTCACTTTACATACACATCATAGATAGATTACATGATGCAAATATATCTTGTGCCCTTATATCAGTTCATCTAAAGTCATATCTCCTGGTATGTGCTCCAGAACGGTTGCTTTAATCAAGGCATCTGTATTACAAGACGGGATAGAAGTCGCTGTCATGGTATTCAGGCTCTGGCTCGTGAGGGGAGGTCGTGTCAGACGGGTTAAATTCGTCCGAGGCTTGCTATCTTCTGGTACTGCGACGGACTTGTACATCATGATTTCATGCTGTAAATCTTCGTTCGCTGCAGACATGGCATCCCGGTCGCGGGTACACACGAGTAGTTTCTGGTAGCTGTGAGGCAAAGAAGGGCAGAGGCGATGAAGATGCTTACCTGTTTGACCTCGGAGAGCTCCCGACGGATCCTGTCTACGTACAAAATCCTTTGACCAGGGTTGTTATGCCCAATAATTTCAGCATTGAATTTGCTGAGAGTCTCGGCCTCTTCTTCTGCAAGATTGTTTCTTGCCACTAGTGCTTCAGTCTCATCCACTAAGTTATAGTATGCTTCTTGGAAGCGCGACAACTCTGTCAAGTCTGCCTGCAATCTGTGTAGGTTTTTCCGGTCAGTCGTCCGTGGTTTGGGTACCTGCGGCGGGATACATACTGCTCGATATCAGCCTTGAGAGCGTCCTCGGCTGTTTTGCTGACATGGAGCATAACAGACAACTTCTGAGAGGTTTCGCGCTCCTTGTGTAAGGCTTGTTTGTGACTGGTTGCCGTTTCTCGTATATTGTTCTCAAGTTCTTCCACTCGACGCTGCGATATATGTTGTTCTGCACGACCTTCCGTTATAGAAATTTGGGCATCAGCCAGAGCTTGCTGTCCAGTGGCGATTTCGACCTGTGCTGTTGTGAGCTCCGCCCGTAGTGCATCCCGTTCGGCTGAGTTACGTCCAAGTTGGTCGATAAGTGCGCGGTCAATTTCATGCTGCCTCTCGAGGATGCCATGAAGGCGAGAACACTCTGAAAGTATCTCATCATTGTGAGAGCGATAAAAGTCGAATATAGTCCTTGTGCACGCCAGAGCACTTTCCTGGACCGCTGTGGTTTCTCTAAACATATCTCTTTCGCTCTGATGGGTGTCTCCCTCCATACAAAGGAGTTCATGAAGCTCAGTGTGGTGGGAGCAGCTATCGAGGGTAGCTCGGTTCTCCTGCAAGATTTGCAAGTGGAAAGCCGCTTCTTTCTGAGTGTCGCGCAGTTCTTGACGTAAGAGCGTATTTTCGTCCTGAGTGTGGCGCACAAGGTTTGCAAGCTCGACGACCTGGCCTTCTGAGTTTGCCAGCTTTCGTTCCAATCGGAGTGAACGTAAATGAAGTTCGGTATGGTCCTTCGTGAGTGTGGCATGGTTAGATGCAGCGACAGTTGTTGTAGCCAAGCGGCCGTATTCCTCCGCAACACGAGAAAGGACAGAACGGCATTGGTCCAGTCGCGCTGCAAAATCGTTCTCTTGGTCCTCGGCTTGCCCTCGCAGAGATGCAAGCGCTTGACGCGCATCTTGGGAGTCCTTGTTAGCCGTGTCAAGCTTTGCTTGAATTGCCCCCATCATGTTGCGTGACTTCTGCGCTTCTTCATCCACCTTTCCTTTCACCTCGTTAACGTAGTTTTCCAGCAAATCTCTTTTCTTCTTCTCTGCAGACGCAGCCTTTTCTAATTCTGTGATCTTCCTCTCACGTTCCCGGATTTCGTCTTTCCTCCTCGCCTCGAGACTTTGCAGTGCTTTCTTCGCCTCGCTGCTCTCCCCCTGTTTGCTAACGAGTTGTGCGCGCTCATGTTCGGATACGCGAAGTTTGACGCGTAGCTCCTTCAACTCGCTTTGGTCAACGGTATTGTTCTTCTTGTACTCCTGGACTCGCGATTCGAGTATTTCGTTGTGTTTCTTGAGCTTGTCCAGTCTCTCACCCTGTTCCAAGTTGGTTTTCGAAAGACGGGCGACTTCAAATTTATAGCGTTCAATTTCGGTTTGATGCTGCACAACACGGCTGAGTTCCAGAGTTTAAAAAGCGATCAAAATATAATCTTACCGCCTTCTTACCATCAGCGTGCACCTTTTCCAAGTCTTCTAGTTTCTTCAACAGTATCGCGTATCGATCGTCGCTTGCATGTTTAGCGGCGAGTGGTTTCTGCGCGACTTTCGGCATAGAGTTGCATGCACCTAGTCCTGTGAACATATTAGCGCCGTACTGCCGCAAAACAGTTAAGCTTACCTGTGACATGAGATGCCTTTTCTTTTGAGAAACGATCGGTTTTCTCCAGAGATGGGCCTCGTTTGTACGCATCTAGCTGGTCTGATTGTAACATTAATGTTAGAGAAGTGATACAGATGTGTTCATTGTGCTACGTACCTTCTGGTGGGCCGTAGGTATTTGGCCCTGCAACGTTGGAAACTGCAAAAGTTGGAACGATGAACGGGGTGTTATTGAATCTTCGGACCAGGCAACGCACTTTTCTCTGCCGCAAAGCGTGAACCCTTTGGGAATGACATACCTCGTCAACTTGATGCGGCTGCTATGGGATGTTCGGTCCTCGTTCAAAAGGGTGGCGCGTTATTGTAAACCGTGTTCGCAGTGTAGTTCAGTTCAATACGAGTCAAACATGGATCAACAAACGCGTCGCGAGTCTATGATGCTCACGTGATGAAAAACAGTCGCGTCCTGCACGACCAGTGGAAAAGCAAATAATATACAGCAGATACATTGATACAGTTGTGAGTAAACAACAGTACCCATTATGATATATAGTTCGCCAGATATCGTGAACGAATGCACCCAAGACTGAAAAATGACAGCCCAAAACTAGATGTCAATATGATAAGTATTCCAGAGAATATCGCATAAAAAATGGCAGGGTTAAAGTAGTTGCAGCCTGCAGTTCTTCTTCCTTGAATCCAATATGCCGTCACCTATACAGATCGACATCCAAGACCCCACGAACGTCTCTCACGCTACCAAGATCGGCAAGGAAAGGACACAGATCAGTTAGCTCCGTGTCATGTGGGTCATTGAACCAGGAAGAAACAGGGACCGCATTCTTGGGGTGGAAAGTATATGATGCCGGAGAGTTGTCCAGAATGATGGTATCTGCGAGCGGACGACCCAGCTGGGAGAGATCCTAGATAGAGTAAGTGAGCAACGAAATATACAGGAAGGATGTACCCGTTACCTTGACATAGTCTCCATTATGGTTATAGCAGCTCTCTCTGAATAGCCGATGCGACACGGCTTGATGAATGTCCAGCTTATCTAAAACGGGGTCGGCAAACTGCAAACGGAAATGAATGACAGCGCTAAGGTACATTGAACAACACCCTCAGACCTTGCTCATGCTGGCGGTGAATACCACCACCTCATAAATTTCGCCCATCTTTTTCAGGAAGTCGTCCACGCCCGGGCGTTTGATGACGTTCACATCGTGCCAAAGACGCTCGATTTCTATGGGTACAATATAATCCGCATGTTGAAGGGACTAAAAGCCCAAGGAATGTGTCAGAACAGCGTAAAATATAGGGGCAGAAACTTACCCCAAAACTGCTATGAACAAGGGTCTCGTCGAGGTCCAGGACGAGACATTTGCGCCCCTTGTGTCGGGATGATATCGGTGGCAAGAGCGGGTGCGGTTCACCATCCTGGTGATTCAATAATCAATCACCAATTATCAGCCGTAGTTTATGACAATGTTGTGAGGCTCACGGGCCCTATCGGAATTCCAATACCTCCATTCAGGATAAGAGCGTCCTCCATCGGGTCCACTTCTTCGATTTCAAGTACTTCCTTTTCTCCATGGCCCTCTTCAGAATCTGTCGCTGTATATAAGATGTCTCCAGCATGTGATTTGGTACCCCCCGATGATGCGTCACCAAAAGATAATTGTGAAGGCGAGAAGATGTCTATTCTAGTTGATCCTGGAGGCTGGACTGCTCCGCTAGTCACGCCCTCTGTTTCAAATATTGGGAGGAGCGCCGTGGGTGGCGCGAGGGAAACGACAACATCACCTTCTGTAAGGTTGGGTTGTGTTGAGGGAGGGGACGCTTTGGCAATGGTCACTGGAGTTGGCTTTCCCCGTTCCGACTCCTTACATCACTGAAAACCAACAAGCATGATAAGACCTTATTTACCTTATAAGGTTGACCAAATCAGTTTATCCAATATATGTCTATGTAGTGGCTTGTGAGACGCACATCAGGTGTCCAACTTCTGCAGTTTTCCATCAAGATTGCGTGTTAAAATAAGATTTTATATAGCAATCTAGTGTGACCATAACTTGATGGCGACTTTGGAGACATTGAGATCACATACTATGAATGTTATAGCTCATCAGCTTTTAGCCAGAGGTATTTCATGCAATAAGAATAATATTTCGGCATCATACACCCATATCATGCACCAGCAGCGGTGAAAGTAGAGTAGTACCATTAGAACACCCGAAATCCAGCATAGTACAATGGCATTCAGAACGAACAAATAAAACTAACTTCAACATTGCTCAATGTAATTAAATAAAATATAAGGTGATCCTAAAATTTGAAGTCTGGTCCTTCATCATCGGATTCCCCATAATCTTCTGCACTAGAATCTTCATCATCCGAGTCGGTTTCATCATCTGAGTCGGTCATGGATGTAACCTCGTCTTCCGAGTCATCATCCCATTCATCGTCTTCCGAGTCATCAGTTGTGTTCTCTTCGAGGGCTTGATTCTGTTGGTCGTCAACACTGGACTCGATGATGTTGCTTGTGCCAGTAGTCTCCAGATCACCCTCGTCCAGAGGTTCGCCATCATTGCCCAAGCTTCCGACAACAATTTCATCATCAGTCACGTTTGGCAGATCATACTGAATTTGATGACCGACACCAATGCGTGCAAAGCGAGCGAACATATCGCGATCAGTGAAGCTGTGTTTGATTATGAGGAAAGTCTTAAACTATGTATACGTTAATGGACTCACATGTTGACATAAAATGCTGTCCAGTCATCTACTTCTCCAAACGGCCGTGCAACCGTGGGGCCATGCCGGAGGAGATCATCTGTGCGACCGTCCGCAAAGGCTGGTATGAGATGACAAGCTCTAAGGATGAGAGAAGGGTCAAGGAAGCCAAATGCGCCAGGTGAATCTGGTATGAATCCAACTTTTGGGAGTCGACCTTCCTTGAAGCCCCACCGGTAACGCGGAACTACACCAAGCCACCGAACCCACAAGAACTCCATTGATTGTGGAGAGCGATTGCGAATATCCGGGCCAATATGAAGTACCTGTATACAAAAAGCGCCCAAGACTTGCGCATACCAGAATGGATGAGGGTTGGTGCCTTGTTCCCTCGATAACATCATTACAGCACGACCGCACCCTGGTTTCAAAGTGTCCTGGTCACGGCGAACATCATATGTCGTAAAATTGATTTGAAGGCGCTTTGCTTGTGAGACTCTGCTGAGGTTGTTGACGAATAATATGTCACCTCGTTGGGCATTACTGAATTCCCGCTCATCGCCATCATAGTCTAAGCCCAGGAGTCGTGAGAGAAGGTGATCTTTCAGTTTTGGAATGAAGTCCTTTGGGCACTGTTAGCAAAGAAACGGACAGCCCAGTGATGTGTCTTACTTTGACGGCTGGATCATCCTTGTGTTCGCCCAGGTAAGAGGCCAAATTGATGTTGTTGCATCTATTACCTGATAAAAAATGATGGGCTTCAGGCGGTAGCTCGCTGGTGTGTAGGTCACGAAAGAGGGTTGTTGATGACTGTTGCCGTCGGATGCGAGTGCGCCTTCGTTCCTGCTTAGCCAGCTGCTTCGAAGTATCTTGCTTGTTTGTGCTTTGATATAGCATTTTGATGAGACGATGAGCCAGCTCGCCCTGTAAACACAGCATATCAACACTGCCAGTACAGCTAAAGCAAGAAATACCTACAATCTGGGTAGTATATGAATCGGTCGTACCAAACAACCTGATGGACGCAGTGTAATCACCGAGCGCATGTAGTTTGTAGGTTAGGATATTGAAGCTCTTGGGACGAGCACCGGATGTGCTTTCTCTCCCATTGGCGGACTGATCTTGCCTCTTCTGACGTGCAGCAACTTCACGTGGAAGTTCCATAGCTTGAAAAGCTGAACATGTCAACTGCTGAAACCTCCGAAGTTGTCTGCCTAGGGCATTCAGCGCTTGATCCAATTTGTCTAATGAATCGTCAGTGTGAAGGCGGAGTTTAGCCAGGGCATGCCATTCTGCCAGTCGAAAAAGAAGAAGTCGAATGATATCATCGTGCTCATCAGGGAACATCCCTTCAAAGGCTGGGATTGCGCACTATTTCGAAAGAGAAGGCAGGTCAGAGTTAGAAACAGCGAAAACACCAGGCTAACCTGTAAAACATCCTCAAAGTGTCGAGCAGCATTTTGCCGGACATCTGATACATTGGATGGAAAGCGCCGGATAGCGCCACGGCCAAAGGAAGGAATTGAGCGAAAGCTATAGCAAGAGGGTTTCTACATTAGAAATAGGCTGGTAGTTTGTAGCAGTCAAATGTCTCACTGTTCGTTGAGGACAGCTATGTATTCAGAGTTGATGGCATATAACAGCCTGATAAGATGTCGGAAGACTGATTTAAATACGCCCAGCTCAAACTCATGTAAAAGGTCAACAACGAGCATGGGAAAGCAATTCAAACCAAGGGGGCCCAGTCGGTCAGCGAAGGTATTCTGTAAGTGAGGTAAAATAAATCCTCAACTTGAAGTAGAAATAGCTTACGAGGGTAGGCACGAGCGAAAACTCTTTCAGAAGGCGTTCTACAGCAGCACCCTTGATCGGAGCACCTGCCTTGTAGATGGCGTTGCGTGCAGCAATAACAGTGTCTTTGAGAAATTGTTGTGTTCTCGCGAGCTGTCCCAACATATCAGCACGAAGTCCAATGCCACCGAAGCGTGATTTTGGAAGGAGACATCGAGGACAAGGACAAATGCCCTTATCACGAATGGTTGCAATAAGAACTCTTCCGGTGCCTGATTAGTAGTAGCAGAGCTGGAAGGGAGCATTACACGCACTTTTCTGGATAATCTGCAGAATAGGTAAATATCCTAGGGAATACTCGGCGTCGTACCCCGTCGTGACACTTGATTACAATGCCATTTTTGTATGCATCAAGAAATTCATCATCTAACAAAATACGCCAGATGGCATGGAATAACTCGCGTTTGCAATGGGCAAGAACGTCACTGTAACTCTTCCGTTTAGCTGAGGTAATACTTGCAATGAATCGTTTGATCGTTTCAGGTAGCTGGCAAGGACGAGTCAAAGATTGTTAGAACCGTACTACACGAGATGCAGATATACTTACAGTAGGTATGAATGCCACAGGGTGACATGCACCGGAAGTAGGGCAAGCACGAGCGTACTTGGACTGATTTCCAAAGTACAAATAAACTGGCCAAGCTGCTGCATTCCCAAACTGCGCTAAGTGCGTAGAATCCGACCAAAACATCAGTCCCGCTATGACTTTCTCAAGCTTGCAGCCGTCGGTTCTCCTTTGCTTTTGCAGGTCGTCATGAGCCTGAATCCACGCATCTGATGTGTAGAGTTCATCGTGAAGGCGCTGCTCTTCACCAGTTAGAGGAGACTTCCAAAAACGCTTGAACGGAGTGAAATGAAACCACTTCGATGCAGCCTCTGAGAAAGCTGCATGGATTACGGCTGTGAGCGGCCGGTACTGGAATCCAGGGACTGTAAAAGTTTGTCCATTTCCGTTGGGGTCCTTCTCCCGTGTTGGTACGAGAATCTCTGCAGCTGCCTCTTTCCACCCGTCCCTTCGGAAGATATCGTTATCACCAAGCTTGGCTTCTGAGGCATCCAGACGCCCCATTTCAGTGTGAGCGTTGAAACCCTTCACGTCCTCAATTTTGAAGTCTTCCGCTAATATGACATCTCTGACTAGTCGAGTTGTTTGAGCCTCAGATGATTGGTTGCTTCCCGTTAGCATCCATGTCATGATGCGCCAGACGCTCATGGTTTTCCATGGCCAAGGAGGAGCCTTTTGGGACGCTATTGCCTCAG